>CM035176.1:4747976-4767635 GCA_020233015.1 Callinectes sapidus | reverse complement strand
AATGACCCTTTTTTAATGTTCTTCGGAGATTTACTACTTTAAAAGGAAAACCATCTCTACGAAAAAAAATATGATTTAACAACAAAAGTAACTTTTTTAAAAATTTCCTATTGATTTCAATGTTTTGATTAAAAACAAGAAAATAAACACTCTATACATTTTCTTTCTCTGAAACTATACAAAGTTTCCATTTTTAACCTCTTTGGACGTTTAAACACATCCTTAAGAAAACAACTTTTTCATGTTACAATATACTTTTTCTATCTAAAATTTCATAGATTACGTATTTTTCAGTTTTTAAGAGTATTAACGGCATAAAACCTCCTTTTACAAGTATAACATTTGCGATTTTAATTATCCATTTTCCAACGTTTTTAAGGGTTTTACAATAATTTTATGACAAATTCATCTTCCCTTAGAAAATAATGTATGTTTTTACCTCCAAAAGTAAGTTTTTCAGTAATTTTCTTTGAATTTCCATGTTTTAATAAAAAAAATATGAACAATACGCTATAGCGTATCGTTTGTCTCTTTAAAGTAACATAAACTACCATATTTAAACTTTTTTATTGGTTTTAACATCATTTTGAAGAAAATCCATTCTTCATTTTACATAAAATGTAATACAAGCCATTTCAATGAAAAAATATATATTTCTTTAAGAAAAAGGATTTTGCAGTGTTTTTTCCTTTCATTTCCATGTTTTGAATGAAAATGAAGGAAAAAGCAAGAAATATATTAACTTTTCATGGCAATTCATTTTTTCTCTCAAAATTGCATAAATTATCCCGTTTCCAGCGTTTCTTGGAGAATTAACATCTTATCTAAGAAAGACCGACCATCTTTTTTTAAGTTCAGAAAAAAGGAATATATGCAATTTCACGAAAAAAGTTTCTTTTCACCGAAAAAGTTAATTTTTTGATGATTTTCTGCTTATTTCATTGTTTTCATCAAACAATAAACAAAAAACACTGAATATTGCCACAATATACGTTTTTTCTGAAAAAAAAAAATAATTAATGACGTGTTTTTCAACGTTTTTAGGAGCATTAATGGCATGTTAAACATAACCTTCTTTTAGAAGTATAATATATGCAATTTGAATAAAGAAGAAAATTCTGCCTAAAAAGTGACTTTTTCAAGGTTTTTTGATATTTTCACTTGTTGGTGGAAGAAAACCAAAAAAAAAAAAACATTCTTTTACTTGACAATTCTTTTTTTCTCTAAAATTGCACAAATTACCTATTTTTATGCTATTATCCTTATTTTACGACAATATATATATTTTTTCTGTTACATAAAATGTAATACAAGCCATTTCAATGAAAAATACATATTTCCTTAAGAAAAAGGATTTTTCAGTGTTATTTCTTTTCATTTCCATGTTTTGAGTGAAAAATGAATGAAGAAGCAAAAAATATATTAACTTTTCATGGCAATTCATTTTTTTCTCTCAAAATTGCATAAATTATCCCGTTTCCAGCGTTTCTTGGAGAATTAACATCTTTTCTAAGAAAGAACATCTTATTTTAGTTCAGAAAAAAGGAATATATGCCATTTCACGAAAAAAGTTTCTTTTTACCGAAAAAGTGAATTTTTTGATGATTTTCGGCTTATTTTATTGTTTTCATCATAAAATAAACAAAAAAACACTGAATATTACCACAATATACTTCTTTTTCTGAAAAAAAAATCATAAATGACGTGTTTTTCAACGTTTTTAGAAGTATTAATGGCATTTTAAACAAAACCCCGTTTTATAAGTAAAATATATGCAATTTGAATAAAGAAGAAAATTTTGCCTAAAAAGTCCCTTTTCAATGTTTTTTTCATACTTTCATTTGTTGCTGGAAGTAAACCAAAAAAATACATTCTTTTTCTCGACAATATTTTTTTTCTCTAAAATTGCACAAATTACCTATTTTCATGCTTTTATTCTTATTTTACAACAATATATTTTTTTTCTCTAAAACCGCATATATGACCCTTTTTTCAATGTTTTTCGGAGATTTACTACTTTTAAAGGAAAACCATCTCTTTTACGAAAAAAAAAGATTTATACCAAAAGTCACTTTTTTAAAAAATTCTCTATTGATTTCAATGTTTTGATTAAAAACAAGAAAATAAACATTATATACATTTTCTTTCTCTGAAAATGTAAAAAGTATCCATTTTTAACCTTTTTTGACGTTGAAACACATTTTGTAGAAAACAACTTTTTCATATTACAATATACTTTTTCTATATAATATTTCATAAATTATGTTTTTTTCAGTTTTTAAGACTATTAAGGGCATTTTACATAAAACCCCCTTATACAAGTGTAACATATGCGATTTGAATTATCCATTTTGCAACGTTTTTTAGGGTTTTACAATAATTTTATGACAAATCGATCATCCCTTAGAAAATAAAGTATGTTTTTACCTCCAAAAGTGAGTCTTTCAGTAATTTTCTTTGAATTTCCATGTTTTAATTAAAACCATGAACAATACGCTATAGCGTATTGTTTTTCTCTTTAAAGTTATATAAACTACGCTATTTAAACATTTTTATTGGTTTTAACAACATTTTGAAGAAAATCCTTTTTCATGTTACATAAATTTTAATACAAGCCATTTCAATGAAAAATATATATATATTTCTTTAAAAAAAAAGGATTTTTCATTTTTATTTTATTTTCATTTCCATGTTTTGATGAAAATGAATTAAAAAGCAAGAAATATATTAACTTTTCATGGAAATTAATTTTTTTCTCTCAAAATTGCATAAATTATCCCGTTTGCATTGTTTCTTGGAGAATTAACATCTTATGTAAGAATGAACATCTTATTTTAGTTCAGAAAAAAAGAATATATGCCATTTCACGAAAAAAGTTTCTTTTTACCGAAAAAGTGAATTTTTTGATGATTTTTGGCTTATTTCATTGTTTTCATCATAAAATAAACAAAAAAACAAAAAAACTGAATATTATCACAATATACATTTTTTTTCTGAAAAAAATCATAAATGATGTGTTTATCAACGCTTTTAGGAGTATTAACGGCATTTTAAATAAAACTATGTTTTACAAGTACAATATATGCAATTTGAATAAAGAAGAAAATTCTGCCTAAAAAGTCACTTTTTCAATGTTTTTTTCATATTTTCATTTGTTGGTGGAAGTAAACCAAAATAATACATTCTTTTTCTCGACAATATTTTTTTTCTCTAAAATTGCACAAATTACCTATTTTTATGCTTTTATCCTTATTTTACGACAATATATATTTTTTTCTGTAAAACCGCATAAATGACCCTTTTTTCAATGTTTTTCGCAGATTTACTACTTTTTAAGGAAAACCATCTCTTTTACGAAAAAATAAAATGATTTACACCAAAAGTCACTTTTTTAAAAATTCTCTATTGATTTCAATGTTTTGATTAAAAACAAGAAAATAAACATTATATACATTTTCTTTCTCTGAAAATGTAGAAAATATACATTTTTAACCTTTTTTGAAGTTGAAACTCATTTTGTAGAAAACAACTTTTTCATGTTACAATATACTTTTTCTATATAAAATTTCATAAATTACGTTTTTTTCAGTTTTTAGGAGTATTAAGGGTATTTTACATAAAACCCCCTTATACAAGTATAACATATTCGATTTGAATTATCCATTTTTCAATGTTTTAAGAGTTTTACAATAATTTTATGACAAATCGATCATCCCTTAGAAACTAAAGTATGTTTTTACCTCCAAAAGTGAGTTTTTCAGTAATTTCCTTTGAATTTCCATGTTTTAATTAAAAACATGAACAATACGCTATAGCGTAATATTTTTCTCTTTAAAGTTACATAAACTACCTTATTTAAACATTTTTATTGGTTTTTACAACATTTTGAAGACAAACCCTTTTTCATGTTACATAAAATGTAATACAAGCCGTTTCAATGAAAAAAATATATATATTTCTTTAAGCAAAAGGATTTCTCATTGTTTTTTCCTTTCATTTCCATGTTTTGATGAAAATGAATGAAAAAGCAAGAAATATATTAACTTTTCATGGCAATTAATTTTTTTCTCTCAAAATTGCATAAATTATCCCGCTTGCAGTGTTTCTTGGAGAATTAACATCTTATCTAAGAAAGACCATTTTTATTTTAGTTCAGAAAAAAACAATATATACCATTTCACGAAAAAGTTTTTTTTTTCACTGAAAAAGTGAATTTTTCGATGATTTTCTGCTTATTTCATTGTTATCATCAAAAAAATAAACAAAAAACATTGAATATAGCCACAATATACTTTTTTTTCTGAAAAAAATCTTAAATGACGTGTTTTTCAACGTTTTTACGAGTATTAACGGCATTTTAAACAAAACCCATTTTTACACGTATAATATATGCAATTTGAATAAATAAGAAAATTCTGCCTAAAAAATGACTTTTTTCTAGGTTTTTTTCATATTTTCATTTGTTTGTGGAAGTAAACCAAAACAATACATTCTTTTTCTCGACAATACTTTTTTTTCTCTAAAATTGTACAAATTACCTATTTTTTATGCTTATATCCTTATTTTACGTCAATATATTTTCTTTCTCTAAAACCGCATAAATGACCCTTTTTTTCAATGTTTTTCGGAGATTTACTACTTTTAAAGGAAAACCATCTCTTTTACGAAAAAAAAATATGATTTTACACCAAAAGTCACTTTTTTTAATAAGTTTCTATTGATTTCAATGTTTTGAATAAAAACAAGAAAATAAACACTAAATACATTTTCTTTCTCTGAAACTATACAAAGTTTCTATTTTTAATCTTTTTGGACGTTTAAACACATTCTGAAGAAAACAACTTTTTCATGTTACAATATACTTTTTCTATCTAAAGTTTCATAAGTTACGTTTTTTTTTCAGTTTTTAAGAGTATTAACGGCATAAAACCTCCTTTTACAAGTATAACATTAGTGATTTTAATTATCCATTTTTCAACGTTTTTAAGGGTTTTAAAATAATTTTATGACAAATTCATATTCCCTTAGGAAATAGAGTTAGTTTTTACTTCCAACACTATGTTTTTCAGTCATTATCTTTGAATTTCCATATTTTAATTAAAAACATGAACAATACGCTATAGCGTATCGTTTTTCTCTTTAAAGTTACATAAACTACGCTATTTATACCTTTTTTTTTGGTTTTAACAACATTTTGAAGAAAATCCTTTTTTCATGTTACATAAATTTTAACGTTTTTAAGGGTTTTACAATATTTTTATGAAAAATTTTAGGAGTATTAATGGCATTTTAAACAAAACCCCTTTTTACAAGTACAATATATGCAATTTGAATAAATTACATAAACTTTATTGTGTAATTTTAAAGAAAAAAACGATACGCTATAGCGTATTTTTCAAGTTTTTAATTAAAATACGGAAAATCTTTGAAAATTACTGAAAACTCACTTTTGGAGGTAAAACCACACTTTTTTTTCTAATAAAAGATGGATTTTTCATAAAAATATTGTAAAACCCTTAAAAACGTTAAAATTTATGTAACATGAAAAAGGGATTTTCTTCAAAATGATGTTAAAACCAAAAAAAAGATATAAATAGAGTAGTTTATGTAACTTTAAAGAGAAAAACAATACGCTATAGCGTATTGTTCATGGTTTTAATTAAAACATGGAAATTCAAAGGAAATTACTGAAAGACTCACTTTTGGAGGTAAAAACATACTTTATTTTCTAAGGGATGATCTACTTGTCATAAAATTATTGTAAAACCCTTAAAACGTTTAAAAATGGATAATTCAAATCGCATATGTTACACTTGTATAAGGGGGTTTTATGTAAAATGCCCTTAATACTCATAAAAACTTAAAAAAACGTAATTTATGGAATTTTATATAGAGAAAGTATATTGTAATATGAAAAATTTGTTTTCTACAAAATGTGTTTCAACGTCGAAAAAAGTAAAAAATGTATACTTTGTACATTTTCAGAGAAAGAAAATGTATATAATGTTTATTTTCTTGTTTTTAATCAAAACATTGAAATCAATAGAGAATTTTTAAAAAAGTGATTTTTGGTGTAAATTAAATTGTTTTTTTTCGTAAAAGAGATGGTTTTCATTCAAAAGTAGTAAATCTCCGAAAAACATTGAGAAAAGGGTCATTTATGCGGTTTTAGAGAAAGAAAAATGTATTGTCGTAAAATAAGGATAAAAGCATAAATATAGGTAATTTGTGCAATTTTAGAGAAAAAAAATATTGTCGAGAAAAAGAATGTATTGGTTTGGTTTACTTCCAGCAACAAATGAAAATATGAAAAAAACTTTGAAAAAGGGACTTTTTAAGCAAAATTTTCTTCTTTATTCAAATTGCATATATTATACTTGTAAAAGAGGGTTTTGTTTAAAATACCGTTAATACTCCTAAAAATGTTGAAAAACACGTTATTTATGATTTTTTTCAGAAAAAAAGTATATTGTGGCAATATTCAGGGTTTTTTGTTTAATTTTTGATGAAAACAATGAAACTAGCAGAAAATAATCGAAAAATTCACTTTTTCCATAAAAATAAACTTTTTTCATGAAATGGCATATATTTTTTTTTCTGAACTAAAATAAAGATGGTCTTTCTTAGAAAAGATGTTAATTCTCCAAGAAACCCTGGAAACGGGATAATTTATGCAATTTTGAGAGAAAAAAATGAATTGCGTGAAAAGTTAATACATTACTTGCTTTTTCCTTCATTTTCACTCAAAACATGGAAGTGAAAAGAAATAACAATGAAAAACATTTTTCCTAAACAAATATATATTTTTTCATTGAAAAGGCTTGTATTACATTTTATGTAACATGAAGAAGGGATTTTCTTCAAAATGTTGTTAAAACCAATAAAAAGGTTTAAATATGGTAGTTTATGTAATTTTAAAGAAAAAATGATACACTATAGCGTATTTTTCATGTTTTTAATTAAAACACGGAAATTCTTCGAAAATTACTGAAAAACTCACTTTTGGAGGTAAAACCACACTTTTTTTTCTAATAAAAGATGGATTTGTCATAAAAATATTGTAAACCCTTAAAAACGTTACAATTTGTGTAACATCAAAAAGGGATTTTCTTCAAAATGTTGTTAAAACCAATAAAAAGGTATAAATAGCGTAGTTTATGTAACTTTAAGGAGAAAAACAATACGCTATAGCGTATTGTTCATATTTTTAAATAAAACATGGAAATTCAAAGAAAATTACTGAAAAACTCACTTTTTGAGGTAAAAACATACTTTATTTTCTAAGGGAAGATGGATTTGTATTAAAATATTTTAAAACCATTAAAAAGGTTGAAAAGTGTATAATTCAAATCGCAAATGTTATATTTGTAAAAGTGGGTGTTAGGCTGTTAATACTCCTAAAAACTGAAAAAAGATTAATTTATGAAACTTTAGATAGAAAAAGTATATTGTAAGATGAAAAAGTTGTTTTCTACAAAATGTGTTTAAACGTCCAAAAAGGTTAAAAATGGATACTTTGTACAGTTTCAGAGAAAGAAAATGTATAAAGTGTTTTTTTTTCTTATTTTTAATCAAAACATTGATATCAGTAGAAAATTATTAAAAAGTGACTTTTGGAGTAAAATCTTATTTTTTCGTAAAAGGAGATTGTTTTTCTTTAAAAGTATTAAATCTCCGAAAAACTTTGAAAAAAGGGTCATTTATGCGGTTTTTGAGAAAAAAAATATATATTGTCGTAAAATAAGGATAAAAGCATAAAAATAGGTAATTTGTGGATTTTTAGAGAAAAAAAGAATTGGCAAGAAAAAGAATGTTTTTTCTTTGTTTTCTTCCACCAACAAATGAAAATATGAAAAAATCTTGAAAAAGTCACTTTTTAGGCAGAATTTTCTTCTTTATTCAAATTGCATATACTTCGATTGTAAAAGTGGGTTTTGTTTAAAATGCCGTTAATACTCCTAAAAACGTTGAAAAACACGTCATTTATGATTTTTTTCAGAAAAAAAGTATATTGTGGCACTATTCAGTGTTTTTTGTTTATTTTTTATGAAAACAATGAAATAAGCAGAAAATCAACGAAAAATTCTTTTTTTCGGTAAAAAGAAACTTTTTTCATGAAATGGCATATATTCCTTTTTTCTGAACTAAAATAAAGATGGTCTCTCTTAGAAAAGATTTTAATTCTCGTAAAAACGCTGGAAACGGGATAATTTATGCAATTTTGAGAGAAAAAAAAATGAATTGCCGTGAAAAGTTAATATACTTTTTGCTTTTTCCATCATTTTCACTCAAAACATGGAAATGAAAAGAACACTGAAAAATCCTTTTTCTTAAAGAAATATATTTTTTTTTCATTAAAATAGCTTGAATTACATTTTATGTAACATGAAGAAGGGATTTTCTTCAAAATGTTGTTAAAACCAATAAAAAGGTTTAAATATAGTAGTTTATGTAACTTTAAAGAGAAAAACGATACGCTATAGCGTATTGTTCATGTTTTTAATTAAAACATGGAAATTCAAAGAAAATTACTGAAAAACTTACTGTTGGAGGTAAAAACTAACTCTATTTCCTAAGGGAAGATGGATTTGTCATAAAATTATTGTAAAACCCTTAAAAACGTTAAAAAATGGATAATTAAAATCGCTTATGTTATGTTTGTAAAAGGAGGTTTTATGCCTTTAATACTCTTAAAAACTTAAAAAAACGTAACTTATGAATTTTTAGATAGAAAAAGTATATTCTAACATGAAAAACGTCCAAAAAGGTTAAAAATGGAAACTTTGTATAGTTGCAGAGAAAGAAAATGTATATAGTGTTTATTTTCTTGTTTTTAATCAACACATTGAAATCAATAGAAAATTATTAAAAAAGTGACTTTTGGTGTAAAATCTTTTTTTTTCGTAGAGAAGGTTATCCTTTATAAGTATTAAATCTCCGAAAAACATTGAAAAAAGGGTCATTTATACGGTTTTAGAGAAAGAAAAATATATTGTCGTAAAATAAGGATAAGAGCATAAAAATAGGTAATTTGTGCAATTTTACAGAAAAAAAGTATTGTCGAGAAAAAGAATGTATTGTTTTGGTTTACTTCCACCAACAAATGAAAATATGAAAAAAACCTAGAAAAAGTCATTTTTTAGGCACAATTTTCTTCTTTATTCAAATTGCAAATATTATACGTGTAAAAATGGGTTTTGTTTAAAACCCGTTAATACTCCTAAAAACGTTGAAAAACACGTCATTCATAATTTATTCCAGAAAAAAAGTATATTGTGGCAATATTCAGGGTTTTTTGTTTATTTTTTTTATGAAAACAATGAAATAAGCAGAAAATCATCGAAAAATTCACTTTTTCAGTGAAAAAAAAACCGTTTTTCGTAAAATGGCTTATATTCCTTTTTTCTGAACCGAAATAAAGATGGTCTTTCTTAGATAAAATTTTAATTCTCCAAGAAACACTGCAAACGGGATAATTTTTCCAATTTTGAGAGAAAAAAATGAATATCCATGAAAAGTTAATTTATTTCTTGCTTTTTCATTCATTTTCATCAAAACATGGAAATAAAAAGAAAAACAATGAAAAATCCTTTTTCTTAAGGAAATATATATTTTTTAAAAATTGAAATGGTTTGTATTACATTTTATGTAACATGAAAAAGGGATTTTCTTCAAAATTTTGTTAAAAACAATAAAAAGGCTTAAATAGGGTAGTTTATGTAACTTTAAAGAGAAAAACAATACCCTATAGCGTATTGTTCATGTTTTTAATTAAAACATGGAAATTCAAAGGAAATTACGGAAAAACTCACTTTTTGAGGTAAAAACATAATTTATTTTCTAAGGGATGATCGATTTGTCATAAAATTATTGTAAAACCCTTACAAACGTTGAAAAAGGAATAATTCAAATCGCATATGTTATACTTGTAAAAGGGGGTTTTATGTAAAATGCCCTTAATACTCTAAAAAACTGAAAAAAAACGTAATTTATGAAATTTTACATAGAAAAAGTATATTGTAACATAAAAAGTTGTTTTCTACAAAATGTGTTTAAACGTCGAAAAAGGTTAAAAATGGATACTTTGTACATTTTCAGAGAAAGAAAATGTATATAGTGTTTTTTTTTCTTGTTTTTAATCAAAACATTGAAATCAATAGAAAATTTTAAAAAAAAGTGACTTTTGCTGTAAATCAGGTTTTTTTTTTTTCTAAAAGAGATGGTTTTCCTTTAAAAGTAGTAAATCTCCGAAAAACATAGAAAAAAGGGTAATTGATGCGGTTTTAGAGAAAGAAAAATATATTGTCGTAAAATAAGGATAAAAGTATAAAAATGGGTAATTTGTACAATTTTCGAGAAAAAAAAATATTGTCGAGAAAAAGAATGTATTGCTTTGGTTTACTTCCAGCAACAAATGAAAATATGAAAAAAACCTTGAAAAAGGGAGTTTTTAGGCAAAATTTTCTTCTTTATTCAAATTGCATATATTATACTTGTAAAAGAGGGTTTTGTTCAAAATGCCGTTAATACTCCTAAAAACGTTGAAAAACACGTTCTTTATGATTTTTTTCAGAAAAAAAAGTATATTGACGCAATATTCAAAGGTTTTTGTTTAATTTTTGATGAAAACAATGAAACAAACAGAAAACCATAAAAAAATTCACTTTTTCCATAAAAAGAAACTTTTTTCATGAATGGCATATATTATTTTTTTCTGAACTAAAATAAAGATGGTCTTTCTTAGAAAAGATGTTAATTCTCCAAGAAACGCTGGAAACGGGATAATTTATGCAATTTTGAGAGAAAAAAATGAATTGCAGTGAAAAGTTAATACATTTCTTGCTTTTTCCTTTATTTTCACTCAAAACATGGAAATGAAAAGAAATAACATTGAAAAACCTTTTTTCTAAAGAAATATATATTTTTTCATTGAAATGGCTTGTATTACATTTTATGTAACATGAAGAAGGGATTTTCTTCAAAATGTTGTTAAAACCAATAAAAAGGTTTAATTATGGTAGTTTATGTAATTTTAAAGAAAAAATGATGCGCTATAGCGTATTTTTCATGTTTTTAATTAAAACACAGAAATTCTTCGAAAATTACTGAAAAACTTACTTTTGGAAGTAAATCCACACTTTTTTTCTAATAAAAGATGGATTTGTCATAAAAATATTGTAAAACCTTTAAAAACGTTACAATTTGTGTAACATCAAAAAAGGGATTTTCTTCAAAATGTTGTTAAAACCAATAAAAAGGTATAAATAGCGTAGTTTATGTAACTTTAAAGAGAAAAACAATACGCTATAGCGTATTGTTTATGGTTTTAATTAATACATGGAAATTCAAAGGAAATTACTGATAGACTCACTTTTGGAGGTAAAAACATACTTTATTTTCTAAGGGATGATCGATTTGCCATAAAATTATTGTAAAACCCTTAAAACGTTGAAAAATGGGTAATTCAAAACGCATATGTTACACTTGTATAAGGGGGTTTTATGTAAAATGCCCTTAATACTCATAAAAACTTAAAAAACCGTAATTTATGGAATTTTATATAGAAAAAGTATATTGTAATATGAAAAAGTTGTTTTCTACAAAATGTGTTTCAACGTCGAAAAAAGTAAGAAATGGATACTTTGTACATTTTCAGAGAAAGAAAATGTATATAATGTTTATTTTCTTGTTTTTAATCAAAACATTGTAATCAATAAAGAATTTTAAAAAAAGTGACTTTTGGTGTAAATCATATTGTTTTTTTTTTTCGTAAAAGAGATGGTTTTCCTTCAAAAGTATTAAATCTCCGAAAAATATTGAAAAATTGGTCATTTATGCGGTTTTAGAGAAAAAAAAATTTATTGTAAAATAAGTATAAAAGCATAAAAATAGGTAATTTGTGCATTTTTAGAGAAAAAAAATATTGTCGAGAAAAAGAATGTATTTTTTTGGTTTACTTTAAAGTCATTTATGCGGTTTTAGAGAAAAAATATATATATTGTCGTAAAATAAGGATAAAAGCATAAAAATAGGTAATTTGTACAATTTTAGAGAAAAAAAAAATTGTCGAAAAAAAGAATGTTTTTTTTGAAAAAGTCACTTTTTATGCAGAATTTTCTTCTTTATTCAAATTGCATATACTTTGCTTGTAAAAATGGGTTTTGTTTAAAATGCCGTTAATACTCCTAAAAACGTTGAAAAACACGTCATTTATGATTTTTTTCAGAAAAAAATATATTGTGGCAATATTCAAGGTTTTTTGTTTATTTTTTATGAAAACAATGAAAAAAGCAGAAAATCAACGAAAATTTCTTTTTTTCGGTAAGAAAATTTTTTTTTCATGAAATGGCATATATTCCTTTTTTCTGAACTAAAATAAAGATGGTCTCTCTTAGAAAATATTTTAATTTTCGTAAAAACGCTGGAAACGGGATAATTTTTGCAATTTTGAGAGAAAAAAATGAATTGCCGTGAAAAGTTAATATATTTTTTGCTTTTTCCTTCATTTTCATTCAAAACATGGAAATGAAAAGAACACTGAAAAATCCTTTTTCTTAAAGTAATATATATTTTTTCATTGAAATAGCTTGTATTACATTTTATGTAACATGTATAAGGGATTTTCTTCAAAATGTTGTTAAAACCAATAAAAATTTAAATATGGTAGATTATGTAACTTTAAAGAGAAAAACGATAAGCTATAGCGTATTGTTCATTTTTTTAATTAAAACATGGAAATTCAAAGAAAATTACTGAAAAACTTACTGTTGGAGGTAAAAACTAACTCTATTTCCTAAGGGAAGATGGATTTGTCATAAAATTATTGTAAAACCCTTAAAAACGTTGAAAATTGGTTAATTAAAATCGCTAATGTTATACTTGTAAAAGGAGGTATTATGCCGCTAATACTCTTAAAAACAAAAAAACGTAACTTATGAAATTTTAGATAGAAAAAATATATTGTAACATGAAAAATTTGTTTTCTTCAGAATGTGTTTAAACGTCCAAAAAGGTTAAAAATGGAAACTTTGTATAGTTTCAGAGAAATAAAATGTATATAGTGTTTATTTTCTTGTTTTTAATCAAAACATTGAAATCAATAGAAAATTATTAAAAAAGTGACTTTTGGTGTAAAATCTTTTTTTTTTTTCGTAGAGAAGGTTATCCTTTAAAAGTATTAAATCTCTGAAAAACCTTGAAAAAAGGGTCATTTATGCGGTTTTAGAGAAAGAAAAATATATTGTCGTAAAATAAGGATAAGAGCATAAAAATAGGTAATTTGTGCAATTTTAGAGAAAAAAAGTATTGTCGATAAAAAGAATGTATTGTTTTGGTTTACTTCCATCAACAAATGAAAATATGAAAAAAACCTAGAAAAAGTCATTTTTTTGGCAGAATTTTCTTCTTTATTCAAATTGCAAATATTATACGTGTAAAAATGGGTTTTGTTTAAAACCCGTTAATACTCCTAAAAACGTTGAAAAACACGTCATTCATGATTTATTTCTGAAAAAAAGTATATTGCGGCAATATTCAGGGTTTTTTGTTTATTTTTTGATGAAAACAATGAAATAAGCAGAAAATCATCGAAAAATTTACTTTTTCAGTGAAAAAAAACCCTTTTTCGTGAAATGGAATATATTCCTTTTTTCTGAACCAAAATAAAGATGGTCTTTCTTAGATAAGATGTTAATTCTCCAAGAAACACTGCAAACGGGATAATTTTTCATATTTTGAGAGAAAAAAATGAATTGCCATGAAAAGTTAATTTATTTCTTGCTTTTTCATTCACTTTCATCAAAACATGGAAATAAAAAGAAAAAAAAAGAAAAATGCTTTTTCTTAAAGAAATATATATATATTTTTAATTGAAATGGCTTGTATTACATTTTATGTAACAAGAAAAAGGGATTTTCTTCAAAATGTTGTTAAAAACAATAAAAAGACTTAAATAGGGTAGTTTATGTATATTAATTAAAACATGGAAATTCAAAGGAAATTACGGAAAAACTCACTTTTTAAGGTAAAAACATACTTTATTTTCTAAGGGATGATCGATTTGTCATAAAATTATTGTAAAACCCTTACAAACGTTGAAAAAGGGATAATTCAAATCGCATATGTTATACCTAAAAAAGGGGGTTTTATGTAAAATGCCCTTGATACTCTAAAAAACCTAAAAAAACGTAATTTATGAAATTTTATATAGAAAAAGTATATTGTAACAAAAAGTTGTTTTCTACAAAATGTGTTTAAACGTCGAAAAAGGTTAAAAATGGATACTTTGTACATTTTCAGAGAAAGAAAATGTATATAGTGTTTTTTTTCTTGTTTTTAATAAAAACATTGAAATCAATAGAAAAGTTTTTTTAAAAGTGACTTTTGCTGTAAATCAGGTTTTTTTTTTTTGTAAAAGAGATGGTTTTCCTTTAAAAGTAGTAAATCTCCGAAAAACATTGAAAAAAGGGTAATTCATGCGGTTTTAGAGAAAGAAAAATATATTGTCGTAAAATAAGGATAAAAGCATAAAAATAGGTAATTTGTGCAATTTTAGAGAAAAAAAAATATTGTCGAGAAAAAGAATGTATTGTTTTGGTTTACTTCCAGCAACAAATGAAAATATGAAAAAAAAACTTGAAAAAGGGACTTTTTAGGCAAAATTTTCTTTTTTATTCAAATTGCATATAGTATACTTGTAAAAGAGGGTTTTGTTTAAAATGCCGTTAATACCCATAAAAACGTTGAAAAACACGTTATTTATGATTTTTTTCAGAAAAAAAGGATGTTGTGGCAATATTCAGGGTTTTTTGTTTAATTTTTGATGAATATAGAAATAGAAAAAGTATATTATAAAATGAAAAAGTTTTTCTACAAAATGTGTTTCAACGTCGAAAAAAGTAAAAAATGGATACTTTGTACATTTTCAGAGAAAGAAAATGTATATAATGTTTATTTTCTTGTTTTTAATCAAAACATTGAAATCAATAGAGAATTTTTTAAAAAGAAACTTTTGGTGTAAATCATATTTTTTTATTCGTAAAAGAGATGGTTTTCCTTCAAAAGTAGTAAATCTCCAAAAACATTGAAAAATGGGTCATTTACGCGGTTTTAGAGAAAAGAAAATGTATTGTCGTAAAATAACTATAAAAGCATAAAAAATTGGTAATTTGTGCATTTTTAGAGAAAAAAAATATTGTCGAGAAAAAAAATGTATTTTTTTGGTTTACTTCCAGCAACAAATGAAAATATAAAAAAAAAAAACATGAAAAAGGGATTTTTAGGCAAAATTTTCTTCTTTATTCAAATTGCATATATTGTACTTGTAAAAAGGGATTTTGTTTAAAATGCCGTTAATACTCCTAAAAACGTTGAAAAACAAGTCATTTATGATTTTTTTTCAGAAAAAAAAATATATTGTGGTAATATTCAGTGTTTTTTTGTTTATTTTATAATGAAAACAATGAAATAAGCCGAAAATCATCAAAAAATTAACTTTTTCGGTAAAAAGAAAGTTTTTCCGTGAAATGGCATATATTCCTTTTTTCTGAACTAAAATAAGATGTTCTTTCTTAGATAAGATGTTTATTCTCCAAGAAACGCTGTAAACGGGATAATTTATGCAATTTTGGGAGAAAAAAATGAATTGCCATGAAAAGTTAATATATTTTTTGCTTTTTCCTTCATTTTCACTCAAAACATGGAAATGAAAAAAAATAACGCTGAAAAATCCTTTTTCTTAAGGATATATATATTTTTCATTGAAATGGCTTGTATTACATTTTATGTAACATGAAAATGTTGTTAAAATTTTCTTCTTTATTCAAATTGCATATATTATATTTGTAAAAGAGGAATTTGTTTAAAATGCCGTTAATACTCCTAAAACGTTGAAAAACACGTTATTTATGATTTTTTTTCTGAAAAAAATTATATTGTGGCAATATTCAGGGTTTTTTGTTTATTTTTTTTATGAAAACAATGAAATAAGCAGAAAATCATCGAAAAATTCACTTCTTCCGTAAAAGTAAACTTTTTCATGAAATGGCATATAATATTTTTTTCTGAACTAAAATAAAGATGGTCTTTCTTAGAAAAGATGTTAATTCTTCAAGAAACGCTGGAAACGGGATAATTTATGCAATTTTGAGAGAAAAAAATGAATTGCCGTGAAAAGTTAGTACATTTCTTGGTTTTTCTTCATTTTCACTCAAAACATGGAAGTGAAAAGAAATAACACTGAAAAACATTTTTCCTAAAGAAATATATATTTTTTCATTGAAATGGATTGTATTACATTTTATGTAACATGAAGAAGGGATTTTCTTCAAAATGATGTTAAAACCAATAAAAAGGTTTAAATATGGTAGTTTATGTAATTTTTAAGAGAAAAACGATACGCTAAAGCGTATTTTTCATTTTTTTAATTAAAACATGGAAATTCATCGAAAATTACTGAAAAACTCACTTTTGGAGGTAAAACCACACTTTTTTTTCTAGTAAAAGATGGATTTGTCATAAAAATATTGTAAAACCCTTAAAAACGTTGAAAAATGGATAATTCAAATCGCATATGTTATAATTAAAAATGGGGGTTTTATGTAAAATACCGTTAATACTCTTAAAAACTGAAAAAAACGTAATTTATGAAATTTATTTTAGTTCAGAAAAAAAGAATATATGCCATTTCATGAAAAAAGTTTCTTTTTACGGAAAAAGTGAATTTTTCGATGATTTTCTGCTTATTTCATTGTTTTCATGAAAAAATAAACAAAAAACCCTCAATATTGCCACAATATACTTTTTTCTGAA
Organism: Callinectes sapidus; assembly: GCA_020233015.1. Taxonomy (NCBI): domain Eukaryota; kingdom Metazoa; phylum Arthropoda; class Malacostraca; order Decapoda; family Portunidae; genus Callinectes; species Callinectes sapidus. The sequence goes on along the minus strand of CM035176.1, from coordinate 4,750,826 downwards.
AAAAATCATAAATAACGTGTTTTTCAAATTCTTTAGGAGTATTAACGGCATTTTAAACGAAACCCTCTTTTACAAGTATAATATATGCAATTTGAATAAAGAAGAAATTTTTGCCTAAAAAGTCCCTTTTTCAATGTTTTTTTCATATTTTTATTTGTTGCTGGAAGTAAACCAAAACAATATATTCTTTTTCTCGACAATATTTTTTTTCTCTAAAATTGCACAAATTACCTATTTTTATGCTTTTATCCTTATTTTACGACAATATATTTTTCTTTCTCTAAAACCGCATCAATTACCCTTTTTTCAGTGTTTTTCGGAGATTTACTACTTTTAAAGGAAAACCATCTCTTTTACGAAAAAAACCCTGATTCACACCAAAAGGCTCTTATTTTAAAATTTTCTATTGATTTCAGTGTTTTGATTAAAAAGAAGAAAATTAACAGTATATACATTTTCTTTCTCTGAAAATGTACAAAGTATCCTTTTTTAACCTTTTTCGACGTTTAAACACATTTTGTAGAAAACAACTTTTCATGTTACAATATACTTTTTCTATATAAAATTTCATAAATTACGTTTTTTTCAGTTTTTAAGAGTATTAAGGGCATTTTACATAAAAACCCTTTTTTAGAAGTATAACATATGCGATTTGAATTATAACTTTTTCAACGTTTGTAAGGGTTTTACAATAATTTTATGACAAATCGATCATCCCTTAGAAAATAAAGTATGTTTTTACCTCAAAAGTGAGTTTTCCGTAATTTCCTTTAAATTTCCATGTTTTAATTAAAAACATGAACAATACGCTATAGCGTATTGTTTTTCTCTTTAAAGTTACATAAACTACCCTATTTATACCTTTTTATTGTTTTTAACAACATTTTGAAGAAAATCCCTTTCTCATGTTACATAAAATGTAATACAAGGCATTTCAATTAAAAAAATATATATATTTCTTTAAGAAAAAAAATTTCATTGTTTTTTCTCTTTATTTCTATGTTTTGATGAAAATGAATGTAAAAGCAAGAAATAAATTAACTTTTCATGGCAATTCATTTTTTTCTCTCAAAATTGGATAAATTATACCGTTTGCAGTGTTTCTTGGAGAATTAACATCTTATCTAAGAAATACAATCTTTATTTTGGTTGAAAAAAAAGGAATATATGCAATTTCACGAAAAAGGTTTTTTTTTCACTGAAAAAGTGAATTTTTCGATGACTTTCTTCTTATTTCATTGTTTTCATAAAAAAATAAACAAAAAACCCTGAATATTGCCACAATATACTTTTTTTCTTAAATAAATCATAAATGACGTGTTTTTCAACGTTTTTAGGAGTATTAACGGGTTTTAAACAAAACCCATTTTTACACGTATAATATTTGCAATTTGAATAAAGAAGAAAATTCTGCTAAAAATATGACTTTTTCTAGTTTTTTTTTCATATTTTCATTTCTTGGTGGAAGTAAACCAAAACAATACATTTTTTTTCTCGACAATACTTTTTTTCTCTAAAATTGCACAAATTACCTATTTTTATGCTTTTATCCTTATTTTACGACAGTATATTTTTCCTTCTGTAAAACCGCATAAATTACCCTTTTTTCAATGTTTTTGAGAGATTTAATACTTTTAAAGGATAACCATCTCTACGAAAAAAAAAAAAAGATTTTACACCAAAAGTCACTTTTTAATAATTTTCTATTGATTTCAATATTTTGTTTAAAAACAAAAAAATAAACACTATATACATTTTCTTTCTGTGAAACTATACAAAGTTTCCATTTTTAACCTTTTTGGATGTTTAAACACATTCTGAAGAAAACAACTTTTTCATGTTACAATATACTTTTTCTATCTAAAATTTCATAAGTTACGTTTTTTTCAGATTTTAAGAGTATTAACGGCATAAAACCTCGTTTTACAAGTATAACATTTGTGATTTTAATTATCCATTTTTCAACGTTTTTAAGGGTTTTACAATAATTTTATGACAAATCCATCTTCCCTTAGGAAATAAAGTAAGTTTTCAGTAATTTTCTTTGAATTTCCATGTTTTAATTAAAAACATAAGCAATACGCTATAGCGTATCGTTTTTCTCTTTAAAGTTACATAAACTACCATATTTAAACCTTTTTATTGGTTTTAACAACATTTGGAAGAAAATCCCTTCTTCATGTTATATAAAATGTAATACAAGCCATTTCAATGAAAAAATATATATATCTTTAAGAAAAAGGATTTTTCAGTGTTATTTCTTTTCATTTCCATGTTTTGAGTTAAAATGAAGGAAAAAGCAAAAAATATATTAACTTTTCACGGCAATTAATTTTTTTCACTGAAAATTGCATAAATTATCCCGTTTCCAGTGTTTTTACGAGATTTAAAATCTTTTGTAATAAAGACCATCTTTATTTTAGTTCAGAAAAAAGGAATATATGCTATTTCATTAAAAAAGTTTCTTTTTACCGAAAAAAAGAATTTTTCGATGATTTTCTGCTTATGTCAATGTTTTCATCAAAAATAAACAAAAAACACTGAATATTGCCACAATATACTTTTTTCTGAAAAAAATCATAAATGACGTGTTTTTCAACGTTTTTAGGAGTATTAACGGCATTTTATAACAAAACCTTCTTTTACAAGTATAACATATGCAATTTGAATAAAGAAGAAAATTCATCCTAAAAAGTGACTTTTTCAAGGTTTTTTCATATTTTCATTTGTTGGTGGAAGAAAACCAAAAAAAAAAAATTCTTTTTCTCGACAATTCTTTTTTTCTCTAAAATTGCACAAATTACCTATTTGTATGCTTTTATCCTTATTTTACGACAATATATATATATA
>CM035176.1:4734626-4744980 GCA_020233015.1 Callinectes sapidus | reverse complement strand
AAAAATATATATTTCTTTAAGAAAAAGGATTTTTCACTGTTTTTTTCGTTTCATTTCCATGTTTTGAATGAAAATGAATGAAAAATCAAGAAATATATTAAACTTTTCATGGCAATTCATATTTTTCTCTCAAAATTGCATAAATTATCCCGTTTCCAGCGTTTCTTGGAGAATTAACATCTTATCTAAGAAAGAACATCTTTTAGTTCAGAAAAAAGGAATATATGCCATTTCACGAAAAAAGTTTCTTGTTACCGAAAAAGTTAATTTTTTGATGATTTTCGGCTTATTTAATTGTTTTCATCATAAAATAAACAAAAAGACACCAATGTTTTGATTAAAAACAAGAAAATAAACATTATATACATTTTCTTTCTCTGAAAATGTACAAAGTATCCATTTTTTACTTTTTTCGACGTTGAAACACATTTTGTAGAAAACAACTTTTTCATGTTACATTGTACTTTTTCTATATAAAATTTCATAAATTACGTTTTTTTTAAGTTTTTACGAGTATTAAGAGCATTTTACATAAAACCTCCTTATACAAGAGGAACATATGCGATTTGAATTATCCATTTTTCCACGTTTTAAGGGTTTTACAATAATTTTATGACAAAATGATCATCCCTTACAAAATAAAGTATGTTTTTACCTCCAAAAGTGAGTCTTTCAGTAATTTCCTTTGAATTTCCATGTTTTAATTAAAACCATGAACAATACGCTATAGCGTATTGTTTTTCTCTTTAAAGATACATAAACTTCACTATTTATACCTTTTTATTGGTTTTAACAACATTTTTAAGAAAATCACTTTTTCATGTTACATAAATTGTAACGTTTTTAAGGGTTTTGCAATATTTTTATGACAAATCCATCTTTTACTAGAAAAAAAAGTGTGGTTTTACCTCCAAAAGTGAGTTTTTCAGTAATTTTCGATAAATTTCCGTGTTTTAATTAAAAACATGAAAAATACGCTATAGCGTATCGTTTTTTTTTCTTTAAAATTACATAAACTACCATATTTAAACCTTTTTATTAGTTTTAACAAAATTTTGAAGAAAATCCCTTCTTAATGTTACATAAAATGTAATACAAGCCATTTCAATGAAAAAATATATATTTCTTTAGGAAAAAAGTTTTTCAGTGTTATTTCTTTTCACTTCCATGTTTTGAGTGAAAATGAAGGAAAAAGCAAGAAATGCATTAACTTTTCACGGCAATTCATTATTTTCTCTCAAAATTGCATAAATTATCTCGTTTCCAGCGTTTCTTGGAGAATTAACATATGTTTTGATTAAAAACAAGAAAATAAACACTATATACATTTTCTTCCTCTGAAACTATACAAAGTTTCCATTTTTAACCTTTTTGGACGTTTAAACACATTCTGAAGAAAACAACTTTTTCATGTTACAATATACTTTTTCTATCTAAAATTTCATAAGTTACGTTTTGTTCAGTTTTTAAGAGTATTAACGGCATAAAACCTCCTTTTACAAGTATAACATTAGCGATTTTAATTATCGATTTTTGAACGTTTTTAAGGGTTTTTCAATAATTTTATGGCAAATCAATCTTCCCTTAGGAAATAGAGTTAGTTTTTCCCTCCAACAGTAAGTTTTTCAGTAATTTTCTTTGAATTTCCATGTTTAAATTAAAAACATGAACAATACGCTATAGCGTATCGTTTTTCTCTTTAAAGTTACATAAACTACCATATTTAAACCTTTTTATTGGTTTTAACAACATTTTGAATAAAATCCCTTCTTCATGTTACATAAAATGTAATACAAGCCATTTCAATGAAAAAATATATATTTCTTTAAGATAAAGGATTTTTCAGTGTTATTTCTTTTCATTTCCATGTTTTGAGTGAAAATGAAGGAAAAAGCAAAAAATATATTAACTTTTCACTGCAATTAATTTTTTTCTCTCAAAATTGCATAAAGTATCCCGTTTCCAGCGTTTTTACGAGAATTAAAATCTTTTCTAAGAGAGACCATCTTTATTTTAGTTCAGAAAAAAGGAATATATGCCATTTCATGTAAGAAGTTTCTTTTTACCGAAAAAAAGCATTTTTCGATGATTTTCTGCTTATTTCTTTGTTTTCATCAAAAATAAACAAAAAACCCTGAATATTGCCACAATATACTTTTTACTGAAAAAAATCATAAATGACGTGTTTTTCAACGTTTTTAGGAGTATTAACGGCATTTTAAACAAAACCCTCATTTACAAGTATAATATATGCAATTTCAATAAAGAAGAAAATTCTGCCTAAAAAGTGACTTTTTCAAAGTTTTTTCATATTTTCATTTGTTGGTGGAAGAAAAAAAAACATTGATTTTCTCAACAATTCTTTTTTTCTCTAAAATTGCACAAATTACCTATTTTTAAGCTTTTATCCTTATTTTACGACAATATATTTTTCTTTCTCTAAAACCGCATCAATTACCCTTTTTTCAATGTTTTTCGGAGATTTACGACTTTTAAAGGAAAACCATCCCTTTTACGAAAAAAAAAAAAAACCTGATTAACACCAAAAGTCACTTTTTTAAAAATTTTCTATTGACTTCAATGTTTTGATTAAAAACAAGAAAATAAACACTAAATACATTTTCTTTCTCTGAAAATGTAAAAAGTATCCATTTTTAACTTTTTTCGACGTTTAAACACATTTTGTAGAAAACAACTTTTCATGTTACAATATACTTTATCTATATAAAATTTTATAAATTACTTTTTTTTCAGCTTTTAAGAGTATTAAGGGCATTTTACATAAAACCCCCTTTTAAAAGTATATATAACATATGCGATTTGAATTATTCCTTTTTTAACGTTTGTAAGGGTTTTACAATAATTTTATGACAAATCGATCATCCCTTAGAAAATAAAGTATGTTTTTACCTCAAAAAGTGAGTTTTTCAGTAATTTTCTTTGAAATTCCATGTTTTATTTAAAAACATGACAATACGCTATAGACTATTGTTTTTCTCTTTAAAGTTACATAAACTATCCTATTTATTCATTTTTATTGGTTTTAACAACATTTTCATGTTAAAAAAGTGTAATACAAACCATTTCAATGAAAAATATATATTTACTTAAGAAAAAGGATTTTTCAGTGTTATTTCTTTTAATTTCCATGTTTTGAGTGAAAATGAAGGAAAAAGCAAAAAATATATTAACTTTTCATGGCAATTAATTTTTTTCTCTCAAAATTGCATAAATTATCCAGTTTCCAGCGTTTCTTGGAGAATTAACATCTTATATAAGAAAGAACATCTTATTTTAGTTCAGAAAAAAGGAATATATGCCATTTCTCAAAAAAAGTTTCTTTTTACCGAAAAAGTGAATTTTTTGTTGATTTTCGGCTTATTTCATTGTTTTCATCATAAAATAAACAAAAAACACTGAATATTACCACAATATATTTTTTTTCTGAAAAAAAATCATAAATGACTTGTTTTTCAACGTTTTTAGGAGTATTAAAGGCATTTTAAACAAAACCCTTTTTTACAAGTACAATATATGCAATCTGAATAAAGAAGAAAATTTTGACTAAAAAGTCCCTTTTTCAAGGTTTTTTTCATATTTTCATTTTTTGCTGGAAGTGAACCAAAAAAATACATTCTTTTTCTCGACAATATTTTTTTTCTCTAAAAATACACAAATTACCTATTTTTATGCTTTTATACTTATTTTACGACAATACATTTTTTTTCTCTAAAACCGCATAAAAGACCCATTTTTTAATGTTTTTCAGAGATTTACTCTTTTTGAAGGAAAACCATCTCTTTTACGAAAAAAAAAAAAAAACAATGTGATTTACACCAAAAGTCACTTTTTCAAAAATTCTCTATTGATTTCAATGTTTTGATTAAAAGCAAGAAAATAAACATTATATACATTTTCTTTCTCTGAAAATGTACAAAGTATCCATTTTTTACTTTTTTCGACGTTGAAACACATTTTGTAGAAAACAACTTTTCATATTACAATATACTTTTTTTATATAAAATTCCATAAATTACAATTTTTTAAGTTTTTATGAGTATTAAAGGCATTTTACATAAAACCCCCTTATACAAGTGTAACATATGCGATTTGAATGATCCATTTTTCAACGTTTTAAGGGTTTTACAATAATTTTATGACAAATCGATCATCCCTTAGAAAATAAAGTATGTTTTTACCTCCAAAAGTGAGTCTTTCAGTAATTTCCTTTGAATTTCCATGTTTTAATTAAAACCATGAACAATATCCTATAGCGTATTGTTTTTCTCTTTAAAGTTACATAAACTACGCTATTTATACCTTTTTATTGTTTTTAACAACATTTTGAAGAAAATCCCTTTCTGATGTTACACAAATTGTAACGTTTTTAAGGGTTTTACAATGTTTTTATGACAAATCCCTCTTTTATTAGAAAAAAAGTGTGATTTTACCACCAAAAGTGAGTTTTTCAGTAATTTTCGAAGAATTTCCGTGTTTTAATTAATTAAAAACATGAAAAATACGCTATAGCGTATTTTCTTTAAAATTACATAAACTACTATATTTAAACCTTTTTATTGGTTTTAACAACATTTTGAATAAAATCCCTTCTTCATGTTACATAAAATGTAATACAAGCCATTTCAATGAAAAAAAATATATTTCTTTAGGAAAAAGGTTTTTCAGTGTTATTTCTTTTCACTTCCATGTTTTGAGTGGAAATGAAGGAAAAAGCAAGAAATGTATTAACTTTTCACGGCAATTCATTTTTTTCTCTCAAAATTGCATAAATTATCCCGTTTCCTGCGTTTCTTGGAGAATTAACATCTTTTCTAAAAAAGACCATCTTTATTTTAGTTCAAAAAAACGAATATATGCCATTTCATGAAAAAAGTTTCTTTTTATGGAAAAAGCGAATTTTTCGATGATTTTCTGCTTGTTTCATTGTTTTCATCAAAAATTAAACAAAAAACCCCGAATATTGCCACAATATACTTTTTTTCTGAAAAAAATCGTAAATAACGTGTTTTTCAACGTTTTTAGGAGTATTAACGGCAATTTAAACAAAACCCTCTTTTACAAGTATAATATATGCAATTTGAATAAAGAAGAAATTTTTGCCTAAAAAGTCCCTTTTTCAAGGTTTTTTTCATATTTTCATTTGTTGCTGGAAGTAAACCAAAACGATACATTCTTTTTCTCGACAATATATTTTTTTTAAGGGTTTTACAATAATTTTATGACAAATCCATCTTCCCTTAGGAAATAGAGTTAGTTTTTACCTTTAGCAAAAAATATATTAACTTTTCACGGCAATTCATTTTTTCTCTCAAAATTGTATAAAGTATCCCGTTTCCAGCGTTTTTACGAGAAAAAAAAATTGTTTTTCTCGACAATTCCTTTTTTCTCTAAAATTGCACAAATTACCTATTTTTATGCTTTTATCCTTATTTTACGACAATATATTTTTCTTTCTCTAAAACCGCATCAATTACCCTTTTTTCAATGTTTTTCGGAGATTTACTACTTTTAAAGGAAAACCATCTCTTTTACGAAAAAGAAACCTGATTTACACCAAAAGTCACTTTCTTTAAAATTTTCTATTGATTTCAATGTCTTGATTAAAAACCAGAAAATAAACACTATATACATTTTCTTTCTCTGAAACTATACAAAGTTTCCATTTTTAACCTTTTTGGACGTTTAAACACAATCTGAAGAAAACAAATTTTTTATGTTACAATATACTTTTTCTATCTAAAATTTCATAAGTTACGTTTTTTTCAGTTTTTAAGAGTATTAACGGCATATAACCTCCTTTTACAAGTATAACATTAGCGATTTTAATTATCCATTTTTCATCGTTTTTAAGGGTTTTACAATAATTTTATGACAAATCCATCTTCCCTTAGGAAATAGAGTTAGTTTCTACTTCCAACAGTAAGTTTTTCTGTAATTTTATTTGAATTTCCATGTTTTAATTAAAAACATGAGCAATACGCTATAGCTTATCGTTTTTCTCTTTAAAGTTACATAAACTACCATATTTAAACCTCTTTATTGGTTTTAACAACATTTTGAAGAAAATCCCTTCTTCATGTTATATAAAATGTAATACAAGCCATTTCAATGAAAAAATATATATTTCTTTAAGAAAAAGGATTTTTCAGTGTTATTTCTTTTCATTTCCATGTTTTGATTGAAAATGAAGGAAAAAGCAAAAAGTACATTAACTTTTCATGGCAATTCATTTTTTTCTCTCAAAATTGCATGAAGTATCCCGTTTCCAGCGTTCTTACGAGAATTAAAATCTTTTCTAAGAGAGACCATCTTTATTTTAGTTCAGAAAAAAAAATATATGCCATTTCATGAAAAAAGTTTCTTTTTAGCGAAAAAAAGAATTTTTCGATGATTTTCTGCTTATTTCATTGTTTTCATAAAAAATAAACAAAAAAACTGAATATTGCCACAATATACTTTTTTCTCAAAAGTAATCATAAATGACGTGTTTTTCAACGTTTTTAGGAGTATTAACGGCATTTTAAACAACACCCTCTTTTACTAGAATAATATATGCAATTTGAATAAAGTAGAAAATTCTGCCTAAAAAGTGACTTTTTCAAGGTTGTTTCATATTTTCATTTGTTGGTGGAAGAAAACAAAAAAAAACATTCTTTTTCTCGCTAATTCTTTTTTTCTCTAAAATTGCACAAATTACCTATTTTTATGCTTTTATCCTTATTTTACGACAATATATATATTTTTTCTCTAAAACCGCATAAATGACTCTTTTTCCAAAGTTTTTCGGAGATTTAATACTTTTAAAGAAAAACAATCTCCTTTACGAAAAAATAAGATTTTACACCAAAAGTCACTTTTTAATGATGTTCTACTGATATCAATGTTTCTATTAAAAATAAGAAAAAAAACACTTTATACATTTTCTTTTTCTGAAACTGTACAAAGTATCCATTTTTAACCTTTTTGGACGTTTAAACACATTTTGTAGAAAACAACTTTTTCATCTTACAATATACTTTTTCAATCTAATTTTCATAAATTAATCTTTTTTCAGTTTTTAAGACTATTAACGGCCTAAAACCCACTTTTACAAATATAACATTTGCGATTTGATTTATACATTTTTCAAAATTTTTAATGGTTTTACAGTATTTTAATACAAATCCATCTTCACTTAGAAAATAAAGTATGTTTTTACCTCAAAAAGTGAGTTTTTCAGTAGTTTTCTTTGAATTTCCATGTTTTATTTAAAAACATGAACAATACGCTATAGCGTATTGTTTTTCTTTTTAAAGTTACATAAACTACCCTATTTAAACATTTTTATTGGTTTTAACAACATTTTCATGTTACATAAAATGTAATACAAGCCATTTCAATGAAAAATATATACTTCCTTAAGAAAAAGGATTTTTCAGTGTTATTTCTTTTCATTTCCATGTTTTGAGTGAAAATGAAGGAAAAAGCAAAAAATATATTAACTTTTCATGGCAATTCATTTTTTTTTCCCAAAATTGCATAAATTATCCCGTTTACAGCGTTTCTTGGTGAATTAACATCTTATCTAAAAAAGAACATCTTATTTTAGTTCAGAAAAAAGGAATATATGCCATTTCACGAAAAAAGTTTCTTTTTACCGAAAAAGTTAATTTTTTGATGATTTTCGGCTTATTTCATTGTTTTCATTATAAAATAAACAAAAAACACTGAATATTACCACAATATATTTTTTTCTGAAAAAAAATCATAAATGACTTGTTTTTCAACGTTTTAAGTAGTATCAACTGCATTTTAAACAAAACCCCTTTTTATAAGTACGATATATGCAATTTGAATAAAGAAGAAAATGTAGCCTAAAAAGTCCCTTTTTCAAGGTTTTTTTTCATATTTTCATTTGTTCCTGGAAGTAAACCAAAAAAATACATTCTTTTTCTCGACAAAATTTTTTTTTTTCTAAAAATGCACAAATTACCTATTTTTATGCTTTTATCCTTATTTTACGACAATACATTTTTTTTTCTAAAACCGCATAAATGACCCATTTTTCACTGTTTTTGGGAGATTTACTACTTTTGAAGGAAAACCATATCTTTTACGAAAAAAAACAATATGATTTACACCAAAAGTCACTTTTTTAAAAATTCTCTATTGATTTCAATGTTTTGATTAAAAACAAGAAAATAAACATTATATACATTTTCTTTCTTTGAAAATGTACAAAGTATACATTTTTTACTTTTTTCGATGTTGAAACACATTTTGTAGAAACAACTTTTTAATATTACAATATACTTTTTCTATCTAAAATTCCATAAATTACGTTTTTTTAAGTTTTTTTGAGTATTAAAGGCATTTTACATAAAACCCCCTTATACAAGTGTAACATATGCGATTTGAATTATCCATTTTTCAACGTTTTAAGGGTTTTACAATAATTTTATGACAAATCGATCATCCCTTAGAAAATAAAGTATGTTTTTACCTCGAAAAGTGAGTCTTTCAGTAATTTCCTTTGAATTTCCATGTTTGAATTAAAACCATGAACAATACGCTATAGCGCATTGTTTTTCTCTTTAAAGTTACATAAACTACGCTATTTATACCTTTTTATTGGTTTTAACAACATTTTGAAGAAAATCCCTTTTTGGTTTTACACAAATTGTAACGTTTTTAAGGGTTTTACAATATTTTTATGACAAATCCATCTTTTATTAGAAAAAAAAGTGTGGTTTTACCTCCAAAAGTGAGTTTTTCAGTAATTTTCGAAGAATTTCCGTGTTTTAATTAAAACATGAAAAATACGCTATAGCGTATCATTTTTTCTTTAAAATTACATAAACTACCATATTTAAACCTTTTTATTGGTTTTAACAACATTTTGAAGAAAATCCCTTCTTCATGTTACATAAAACGTAATACAAGCCATTTCAATGAAAAAATATATATTTCTTTAGGAAAAAGGTTTTTCCGTGTTATTTCTTTTCACTTCCATGTTTTGAGTGAAAATGAAGGAAAAAGCAAGAAATGTATTAACTTTTCACGGCAATTAATTTTTTTCTCTCAAAATTTCATAAAATATTCCGTTTCCAGCGTTTCTTGGAGAATTAACATCTTTTCTAAAAAAGACCATCTTTATTTTAGTTCAAAAAAACGAATATATGCCATTTCATGAAAAAAGTTTCTTTTTATGGAAAAAGCGAATTTTTCGATGATTTTCTGCTTGTTTCATTGTTTTCATCAAAAATTAAACAAAAAACCCTGAATATTGCCACAATATACTTTTTTTCTGAAAAAAATCGTAAATAACGTGTTTTTCAACGTTTTTAGGAGTATTAACGGCATTTTAAACAAAACCCTCTTTTACAAGTATAATATATGCAATTTGAATAAAGAAGAAAATTTTGCCTAAAAAGTCCCTTTTTCAAGGTTTTTTTCATATTTTCATTTGTTGCTGGAAGTAAACCAAAACGATACATTCTTTTTCTCGACAATATATTTTTTTTAAGGGTTTTACAATAATTTTATGACAAATCCATCTTCCCTTAGGAAATAGAGTTAGTTTTTACCTTTAGCAAAAAATATATTAACTTTTCACGGCAATTCATTTTTTCTCTCAAAATTGTATAAAGTATCCCGTTTCCAGCGTTTTTACGAGAAAAAAAAATTGTTTTTCTCGACAATTCCTTTTTTCTCTAAAATTGCACAAATTACCTATTTTTATGCTTTTATCCTTATTTTACGACAATATATTTTTCTTTCTCTAAAACCGCATCAATTACCCTTTTTTCAATGTTTTTCGGAGATTTATTACTTTTAAAGGAAAATCATCTCTTTTACGAAAAAGAAACCTGATTTACACCAAAAGTCACTTTCTTTAAAATTTTCTATTGATTTCAATGTTTTGATTAAAAACCAGAAAATAAACACTATATACATTTTCTTTCTCTGAAACTATACAAAGTTTCCATTTTGTAGAAAACAACTTTTTCATCTTACAATATACTTTTTCTATCTAAAGTTTCATAAATTAATCTTTTTTCAGTTTTTAGGAGTATTAACGGCCTAAAACCCACTTTTACAAATATAACATTTTCGATTTGAATTATATATTTTTCAACATTTTTAATGGTTTTACAATATTTTAATACAAATCCATCTTCCCTTAGAAAATAAAGTATGTTTTTACCTCAAAAAGTGAGTTTTTCAGTAATTTTCATTGAATTTCCATGTTTTATTTAAAAACATGAACAATACGCTATAGCGTATTGTTTTTCTCTTTAAAGTTACATAAACTACCCTATTTAAACCTTTTTATTTGTTTTAACAACATTTT
>CM035176.1:4722015-4734606 GCA_020233015.1 Callinectes sapidus | reverse complement strand
ACATTATATACATTTTCTTTCTCTGAAAATGTACAAAGTATCCATTTTTAACCTTTTTCGACGTTGAAACACATTTTGTAGAAAACAACTTTTTCATAAAGTATGTTTTTACCTCCAAAAGTGAGTCTTTCAGTAATTTTTTTTGAATTTCCATGTTTTAATTAAAACGATGAACAATACGCTATAGCGTATTGTTTTTCTCTTTAAAATTTCATAAACTACCCTATTTAAACCTTTTTATTAGTTTTAAAAACATTTTGAAGAAAGTCCATTTTTCATGTTACGTAAAATGTAATACAAGCCATTTCAAGGAAAAAAAAATCTATATTTCTTTAAGAAAAAGGATTTTTCATTGTTTTTTTTTTTTCATTTCCATGTTTTGATGAAAATGAATGAAAAAGCAAGAAATATATTAACTTTTCATGGCAATTAATTTTTTTCTCTCAAAATTGCATAAATTATCCTGTTTGTAGTGTTTCTTGGAGAATTAACATCTTATCTAAGAAAGACCATCTTTATTTTAGTTCAGAAAAAAGGAATATATGCCATTTAACGAAAAAGGTTTTTTTTTTACTGAAAAAGTTAATTTTTCGATGATTTTCTGCTTATTTCATTGTTTTCATCAAAAAATAAACAAAAAACACTGAATATTGCCACAATACACTTTTTTTCTGAAATAAATCATAAATGACGTGTTTTTTAACGTTTTTAGGAGTATTAACGGCATTTTAAACAAAACCCATTTTTACACGTATAATATATGCAATTTGAATAAAGAAGAAAATACTTTCTAAAAAATAACCTTTTCTAGGTTTTTTTCCTATTTTCATTTGTTGGTGGAAGTAAACTAAAATAATACATTCTTTTTATCGACAATATATTTTTTCTCTAAAATTGCACAAATTACCTATTTTTATGCTTTTATCCTTATTTTACGACAATATATTTTTCTTTCTCTAAAACCGCATAAATTACCCTTTTTTCAATGTTTTTCAGAAATATACTACTTTTAAAGGAAAACCATCTCTACGAAAAAAAATATGATTTTACACCAAAAGTCACTTTTTTAATAATTTTCTATTGATTTCAATGTTTTGATTAAAAACAAGAAAATAAACACTATATACATTTTCTTTCTCTGAAACCTTTTTGGACGTTTAAACACATTTTGTAGAAAACAACTTTTTCATGTTACAATATACTTTTTTTTTATCTAAAATTTCATAAATTACGTTTTTTTCAGTTTTTAAGAGTATTAACGGTACTTTACATAAAACCCCCATTTTTAAGTATAACATATGCGATTTGAATTATCCATTTTTCAACGTTTTTAAAGGTTTTACAATATTTTTATGACAAATCCATCTTTTATTAGAAAAAAAAGTATGTTTTTACCTCCAAAAGTGAGTTTTTCAGTAATTTTCGAAGAATTTCCATGTTTAAATTAAAAAAATGAAAAATACACTATAGCGTATCGTTTTTCTCTTTAAAATTACATAAACTACCATATTTAAAACTTTTTATTGGTTTTAACAACATTTTTAAGAAAAACCCTTCTTCATGTTACATAAAATGTAATACAAACCATTTTAATGAAAAAATATATATTTCTTTAGGAAAAGTTGTTTTTCAGTGTTATTTCTTTTCACTTCCATGTTTTGAGTGAAAATGAAGGAAAAAGCAAGAAATGTATTAACTTTTCACGGCAATTCATTTTTTTCTCTCAAAATTGCATAAATTATCCCGTTTCCAGCGTTTTTTGGAGAATTAACATCTTTTCTAATAAAGACAATCTTTATTTTAGTTCAGAAAAAAAGAATATATGCCATTTCGAGAAAAAAGTTTCTTTTTACGGAAAAAGTGAATTTTTCGATGATTTTCTGCTTATTTCATTGTTTCCATTAAAAAATAAACAAAAAACACTTAATATTGCCACAATATACTTTTTTCTGAAAAAAATCATAAATGACGTGTTTTTCAACGTTTTTAGGACTATTAACGGCATTTTAAACAAAATCCTCTTTTACAAGTATAATATACGCAATTTGAATAAAGAAGAAAATTTTTCCTAAAAAGTCCCTTTTTCAAGGTTTTTTTCATATTTTCATTTGTTGCTGGAAGTAAACCAAAAAAATACATTCTTTTTCTCGACATTATATTTTTTCTCTAAAATTGCACAAATTACCTACTTTTATGCTTTTATCCTTATTTTACGACAATATATTTTTCTTTCTCTAAAACCGCATAAATTACCCTTTTTTCAATGTTTTTAAGAAATATACTATTTTTAAAGGAAAACCATCTCTTTTACGAAAAAAAAACCTGATTTACACCAAAAGTCACTTTTTAAAAAATTTTCTACTGATTTCAATGTTTTGACTAAAAACAATAAAATAAACACTATATACATTTTCTTTCTCTGAAAATGTACAAATTATCCATTTTTAACCTTTTTCGACGTTGAAACACATTTTGTAAAATACAACTTTTCATGTTACAATATACTTTTTCTATTTAAAATTTCATAAATTTCGTTTTTTTCAGTTTTTAAGAGTATTAAGGGCATTTTACATAAAACCCCCTTTTACAAGTATAACATATGCGATTTGAATTATCCCTTTTCAACGTTTGTAAGGGTTTTACAATAATTTTTTGACAAATCGATCATCCCTTAGAAAATAAAGTATGTTTTTACCTCAACAAGTGAATTTTTCCGTAATTTCCTTTGAATTTCCATGTTTTAATTAAAAACATGAAAATACGCTATAGCGTATTGTTTTTCTCTTTAAAGTTACATAAACTACCCTATTTAAACCTTTTTATTGTTTTTATCAACGTTTTGAAGAAAATCCCTTTTTCATGTTACATAAAATGTAACACAAGCCATTTCAAATAAAAAATATATATATTTCTTTAAGAAAAAGGATTTTTCATTGTTTTTTCTTTTTATTTCCATGTTTTGGTGAAAATGAATGAAAAAGCAAGAAATATATTAACTTATCATGGCAATTCATTTTTTTCTCTCAAAATTGGATAAATTATCCCGTTTGCAGTGCTTTTTGGAGAATTAACATCTTATCTAAGAAAGATCATCTTTATTTTAGTTCAGAAAAAGGAATATGTGCCATTTCACGAAAAAGGTTTTTTTTTCACTGAAAAAATGATTTTTTCGATGATTTTCTGCTTATTTCATTGTTTTCATAAAAAAATAAACAAAAAACACTGAATATTGCCACAATATACTTTTTTTTCTGAAATAAACCATAAATGACGTGTTTTTCAACGTTTTTAGGAGTAATAACGAGTTTTAAACAAAACCCATTTTTACACGTATAATATTTGCAAATTGAATAAAGAAGAAAATTCTGCCTAAAAAATGACTTTTTCTAGTTTTTTTTTTTTTTATATTTTCATTTGTTGGTAGAAGTAAACCAAAACAATACATTCCTTTTCTCGACAATACTTTTTTTCTCTAAAATTGCACAAATTAAATAATTTTAACCTTTTTGGACGTTTAAACACATTCTGAAGAAAACAACTTTTTCATGTTACAATGTACTTTTTCTATCTAAAATTTCATAAGTTACGTTTTTTTTTTAGTTTTTAAGAGGGTTAACGGCATAAAACCTCCTTTTACAAGTGTAATATTTGAGATTTTAATTATCCATTTTTCAACGTTTTTAAGGGTTTTACAATAATTTTATGACAAATCCATCTTCCCTTTATAAATAATGTATGTTTTTACCTCCAAAAGTAAGTTTTTCAGTAATTTTCTTTGAATTTCCATGTTTTAATTAAAAACTTGAACAATACGCTATAGCGTATCGTTTTTCTCTTTAAAGTTACATAAAGTTCCATATTTAAACGTTTTATTGGTTTTAACAACATTTTGAAGAAAATCCCTTCTTTTTGTTACATAAAATGTAATACAAGCCATTTCAATGAAAAAATATATATTTCTTTAAGAAAAAGTATTTTTCAGTGTTATTTCTTTTCATTTCCATGTTTTGAGTGAAAATGAAGGAAAAAGCAAAAAATATATTAACTTTTCACGGCAATTCAGTTTTTTCTCTCAAAATTGAAAATTATCCCATTTCCAGCGTTTCTACGAGAATTAAAATCTTTTCTAAGAAAGACCATCTTTATTTTAGTTCAGAAAAAAGGAATATATGCCATTTCATGAAAAAAGTTTCTTTTTACCGAAAAAAAATTTTTCGATGATTTTCTGCTTATTTCATTGTTTTCATCAAAAATAAACAAAAAACCCTGAATATTGCCGCAATACAATTTTTTTCTGAAAAAAAAATAATAAATGACGTGTTTTTCAACGTTTTTAGGAGTATTAACGGCATTTCAAACAAAACCCTCTTTTACAAGTATAATATATGCAATTTGAATAAAGAAGAAAATTCTGCCTAAAAAGGTACTTTTTCAAGGTTTTTTCATATTTTCATTTGTTGGTGGAAGAAAACCAAAAAAAAAAAACATTCTTTTCTCGACAAATCTTTTTTTCTCTAAAATTGCACAAATTACCTATTTTTATGCTTATATCCTTATTTTACGACAATATATATATTTTTTCTCTAAAACCGCATAAATGACCCTTTTTTCAAAGTTTTTCGGAGATTTAATACTTTTAAAGAAAAACCATCTCTTTTACGAAAAACGTGTGATTTTACACCAAAAGTCACTTTTTAATAATTTTCTATTGATATCAATGTTTTGATTAAAAACAAGAAAAAAAACACTATATACATTTTCTTTCTATGTAACTGTACAAAGTATCTATTTTTAACCTTTTTGGACGTTTAAACATTTTGTAGAAAACAACTTTTTCATGTTACAATATACTTTTTCTATCTAAAGTTTCATAAATTAATCTTTTTTCAGTTTTTTGGACTATTAACGGCATAAAACCCCCTTTTACAAGTTTAACATTTGCGATTTGAATGATCCATTTTTCAACTTTTTCAATAGTTTTAAATATTTTAATACAAATCCATCTTCCCTTAGAAAATAAAGTATGTTTTTACCTCAAAAAGTTAGTTTTTAGTAATTTTCTTTGAATTTTCATGTTTTAATTAAAAACATGAGCAATACGCTATAGCTTATCGTTTTTTTCTTTAAAGTTACATAAACTACCCTATTTAAACATTTTTATTAGTTTTAATAACATTTTCATGTTACTTGAAATGTAATACAAGCAATTTCAATGAAAAATATATATTTCCTTCAGAAAAAGGATTTTTCAGTGTTATTTCTTTTCATTTCCATGTTTTGAGTGAAAATGAAGGAAAAAGCAAAAAATATATTAACTTTTCATGGCAATTCATTTTTTTCTCTCAAAATATCATTAATTATCCCGTTTCCAGCGTTTCTTGGAGAATTAACATCTTATCTAAGAAAGAGCATCTTATTTTAGTTCAGAAAAAAGGAATATATGCCATTTCACGAAAAAAGTTTCTTTTTACCGAAAAAAAGAATTTTTTGATGATTTTCGGCTTATTTCATTGTTATCATCATAAAATAAACAAAAAAAAACACTGAATATTACCACAATATACTTTTTTTTCTGAAAAAAATCATAAATGGTGTGTTTTTCAACGTTTTTAGGAGTATTAACGGAATTTTAAACAAAACCCTGTTTTAAAAGTAAAATATATGCAATTTGAATAAAGAAGAAAATATTGCCTAAAAAGTCCCTTTTTCAAGGTTTTTTTCATATTTTCATTTGTTGCTGGAAGTAAACCAAAAAAATACATTCTTTTTCTCGACAATATTTTTTTCTCTAAAATTGCACAAATTACCTATTTTTATGCTTTTATCCTTATTTTAAGACAATATATTTATCTTTCTCTAAAACCGCATAAATTACCCTTTTTTCAATGTTTTTTTTCCGAGATTTACTACTTTTAAAGGAAAACCATCTCTTTTACGAAAAAAAACCTGGTTTACACCAAAAGTCACTTTTTTTTAATTTTTCTTTTGATTTCAATGTTTTTATTAAAAACAAGAAAATAAACACTATATACATTATCTTTCTCTGAAAATGTACAAAGTATCCATTTTTAACCTTTTTCGACGTTTAAACACATTTTGTAGAAAACAACTTTGTTACAATATACTTTATCTATATAAAATTTCATAAATTTCGTTTTTTTCAGTTTTTAAGAGTATTAAGGGCATTTTACATAAAACCCCCTTTTACATGTATAACATATGCGATTTGAATTATCCCTTTTTCAACGTTTGTAAGGGTTTTACAATAATTTTATGACAAATCGATTATCCCTTAGAAAATAAATTATGTTTTTACCTCAAAAAGTGAGTTTTTCCGTAATTTCCTTTGAATTTCCATGTTTTAATTAAAAACATGAACAATACGCTATAGCGTATTGTTTTTCTCTCTAAAGTTATATAAACTACCTTATTTAAACCTTTGTATTGGTTTTAACAACATTTTGAAGAAAATCTCTTTTTCATGTTACATAAAATGTAATACAAGCCATTTCAATGAAAAAAAATAATATTTCTTTAATAAAAAGAATTTTTCAGTGTTATTTCTTTTTATTTCCATGTTTTGAATGAAAATGAAAGAAAAAGCAAGAAATATATTAACTTTTCATGGGAATTAATTTTTTTCTCTCAAAATTGCATAAATTATCCCGTTTCCAGCGTTTCTTGGAGAATTAACATCTTATACAAGAAAGACCATCTTTATTTTAGTTCAGAAAAAAGGAATATATGCCATTTTACGAAAAAAGTTTCTTTTCACTGATAAAGTGAATTTTTCGATGACTTTCTTCTTATTTCATAGTTTTCTTCAAAAAAAAAAAAAACCTGAATATATCCACAATATACTTTTTTTCTGAAAAAAATAATAAATCACGTGTTTTTCAACGTTTTCAGGAGCATTAACGGCATTTTGAACAAAACCCCTTTTTACAAGTATAATATATGCAATTTGAATAAAGAAGAATATTCTGCATAAAAAGCGACTTTTTCAAGTTTTTTTTTCATATTTTCGTTTGTTGGTGGAAGAAAACCAAAAAAATACATTCTTTTTTTCGACAATACTTTTTTCTCTAAAATTGCACAAATTACCTACTTTTATGCTTTGATCCTTATTTTATGACAATTTTTTTTTTCTCTAAAACCGCATAAATGACCCTTTTTTCAATGTTTTTCGGAGATTTACTACTTGTAAAGCAAAACCATCTCTTTTATCCAAAAAATATGATTTTAACCTAAAAGTTACTTTTATATAATTTTCTATTGATTTCAATGTTTTGATTAAAAACAAGAAGATAAACACTATATACATTTTCTTTCTCTGAAACCTTACAAAGTATCCATTTTTACCCTTTTTGGAAGTTTAAACATATTTTGTAGAAAACAACATTTTCATGTTACAATATACTTTTTCTATCTAAAATTTCATAAAATACGTTTTTTTAAGTACTTAAAAATATTAACGGCATTTTACATAAAACCCCCTTTTACAAGTATAATATATGCGATTTCAATTATCCATTTTTCAAAGTTTTTAAGGGTTTTACAATATTTTTATGACAAAAATCAACTCTTAGAAAAAAAGTATGTTTTTACCTCCAAAAGGGAGTTTTTCAGTAATTTTATTTGAAATTCCATGTTTTAATTAAAAACATGAATAATACGCTATAACGTATTGTTTTTTTCTTTAAAGTTACATAAACTACCCTATTTAAACCTTTTTCTTGGTTTTAACAACATTTTGAAGAAAATCCCTTTTCCATGTTACATAAAATTTAATACAAGCCATTTCAATGAAAAAAATATATATTTCTTTAAGAAAAAGGATTTTTCAGTGTTTTTTCTTTTCATTTCCATGTTTTGAGTAAAAATGAAGGAAAAAGCAAAAAAATATATTAACTTTTCATGGCAATTCATTTTTTTCTCTCAAACTTGCATAATTTATCCCGTTTCCAGCTTTTCTTGGAGAATTAACATCTTATCTAATAAAGACCATCCTTATTTTAGTTTAGAAAAAAAGGAATATATGCCATTTCACGAAAAAAGTTTCTTTTCACAGAAAAAGTGAATTTTTCGATGATTTTCTGCTTATTTTATTGTTTTCATGAAAAAATAAACAAAAAACCTTAAATGTTGCCACAATATACGTTTTTTTCCTTTTTTTAAATCAAAGATTATGTGTTTTTCAACGTTTTTCGGAGTTTTAACGGCATTTTAAACAAAACACCTTTTTACACGTATAATGTATGCATTTTGAATAGAGAAGAAAATTCTGACTAAAAAAGTGACTTTTTCAAAGTTTTCTTTAAATTTTCATTTGTTGGTAGAAGAAAAAAAAACATTATTTTTCTCGACAATACTTTTTTTCTCTAAAATTCCACAAATTACCTATTTTCATGCTTTTATCCTTATTTTACAACAATATATTTTTGTTTATCTAAAACCCCATAGATTACGCTTTTTTCAATGTGTTTTTGGAGATTTACTACATTTAAAGGAAAACCATCTCATTTACGAAAAAAATATGATTTTACACCAAAAGTCGCTTTTTTAATAATTTTCTATTGATTTCAATGTTTTGAGTAAAAACAAGAAAATAAACACTATATACATTCTCTTTCTCTGAAACTGTGCAAAGTATCCATTTTTGACCTTTTTGGACGCTTAATTACATTTTGTAGAAAACAACTTTTTTATGTTACAATATACTTTTTGTATCTAAAATTTCATAAATTACGTTTTTTTCAGTTTGTAAGAGTATAAACAGCATTTTACATAAAACCCCCTTTTACAAGTAAAACATATGCGATTTCAATTATCCATTTTTCAACGTTTTTAAGGGTTTTCCAATAATTTTATGACAAATCCATCTTCAATTACAAAATAAAATATGTTTTTACCTCCAAAAGTGAGTTTTTCAGAAATTTTCTTTGAATTTCCTTGTTTTAATTAAAAACATGAACAATACGCTATAGCGTATTGTTTTTCTCTCTAAAGTTACATAAACTACCTTATTTAAACCTTTGTATTGGTTTTAACAACATTTTGAAGAAAATCTCTTTTTCATGTTACATAAAATGTAATACAAGCCATTTCAATGAAAAAAAATAATATTTCTTTAATAAAAAGAATTTTTCAGTGTTATTTCTTTTTATTTCCATGTTTTGAATGAAAATGAAAGAAAAAGCAAGAAATATATTAACTTTTCATGGGAATTAATTTTTTTCTCTCAAAATTGCATAAATTATCCCGTTTCCAGCGTTTCTTGGAGAATTAACATCTTATATAAGAAAGACCATCTTTATTTTAGTTCAGAAAAAAGGAATATATGCCATTTTACGAAAAAGTTTCTTTTCACTGATAAAGTGAATTTTTCGATGACTTTCTTCTTATTTCATAGTTTTTTTCAAAAAAAAAAACCTGAATATATCCACAATATACTTTTTTTCTGAAAAAAATAATAAATCACGTGTTTTTCAACGTTTTCAGGAGCATTAACGGCATTTTGAACAAAACCCCTTTTTACAAGTATAATATATTCAATTTGAATAAAGAAGAATATTCTGCATAAAAAGCGACTTTTTCAAGTTTTTTTTTTCATATTTTCGTTTGTTGGTGGAAGAAAACCAAAAAAATACATTCTTTTTTTCGACAATACTTTTTTCTCTAAAATTGCACAAATGACCTACTTTTATGCTTTGATCCTTATTTTATGACAATTTTTTTTTTCTCTAAAACCGCATAAATGACCCTTTTTTCAATGTTTTTCGGAGATTTACTACTTGTAAAGCAAAACCATCTCTTTTATCCAAAAAATATGATTTTAACCTAAAAGTTACTTTTATATAATTTTCTATTGATTTCAATGTTTTGATTAAAAACAAGAAGATAAACACTATATACATTTTCTTTCTCTGAAACCTTACAAAGTATCCATTTTTACCCTTTTTGGAAGTTTAAACATATTTTGTAGAAAACAACATTTTCATGTTACAATATACTTTTTCTATCTAAAATTTCATAAAATACGTTTTTTTAAGTACTTAAAAAAATTAACGGCATTTTACATAAAACCCCCTTTTACAAGTATAATATATGCGATTTCAATTATCCGTTTTTCAAAGTTTTTAAGGGTTTTACAATATTTTTATGACAAAAATCATCTCTTAGAAAAAAAGTATGTTTTTACCTCCAAAAGGGAGTTTTTCAGTAATTTTATTTGAAATTCCATGTTTTAATTAAAACATGAATAATACGCTATAGCGTATTGATTTTCTCTTTAAAGTTACATAAACTACACTATTTAAACCTTCTTATTTGTTTTAACAACATTTTGAAGCAAATCATTTTTTCATGTTACATAAAATTTAATACAAGCCATTTCAATGAAAAAAATATATATTTCTTTAAGAAAAAGGATTTTTCAGTGTTTTTTCTTTTCATTTCCATGTTTTGAGTAAAAATGAAGGAAAAAGCAAAAAAATATATTAACTTTTGATGGCAAATCATTTTTTTCTCTCAAACTTGCATAATTTATCCCGTTTCCAGCTTTTCTTGGAGAATTAACATCTTATCTAATAAAGACCATCCTTATTTTAGTTTAGAAAAAAAAGGAATATATGCCATTTCACGAAAAAAGTTTCTTTTCACAGAAAAAGTGAATTTTTCGATGATTTTCTGCTTATTTCATTGTTTTTATGAAAAAAAAAAACACTGAATATTGCCAAAATATACTTTTTTTCTGAAAAAAAAATAATAGATGACGTGTTTTTCAACGTTTTAAGGAGTATTAACGGCATTTTAAACAAGTATAATATATACAAGTATAATATATGGAATTTGAATAAAGAAGAAAATTCTGCCTAAAAAGTTACCTTTTCAAGGTTTTTTTCATATTTTCATTTGATGGTGCAAGCAAACCAAAAAAATCCATTCTTTTTCTCAACAATACTCTTTTTCTCTATAATTGCACTAATTACCTATTTTTATGCTTTTATCCTTATTTAACGACAATATATATATTTTTCTCAAAAACCGCATAAATGACTCTTTTTTCAATGTTTTTAGAAGATTTACTACTTTTAAAGGAAAACCATTTCTTTTACGAAAAAAATATGAAGTTATACTAAAAGTAACTTTTTCAATAATTTTCTATTGATTTCAATGTTTTGATTAAAAACAACAAAATAAACACTATATATATTTTCTTTCTCTGAAACTATACAAAGTATCCATTTTTAACGTTTTTAGACGTTTAACCACATTTTGTAGAAAACAATTTTTTCATGTTACGATATACTTTTTCTAACTAAAATTTCATAAATTACGTTTTTTTAGTATTTAAGAGTATTAACGGAATTTACATAAAACCCCGTTTTACAAGTATAACATATGCGATTTGAATTATCCATTTCTCTACGTATTTAAGGATTTTACAATATTTTTATGCAAATCAATCTTCCCTAAGAAAAAGAAGTATGCTTTTACCTCCAAAAGTGAGTTTTTCAGTAATTGTCTTTTAATCTCCATGTTTTAATTAAAAACATGAACAATACGCTATAGGTTTTTGTTTTTCCCTTTAAAGTTACATAAACTACCCTATTTAAACCTTTTTATTGGTTTTAACAACATTTTGAAGGAAATCCCGTTTTCATGTTACATAAAATGTAATACAAGCCACTTCAATGAAATAATATATATTTCCTTAACAAAAAGTATTTTTCAGTGTTATTTCTTTTCATTTCCGTGTTTTGAGTGAAAATGAAGGAAAAAGCAAGAAACATATTAAATTTTCATATCAATTCATTTTTTTCTTTAAAAATTGCATAAATTTTCCCGTTTCCAGCGTTTCTTGGAAAATTAACATCTTATCTAAGAAAGACCATCTTTATTTTAGTTCAGAAAAAAGGAATACATGCCATTTCATGAAAAAAGTTTCTTTTTACCGAAAAAGTGAATTTTTCGATAATTTTCTGCTTATTTCCTTTTTTTCATCAAAAAATAAACAAAAAACATTGAAAAATTCCACAATATACTTTTATTCAGAAAAAAATCATCAATGACGTGTTTTTTTATCTTTTTTGGGAGTATTAACGGCATTTTAAACAGAACACACTTTTACAAAAATAATAATTGCAATTTGAATAAATAAGAAAATTCTGCATAAAAAGTGACTTTTTCAAGGTTTTTTTCATATTTTCATTTGTTGGTGGAAAAAACCCAAAAAAATACATTCTCTTTCTCGACAATACTTTTTTTTTCTAAAATTGCACAAGTTCCCTATTTTTATGATTTTATCCTTATTTTACGACAATATATTTTTTTCTTTATAAATGCATAAATGACCCTTTTTTCAATGTTTTTCGGTGATTTACTACTTCTAAAGGAAAACAATCTCTTTTACGAAAAAAAATGTGATTTTACACCAAAAGTCACTTTTTTAATAATTTTCTATTGATTTCAATGTTTTGATTAAAAACAAGAAAATAAACACTATATACATTTTCTTTCTCTGAAACTGTACAAAGTATCCATTTTTAACCTTTTTGGACGTTTAAACATATTTTGTGAAAAAAATCT
>CM035176.1:4618728-4647999 GCA_020233015.1 Callinectes sapidus | reverse complement strand
AAAAAAAAAATCATAAATGACGTGTTTTTCAACGTTTTTAGGAGTATTAACGGCATTTTAAACAAAATTATCTTTTACAAGTATGCAGTTTGAATAAAGAAGAAAATTCTGCCTAAAGTACAAATATAAATTTTTTTGGACGTTTCAAAATATTTTGTAGAAAACAAGTTTTTCATGTTACAATATACTTTTTTTCATCTAAATTTCGTAAATTAGAATTTTTTCAATTTTTAAGAGTATTAACTACGTTTTACACATTTACAAGTATAACATATGCGATTTGAATTATCCATTTTTCAACGTTTTTCAGGGTTTTACAATATTTTTTTTGAGAAATCCATCTTCCCTTAGAAAAAATACCATGTTCTTACCTCCAAAAGTGAGTTTTTCAGTAATTTTCTGTGAATTTTCATGTTCTAATTAGAAAAAAGGAACTGTACGCTATAAAGTATTGTTTTTTCTCTTTAAAAATACATAAATTACCCTATTTAAACCTTTTTATTGGTTTTAACAACATTTTGAAGAAAAAATCTTTTCATGTTACATAAAATGTAATACAAGCCATTAAAAGGAAATAAAATATATATTTCTTTAAGAAAAAGGATTTTTCAGTGTTTTTTTTTCTTTTTATTTATACGTTTTGAATAAAAATGAAAGAAAAAGCAAAAAATATATATTAACTTTTTATTGGAATTCATTTTTTTCTTTCAAAATTGCATATAGTATCCATTTTCCAGTATTTTTAGGAAAATTACCATCCTATCTAAGAAAGACCATCTTTTTTTTTAGTTTTGAAAAAGGAATATATGCCATTTCACGAAAAAAGTTCCTTATCACCGAAAAAGTAAATTTTTTATGATTTTCTGATTATTTCATCGTTTTCATCAAAAAATAATTGTTTTCATCGAAAAATAAACAAAAAACACTGAATATTGCGACAACATACTTTTTACTGAAAAAAATCATAAATGACGTGTTTTCAACATTTTTATGAGTATTAACGGCATTTTAAACAAAACCCCCTTTTACAAGTATAATATATGCAATTTAAATAAAGAAGAAAATTCTGCCTAAAAAGTGACTTTTTCAATGTTTTTTTCTTATTTTCATTTGCTGGTAGAAGAAAACCAAAAAAATACAATCTTTTTCTCAACAATATTTTTTTTCTCAAAATTGCACAAAACACTATTTATATTTTCTTTCTCTGAAACTGTACAAAGTACCCATTTTTAATCTTTGTGGAGGTTTGAAAATACTTTGTAGAACACAACTTTTCATGTTACAATATACTTTTTTTTTATCTAAGATTTGGTAAATTAGGTTTTTTTCAGTTTATAAGAGTATTAACGGTATTTTACACAACACCCCCTTTTACAATTATAACATATGCGATTTGAATTATTCATTTTTCAACGTTTTTCACGGTTTTACAATATTTTTATGACAAATCCATCTTCACTTAGAAAAAAGTATGTTTTTACCTCTGAAAGTGAGTTTTTCTGGAATTTCCTTTGAATTTCCATGTCTTCATTAAAAACATGAACAGTACGCTATAGAGTATTGTTTTTTTCTCTTTAAAGTTACATAAATTACCCTATTTAAACCTTTTTATTGATTTTAACTACATTTTGAAGAAAATCACTTTTTCATGTTACCTAAAATGTTATACAAGCCATTTCAAGAAAAAAAATATATATATTTCTTTAAGAAAAAGGATTTTTCAGTGTTTTTTTCTTTTTATTTGTACTTTGAATGAAAATGAAGGAAAAAGCAAGAAATATATTAACTTTTTATTGGAATTCATTTTTCTATCTCAAAATTGCATAAATTATCCCTTTTCCAACGTTTTTAGGAGAATTAAGATCTTATCTAAAAAAAAAAAACATTTTTTAATTAGTTCAGAAAAAAAGTAATACATGCCATATCAAGAAAAAAGTTTCTTTTTATCGAAAAAGTTGATTTACAGATTATTTCATCGTTTTCATCAAAAAATAAATAGAAGCACCTCATTTTACTTTTCACTGAAAAAAAATCATAAATGACGTGTTTTTCAACGTTTTTAAGAGTATCAACGGCATCTTAAACAAAACCCTTTTTTACAAGTATAATATGTATATGCAATTTGAATAAAGAAGAAAATTTTGCCTAAAAAGTGATTTTTCAATGTTTTTTTCTTATTTTCATTTGTTGGTGGAAGAAAACCATAAAAATACATTCTTTTTCTCGACAATATTTTTTCTCTAAAATTGCACAAATTACCTATTTTTATCCTTATTTTACGATAATATATATTTTTTCTCAATAACTGCATAAATGACCCTTTTTTTCAATGTTTTTCGAAGATTTACAACTTTTCAAGGAAAACCATCTCCTTAAAGAAAAAAATATGATTTTACACCAAAATTAATTTTTTAATCATTTTCTATTGATTTCAATGTTTTGATTAAAAACACGGAAATAAACACTATATACATTTTCTTTCACAGGATCTGTACAAAGTACCCATTTTTAACCTTTTTGGACGTTTGAAAATATTTTCAAGAAAACAACTTTTTCATTTACAATATACTTTATTTTTATCTAAAATTTCGTAATTTAGGTTTTTTCCAGTTGTTAGGAATATTAACGGCATTTTACACAAAACCCCCTTATACAAGTATAACATATGCGATTTGAATTGTCCATTTTTCAACGTTTTTCAGGGTTTTACAATATTTTTATGACAAATCCATCTTCCCTTAGAAAAAAAAAGTATTTTTTCACCTCCAAAAGTGAGTTTTTCAATAATTTTCTTTGAATTTCTATGTTTTAATTAAAAACATGAACATTACGCTATGGAGTATTGTTTTTTCTCTTTAAAGTTATATAAACTACTTTATTTAATTAAACCTTTTTATTGGTTTTAAAAACATTTTAAAGAAAATCCTTTTCTCATGTTACATAAAATGTAATACAAGACATTTAAAGGAAAAAAACATGAATTTCTTTTAGAGAAAGGATTTTAGAATTTTTTTTCTTTTTCTTTGCACGTTTTTAATTAAAATGAAGGAAAAAGCAAGAAATATATTAACTTTTTATTGGAATTCATTTTTTTTCTCTCAAAATTGCACAAATTATCCCCTTTCCAGCGGTTTTAGTAGAATCAACATCTTATCTAAGAAAAACCATCTTTATTTTACTTCAAAAAAAGGAATATATGCCATTTCACGAAAAAGGTTCCTTTTCATCGAAAAAGCGAATTTTCGATGATTTTCTGATTATTTCATTGTTTTCATCAAAAAATAAACAAAAAACACTGAATATTGCGACAATACACTTTTTTCTGAAAACAAATCATAAATGACGTGTTTTTCAACGTTTTTAGGAGTATTAACGGCATTTTAAACAAAACCCCCTTTTACAAGTATAATATATGCAATTTGAATAGAGAAGAAAATTCAGCCTAAAAAGTGATTTTTTCAATGTTTTTTTCTTATTTTCATTTGTTGGTAGGAGAAAACTAAAAAAAATACAATCTTTTTCTCTACAATATTTTTTTTTCTCTAAAATTACACAAATTACCTATTTTTATGCTTTTATCCTTATTTACGATAACATATTTTTTCTCTCTAAAACTGCAAAAAAGCCACTTTTTTCAATGTTTTTCGGAGGATTACAACTTTTCAAGGAAAACCATCTCTTTTATGAAAAAAATATGATTTTAAGCCAAAAGTAATTTTTTAATCATTTTCTACTGATTTCGGTGTTTTGATTAAAAACAAGAAAATAAACACTATATACATTTTCTTTCTCTGAAAGCATACAAAGTACCCATTTTTAACCTTTTTGGGCGTTGGAAAATATTTTGTAGAAAACAACTTTTCATGTTACAATATACTTATTTTCATCTAAAATTTCGTATATTAGGTTTTTTTTAAGTTTTTAAGAGTATTAACGGTATTTTACACAACACCCCCTTTTACCATTATAACATATGCGATTTGCATTATCCATTTTTCAACGTTTTTCACGGTTTTACAATATTTTTATGGCAAATCCATCTTCCCTTAGAAAAAAAGTATGTTTTCACCTCCAAAAGCGAGTTTTTCTGTAATTGCCTTTGAATTTCCATGTCTTCATTAAAAATATGAACAGTACGTTATAGAGTATTGTTTTTTTCTCTTTAAAGTTACATAAACTACCCTATTAAAACCTTTTTATTGGTTTTAACAACATTTTGAAGAAAATCCCTATTTCATGTTACATAAAATTTAGTACAAGTCATTTCAAGGAAAAAATATATATATTTCTTTAAGAAAAAGAATTTTTGTGTTTTTTTATTTTTATTTGTACTTTGAATGAAAATGAAGGAAAAAGCAAGAAATATATTAACTTTTTATTGGAATTCATTTTTGTCCCTCAAAATTGCATAAATTAACCTCTTTCTAACGTTTATAGGAGAATTAACATCTTATCTAAGAAAGACCATCTTTTTAATCAGTTCAGAAAAAAGGAATATATGCCATTTCAAGAAAAAAGTTTTTTTTTACAGAAAAAGTTGATTTTCTGATTATTTCATCGTTTTCATCAAAAAATAAATAAAAACACCTGAATATTATAATTGTAAGAGGGCGTTCTGTTTAAATTGGCGTTAATACTCTTAAAAATCTTGAAAAACACGTCATTTAAGATTTTTTTCAGTAAAAATTTTATTATCGCAATATTCAATGTTTTTTGTTTATTTTTTTTATGAAAACATTGATATAATCAGAAAATCATTGAAACATTCACTTTTTCGGTGAAAAGGAACTTTTTTGTGAAATGGTATATATTCCTTTTTTCTCAACTAAAAAAAGATGGTCTTTCTTAGGTGAGATGTTAATTCTCCTATAAACGCTAGAAAAGCGGATAATTTATGCAATTTTTAGAGAATAAAATGTATTTAAAAAAAGTTAATATATTTCTTGCTTTTTCCTTTATTTTCATTCAAAACGTAAAACTGAAAAGAAAAACACTGAAAAATTGTTTTTCAAAAAGAAATATATATTTTATTTCCTTTTAATGTCTTGTATTATATTTTATGTAACAGGAAAAAAGGATTCTCTTCAAAATGTTGTTAAAACCAATAAAAAGGTTTAAATAGGGTAGTTTATGTAACTTTAAAGATAAAAAAAATACTCTATTGCGTACGGTTCATGTTTTTAATTAGAACATGGAAATTTAAAAAAAATACTGAAAAACTCTCTTGTGGAGGTAAAAACATGTTTTTTTTTTTCTAATGGAAAATGGATTTGTCATAAAAATAATGTAAAACCCTGAAAAACGTTGAAAAATGGAAAATTGAAATCACATATGTTATATTTGTAAAAGGGGGTTTTATGTAAAATGACGTTAATACTCTTAAAAACTAAAAAAAAAAAACTAATTTACGAAATTTTAGATACAAAAAGTATATTGTAACAAGAAAAAGTTGTTTTCTACAAAATATTTTCAAACGTCCAAAAAGGTTAAAAATGGGTAGTTTGTACAGTTTCAGAGAAAGAAAATGTATATAGTGTTTATTGTCTTGTTTTTAATCAAAACATTGAAATATATAGAAAATTATTAAAAAATGACTTTTGGTGTAAAATCATATTTTTTTTCGTAAAAGAGATGGTTTTCCTTGAAAATTTGTAAATCTCCAAAAAACATTAAAAAAAGGGTCATTTATGCAGTTTAAGAGAAAAAATATATATTATCGTAAACTAAGGATAAAAGCATAAAAATAGGTAATTTATGCAATTTTAGAGGAAAAAATATTGTCAAGAAAAAGAATGTATTTTTTGGTCTTCTTCCACCAAAAAAGAAAATAAGAAAAAATTATTGAAAAAGTCACTTTTTAGGCTGAATTTTCTTCTTTATTCAAATTGCATATGTTATAATTGTTAAAGGGGGTTTTGTTTAAATTGCCGTTAAAACTCCTAAAAACGTTGAAAAACACGTCATTTATGTTTTTTTTCAGTAAAAATTATAGTGTTGCAATATTCAGCGTTTCTGTTCATTTTTTTATGAAAGCAATGAAATAATTAGAAAATCATCGAAAAAATCACTTTTTCGGTGAAAAGGAACTTTTTTCATGAAATGGCATATATTCATTTTTTCTCAACTGATAAAAAGATAGTCTTTCTTACATAAGATGTTAATCCTCCTAAAAACGCTGGAAAAGGGATAATTCATGCAATTTTGAGAGAAAAAACAAATTCCAATAAAAAGTTAATATATTTCTTTTTTTTAATTCATTTTTCATTCAAAACGTGCAAAAGAAAAGAAAAAACACTGAAAAATCCTATTTCTTGCAGAAATATATATATTTTTTCCTTGAAATGTCTTGTATTACATTTTATGTAACATGAAAAAGAGATTTTCTTCAAAATATTGTTAAAACAAAAAAGGTTTAAATAGGGTAATTTATGTAACTTTAAACAGTAAAAGCAATACTCTATAGCGTATTGTTCATATTTTAATTAAAACATGGATATTCAAAGAAAACTACTGAAAAATTCACTTTTGGAGATAAAAACATATTTTTTTCAAAGGAAAGATGGATTTGTCATAAAACTATTGTAAAACCCTGAAAAACGTTGAAAAATGAATAATTCAAATTGCATATCTTATACTTGTAAAAAGGGGTTTTGTGTAAAATGCCGTTAATACTCTCAAAAACTGAGAAAAATCTAATTTACGAAATTTTAGATAAAAAAAAAAGTATATTCTAACATGAAAAATTTGTTTGCTATAAAATATTTTCAAACGTCCAAAAAGGTTAAAAATGGGTACTTTGTACAGTTTCAGAGAAAGAAAATGTATATAGTGTTTATTTTCTTGTTTATAATCAAAACATTTAAATCAATAGAAAATCATTAAAAAATGACTTTTGGTGTAAAATCATATTTTTTTCGTAAAAGAGATGGTTTTCCTTGAAAAGTTAAAAATCTCTGAAAAACATTAAAAAAAGGACATTTATGCAGTTTTACAGAAAAAAAATTATTATGGTAAAATAAGCATAAAAATAAGTAATTTGTGCAATTTTAGAGAAAAAAATATTTCCGAGAAAAAAAAATGTATTTTTTTTGTTTTCTTCCTCCAACAATGAAAATATGAAAAAAACATTTAAAAAGTCACTTTTTAGCAGAATTTTC
Source organism: Callinectes sapidus (assembly GCA_020233015.1). Lineage (NCBI taxonomy): Eukaryota > Metazoa > Arthropoda > Malacostraca > Decapoda > Portunidae > Callinectes > Callinectes sapidus. Next base: position 4,640,842 of record CM035176.1, on the reverse strand, counting down.
TTCTCTATTCAAATTGCATATATAATACTTGTAAAAGGGGGTTTTGTTTAAAATACCCTTAATACTCCTAAAAACGTTGAAAAGCACGTCATTTATGATTTTTTTTTTTTCAGAAAAACGTATTTTGTCGCAATATTAAGTGTTTATTTGTTTATTTTTTTATGAAAACAGTGAAATAATAAAAAAATCAACTTTTTTCGGTAAAAAGAAATTTTTTCTTGAAAAGGCATATATTCCTTTTTTTCTGAACTAATTAAAAAAGATGGTCTTTCTTAGATAAGATGTTAATTTTCCTAAAAACGTTGGAAAGGGGATAATTATGCAATTTTGAGAGACAAAAACGAATTCCAATAAAAAGTAATATATTTCTTGCTTTTCCCTTCATTTTCATTCAAAGTACAAATAAAAAGAAAAAACACTGAAAAATCGTTTTTCTTTTTAAAAGAAATGAAAAATGTTATTTTTAAAAGAAATACATATTTTTTTCCTTGAAATGGCTTTTATTACATTTTATTTAACATGAAATAGGGATTTTCTTCAAAATGTTGTTCAAACCAATAAAAAAATTTAAATAGGGTAGTTTATGTAACTTTAAAGAGAAAAAACAATACTCAATAGCGTAATGTTCATGTTTTTAATTAAAACATTGAAATTCAAAGAAAATTACTGAAAACTCACTTTTGCAGGTAAAAACATTTTTTTTTTTTATAAGGGAAGATGGATTTCTCAAAAAAAATATTGTAAAACCCTGAAAAACGTTGAAAAATGGATAATTCAAATCGGATATGTTATACGTGTAAAAGGGGGTTTTGTGTAAAATGCCGTTAATACTCTTAAAAACTTAACAAAACCTAATTTACGAAATTTTTGATAAAAAAAAAATTAGATTGTAACATGAAAAATTTGTTTTCTATAAAATATTTTTAAACGTCCAAAAAGGGTAAAAATGGGTACTTTCTACAGTTTCAGAGAAAGAAAGTATATATAGTGTTTATTTTCTTGTTTTTAATCCAAACATTGAAATCAATAGAAAATGATTAAAAAATTACTTTTGGTGTAAAATCATATTTTTTTCGTAAAAGAGATGGTTTTCCTTGAAAAGTTGTAAATATCCAAAAAACATTGAAAAAAGGGTCATTTATGCAGTTTTAGAGAAAAAAAATATATCATCGTAAAATAAAGATAAAAATAGGTAATTTGTGCACTTTTAGAGAAAGATAGTGTATATAGTGTTTATTTTCTTGTTTTTAATCCAAACATTGAAATCAATAGTAAATGATTAAGAAATTACTTGTGGTGTAAAATCATATTTTTTTGTAAAAGAGATGGTTATCCTTGAAAAGTTGTACATCTCCGAAAAACATTGAAATAGGGTCATTTATGCAGTTTTAGAGAAAAAAAATATATTATCGTAAAATAAGGATAAAAATAGGTAATTTGTGCAATTTTAGAGAAAAAAAATATTGCCAAGAAAAAGAATGTATTTTTTTAGTTTTCTTCCACCAACCAATGAAAATAAAAAAAAGTCAATCTTTACGCAGAATTTTTTTCTTTTTTCAAATTGCATATATTAAACTTGTAAAACTGTTTTTTGTTTAAAATGCCCTTAATACTCCTAAAAACGTTGAAACGCACGTCATTTATGATTTTTTTTCGGTACAAATTACATTGTCGCTATATTCTGTATTTTTTGTTTATTTTTTTGATGAAAACAATGAAATAATCTAAAAATCATCGAAAAATTAACTCTTTCGGTGAAAAGGAACTTTTTTCGTGAAATGGCAAATATTCCTTTTTTCTGAACTAAAAAAAAAAATGGGCTTTCTTAGATAAGATGTTAATTCTCCTAAAAACGCTGGAAAGGGGATAATTTATGCAATTTTTAAAGAAAAAACTGAATTGCAATAAAAAGTTAATATATTTCTTGCTTTTTTTTCATTTTTATTCAAAACGTGTAAATGAAAAGAAAAAACACTGAAAAATCCTTTTTCTAAAAGAAATGTATATTTTTTTTTCCTTGAAATGGCTTGTATTACATTTTATGTAACCTGAAAAAAGGATTTTCTTCAAAATGTTGTTAAAACCAATAAAATTGTTTAAATAGGGTAGTTTATGTAACTTTAAAGAGAAAAAACAATACTCTATAGCGTACTGTTTATTTTTTTAATTAAAACATGGAAATTCATTGAAAATTATTGAAAAACTCACTTTTGGAGGTAAAAATATACTTTTTTTTTCTAAGGGAAGATGGATTTGTCATAAAAATATTGTAAAACCCTTAAAAACGTTGAAAATGCCTAAATCAAATTGCATATGTTATACTTGTAAAAGGGGGTTTTGTGTAAAATTCCGTTAATACTCCTAAAAACTGGAAAAAAACCTAATTTACGAAATTTTAGATAAAAAAAAGTACATTGTAACATATAAAAGTTGTTTTCTACAAAATATTTTTAAACCTACAAAATGGTTAAAAATTGGTGCTTTCTACAGTTTCAGAGAAAGAAAACGTATAAAGTTTTCATTTTCTTGTTTTTAATCAAAACATTGAAGTCAATAGAAAATGATTAAAAAATGACTTTTGGTGTAAAATCATATTTTTTTCTTAATTTAGATGGTTTTTCTTGAAAAGTTGTAAATCTAAGAAAAACATTGAAAAAAGGGTCATTTATGCAGTTTTAAAGAAAAATATATATTATCGTAAAATAAGAATAAAAATAGGTAATTTGTGCAATTTTAGAGAAAAAAAATATTATCGAGAAAAATAATGTTTTTTTTTTGGTTTTCTTCCACCAACAAATGAAAATAAGAAAAAAACATAGAAAAAGTCACTTTTTAGGCAGAACTTTCTTCTTTATTCAAATTGCATATATTATACTTGTAAAGCAGGATTTGCTTAAAATGCCGTTAATACTTCTGAAGACGTTGAAAAACACGTCATTTATGATTTTTTTTCAGTAAAATGTATATTGTCGCAATATTCAGTGTTTTTTTGTTTATTTTTTGATGAAAACAATAAAATAATCACAAAATCATCGAAAAATTCACTTTTTCGGTGAAAAAGAACATATTTCATGAAATAGCATATATTCCTTTTTTCTGAACTAAAAAAACATGGTTTTTCTTAGATAAAAAGATAATTCTCCCCAAAACTCTGGAAATGGGATGATTTATGCAATTTTGAGAGAAAAAAATGAATTCCAATAAAAAATTAATATATTTCTTGCTTTTTAATTCATTTTTATTCAAAACGTACAAAGGAAAAGAAAAAACATATAAAAATCCTTTTTCTTAAAGAAATATATATATTTTTTTTTCCTTGAAATGTCTTGTACTACATTTTATGAAACATGAAAAACGGATTTTCCTCAAAATGTTGTGAAAACCAATAAAAAGGTTTAAATAGGGTAGTTTATGAAGCTTTGAAGACAAAAAACAGAACTCTATAGCGTACTGTTCATGTTTTTTTCTTATTTAAACATGGAAATTCAAAGAAAATTACTGAAAAACTCACTTTTGATGGAAAGAACATACTTTTTTTCTAAAAGACGATGGATTTGTCATAAAAATTTTGTAAAACCTCAAAAAACGTTAAAAAAAAGTATAATTCAAATCGTATATGCTATACTTGTTAAAGGAGGTTTTATGTAAAATGCCGTTAATACTCTTAAAAAACTGGAAAAAAAACCTAATTTGCGAAATTTTAGATAAAAAAAAATATATTGTAACATGAAAAAGTTGTTTTCTACAAAATATATTCAAACGTCCAAAACGTATACAGTTTCAAAGACAGAAAATGTATAAAGTGTTTATTTTCTTGTTTTTAATCAAAACATTGAAATAAATAGAAAAAGATTAAAAAATGACTTTTCGTGGAAAATCATATTTTTTTCGTAAAAGAGATAGTTTTCCTTGAAAAGTTGTATATCTCCGAAAAACATTGAAAAAAGGGTCATATATATTTTTTTTTTCCTTGAAATGTTTTCTATTACATTTTAGAAAACTTGAAAAAGAGATTTTCCTCAAAATGTTGTTAAAACCATTAAAAAGGTTTAAATAGGGTTGTTTATGTAATTTTAAAGAGAAAAAACAATACTCTATAGCGTACTGTTCATGATTATAATTTAAACATAAAAAATTCAAAGAAAATTATTTAAAAACTCACTTTTGGAGGTAAAAACATACTTTTTTTTCTAAGGGAAGATGGATTTGTCATAAAAGTACTGTAAAACCCTGAAAAACGTTGAAAAATGGATAATTCAAATCGCATATGTTATAATTGTAAAAAGAGTTTTTTGTAAAATGCCGTTAATACTCTTGAAAACTGAAAAAAAATAATTTACGAAATTTTAGATAAAAAAAATTAGATTGTAACATGAAAAAGTTGTTTTCTACAAAATATTTTCAAACGTCCAAAAAGGTAAAAATGGGTACTTTCTACAGTTTCAGAGAAAGAAATTGTATATAGTGTTTATTTTCTTGTTTTTAATCAAAACATTGAAATCAATAGAAAATGATTAAAAAATCACTTTTGGTGTTAAATCATATTTTTTCGTAAAAGAGATGGTTTTCCTTGAAAAGTTGTAATTCTCCGAAAAACATTGAAAAAAAGGTCATTTATGCAGTTTTAGAGAAAAAATATATATTATCGTAAAATAAGTATAAAAACATAAAAATAGGTAATTTGTGGAATTTTAGAGAAAAAAATATATTGTCGAAAAAAAATGTATTTTTTCGGTTTTCTCCCACCAACACATTAAAATAAGAAAAAAACATTGAAAAAGTCACTTTTTAGGCTGAATTTTCTTCTTTATTCAAATTGCATATATTATACTTGTAAAAGGAGATTTTGTTTAAAATGCTGTTAATTCTCCTAAAATTGTTTAAAAACACGTCATTTATGATATTTTTCAGTAAAACCAACAAATGAAAATAAGAAAAAAACATTGAAAAAGTCACTTTATAGGCTAAATTTTCTTCTTTATTCAAATTGCATATATTATACTTGTAAAAGGGTTTGTATAAAATACCGTTAATTCTCCTTAAATCGTTTAAAAACACGTCATTTATGATTTTTTTTCAGTAAAAAGTATATTGTCGCAATATTCAGTATTTTTATAATATATGCAATTTGTATAAAGACAAAACTTCTGCCTAAAAAGTTACTTTTTCAATGTTTTTGTTTATTTTTATTTGTTTGTGGAAGAAAACCAAAAAAATACTTTTTTTTTTTTTGCGACAATATTTCTTTTCTCTAAAATTGCACAAACTACAAATTTTTATGTTTTTATCCTTATTTTACGATATTTTTTTCTCACTAAAACTGCATAAATGACCCTTTTTTCAATGTTTTTCAGAGATTTAAAAAAAAGAATGTGTTTTCATCCAAAAGTGAGTTTTCAGTAATTTTCTTTTAATTTCATGATTTAATTAAAAACGAGGCCAATACACTATATATTTTTTTCTCTTTAAAGCTACATAAACTACCCTATTTAAACCTTTTTATTAGTTTTAACAACATTTTGAAGATAATCCTCTTTTCATGTTATATAAAATATAATACAAGTCATTTCAATAAAAAATATATATATTTCTTTTAGAAAATGGATTTTTCAGTGTTTTTTCTTTATATTTCCATGTTTTGATTGAAAATGAAGGAAAAAGGAAGAAACATATTAACTTTTTATTACAATTCATTCTTTTCTCTCAAAATGGCATGAATTATCCTCTTTTCAGCGTTTTTAGGAGAATTAACATCTCATCTAAGAAAGACCATCTTTTTTTAGTTAAGAAGAATGGAATATATGCCATTTCATGAAAAAAGTTCCTTTTCAGCGAAAAAATAGATTTTTCGATGATTTTCTGCATATTTCATTGTTTTCATAAAAATTAAACAAAAAACAATGAATATTGCGACAATATACTTTTTTCTCAAAAATATCATAAATGACGGGTTTTTCAACGTTTTTAGGAGTATAAACGGCATTTTACATAAAACCCCCTTTTACAACAATAATATATATAATTTGTATAAAGAAAAAAAATTCTGCCTACAAAGTGACTTTTTGAATGGGTTTATCTTATTTTCATTTATTGATGGAAGAAAACCAAAAAATACATTTTTTTTTGCGACAATATTTCTTTTCTCTAAAATTGCACAAACTACCCATTTTTATGTTTTTATCCTTATTTTAGGATAATATTTTTTTTCTCTAAAACTACATGAATGACCCTTATTTCAATGTTTTTCAGAGATTTAGAAGAAAGTATGTTTTTACATCGAAAAAAGAGTTTTCATTAATTTTTTTTTCATTTTCATGTTTTAATTAAAAAAAAGACCAATACACTATATATTTTTTTCTCTTCAAAGTTACATAAACTACCCTACTTAAGCCTTCTTATTAGTTTTAACAACATTTTGAAGAAAATCCTTTTTTCATGTTACATAAAATGTAATACAAGCAATTTCAATAAAAAAAAATATATACATTTCTTTAAAAAAAAAAAAAAAAAAGGATTTTTCAGTGTTTTTTCTTTACATTTCCATGTTCTGATTGAAAATGAAGGAAAAAGCAAGAAATATATTAAATATTATTGCAATTAATGTTTTTTCTCTAAAAATTGCATAAATTATCCCCTTTTCAGCGTTTTTAGAAGAATTAACATCTCATCTAAGAAAGACCATCTTTTTTTTATTTAAGAAGAAAGAAATATATGCCAGATTACGAAAAAATTTTCTTTTCACCGAAAAAGTAGATTTTTCGATGATTTTCTGCTTATTTCAATGTTTTCATAAAAAAAATTAAACAAAAAACAATGACTGTTGCGACAATATACTTTTTTCTCAAAATTTTCATAACGTGATTTTCAACGTTTTTAGGAGCATTAACGGCATTTTACACAAAACCTTCTTTTACAGGTATAATATATGCAATTTGTATAAAGACAAAATTTCTGCCAAAAAAGTTACTTTTTCAATGTTTTTATTTTATTTTCATTTGTTGGTGAAGGAAAACCAAAAAATACATTCGTTTGCAACAATATTTCTTTTCACTAAAATTGCACAAACTACTCATTTTTATGTTTTTATCCTTTTTTTATGCATAAATAACCCTTTTTTCAATGTTTTTCAGAGATTTAGAAAAAAATATATGTTTTTACATCCAAAATTGAGTTTTTCAGTAATTTCTTTTAACTTTCAAGTTTTAGTTAAAAACAAGATAAATACACAATGTATTTTTATCTTTTTAAAGTTACATAAACTTTATCTCTTTAAAGTTACATAAACTACCTTAGTTAAACCTTTTTATTTGTTTTAACGACATTTAGAAGAAAATTCCTTTTTCATGTTACATAAAATGTAATACAAGGCATTTCAATGTAAAAACATATATTTCTTTTAGATTAAGGATTTTTAAGTGTTTTTTCTTAACATTTCCATGTTTTGATTCAAAATGAAGGAAAAGGCAAGTAATTTATTAACTTTTTATTGCAATTCATTTTTTTTTCTCTCAAAATTGCATAAATTATCCCCTTTTCACCGTTTTTTGGAGAATTAAAATTTCTTCTAAGAAAGACCATCTTTTTTAATTAAGAAGAAAGGAATATATGCCATTTCTTTTTTACCGGAAAAGTAGATTTTTCGATGATTTTCTGTTTATTTAATTGTTTAAAAAAAATTAATATTGCGATAATTCACTTTTTTCTTAAAAATTTCAAAAATGACGTGTTTTTCAACGGTTTTAGGAGTATTAACGGCGTTTTACACAAAAGCTCCTTTTACATGTATAATATATGCAATTTGTATAAAGACAAAATTTCTGCCTAAAAATGACTTTTTCAGTGTTTTTATCTTATTTTCATTTGTTGGTGTAAGAAAACCAAAAAATACATTCTTTTCTGCGACAATATTTTTTTCTCTAAAATTGCACAAACTACCCATTTTTATGTTTTTATCCTTATTTTACGATAATTTTTTTTTCTCTAAAACTGCAAAAATAACCCTTTTTCAATGTTTTTCAGAGATTTAGAAAAAAAGTATGTTTTTACATCCAAAAGTGAGATTTTCAGTAATTGTTTTTAATTTTCATGTTTAAATTAAAAACAAGACCAATACACTATATATTACCTTTCTGTTGGTTTTAACAACATTTTGAAGAAAATCCCTTTTACATGTTATTTAAAATGGAATACAAGCTATAAGAAAACCAAAAAATACATTCTTTTCTGCGACAATATTTCTTTTCTCTAAAATTGCACAAACTACCCATTTTTATGTTTTTATCCTTATTTTACGATAATATATTTTTTTCTCTAAAACTGCATAAATGACCCTTTTTCAATGTTTTTCAGAGATTTAGAAAAAAAGTATGATTTTACAGCCAAATGTGAGTTTTTCAGTAATTTTTTTTAATTTTCCTGTTTTAATTAAAAACAAGACCATAACACAATATATTTTTTTCTCTTTAAAGTTACATAAACTACCCTATTTAAACCTTTTTATTGGTTATAACAACATTTTGAAGAAAATCTTTTTCTCATGTTACATAAAATGTAATACAAGCCATTTCAATGAAAACAATATATATTTCTTTTAGAAAAAGGATTTTTTCTGTATTTTCTTTACATTTCCATTTTTTATTGAAAATGAAGGAAAGAGCAAGAAATATATTAACTTTTTTTGGCAGTTCATTTTTTTATTTATCTCATAATTGTATAAATTATCCCCTTTTCAGCGTTTTTCGGAGAATTAATATCTCATCTAAGAAAAAACATCTTTTTTTTAGTTAAGAAGAAAGGAATATATGCCATTTCACGAAAAAAGTTCCTTTTCACCGAAAAAGTAGATTTTTTGATGCTTTTCTGCTTATTTCATTGTTTTCATAAAAAATAAACAAAAAACAATGAATATTGCTACAATATGCTTTTTTCTAAAAAATTTCATAAATGACGTGTTTTTAAACGTTTTTAGGAGTATTAACGGCATTTTACACAAAACCCCCTTTTACAAGTATAATATATATTATGTGTATAAAGACAAAATTTCTGCCTAAAAAGTGACTTTTTCAATGTGTTTATCTTATTTTCATATATTGGTGGGAAAAAAAACAAAATATATATATATTTTTTGCGACATTTCTTTTCTCTAAAATTGCAAAAACTACCCATTTTTAAGTTTTTATCCTTATTTTACGATAATACATTTTTTTTCTCTAAAACTGCATAAATGACTCTTTTTTCAATGTTTTTGAGACATTTAGAAAAAAAGTACGTTTTTACATCCAAAAGTGAGTTTTTCAGTAATTTTTTTTTTATTTTTATGTTTTAATTAAAAACAAGACCAATACACTATATATTTTTTTCTCTTTAAAGTTATATAAACTACCCTATTTAAACCTTTTTATTGGTTTTTACAACATTTTGAAGAATATCCCTTTTACATGTTACATAAAAAGTAATACAAACCATTTCAATAAAAAATATATATATTTCTTTTAGAAAAAGAATTTTTCAGTGTTTTTTCTTTACATTTCCATGTTTTGATTGAAAATGAACGAAAAAGCAAGAAATATAATAACTTTAATTGCAATTAATTTTTTTCTCTCAAAATTCCATAAATTATCCCCTTTTCAGCGTTTTAAGGAGAATTAACATCTCATCTAAGAAAGACCATCTTTTTTAGTTAAGATGAAAGGAATATATGCCATTTCACGAAAAAAGTTTCTTTTCACCGAAAAGGTATATTTTTCGATGATTTTCTGTTTATTTAAAAAAAAATCCTTGAAAGGTCACTTTTTAGGCAGAATTTTTTCTTTTTTCAAATTGCATATATTATACTTTTTAAGAGGGTTTTTTTTAAATGCCGTTAATACTCCTAAAAACGTTGAAAAACACGTCATTTATGATTTTTTTCAGAAAAAAAGTATATTGTGGCAATATTTATTGTTTTTTATTTATTTTTTGATGAAAACAATGAAATAATCATCAGAAAATTCACTTTTTCGAAAAGAAACTTTTTTCGTGAAATGTCATATTTTCCTTTTTTCTTAACTTAACTTTAAAAAAATACGATCTTTCTTAGAAGAATTTTAATTCTCCTAAAAACGCTGGAAAGGGAATAATTTATGCATTTTTAAGAGAAAAAAAATGAATTGCCATGAAAAGTTAATGTCTTGCTTTTTCCTTCATTTTTATTCAAAACATGGAAATGAAAAGAAAAAACACTGAAAAATCCTTTTTCTTAAACAGATATATAATTTTTCTTTTAAATGGCTTGGGTTACATTTTATATAACATGAAGAATGGATTTTCTTCAAATTGTTGTTAAAATCAATAAAAAGTTTTCAATAGGGTAGTTTATGTAACTTTATAGAGAAAAAACAATTCTTTATAGCGTACTGTTCATGTTTTAAATTAAAACATGGAAATTCAAAGAAAATTACTGAAAAACTCACTTTTTGAGATAAAAACATACTTTTTTTCTAAGGGAAGATGGATTTGTCATAAAAATATTGTAAGACCCTGAAAAACGTTGAAAAATGAATAATTTAAATCGCATATGTTATACTTGTAAAAGGGGTTTTTGCATAAAATGCCGTTAATTCTCTAATAAACTGTAAAAAAAACTAATTTACGAAATTTTAGATTAAAAAAGTATATTTTAACATGAAAAAGTTGTTTTCTACAAAATATTTTGAAACGTCCAAAAAGGTTAAAAATGAGTACTTTGTACAGTTTTAGAGAAAGAAAATGTATATAGTGTTTATTTTCTTGTTTTTAATCAAAACATTGAAATCCATAGAAAATGATTAAAAAATTATTTTTGGTGTAAAATCATATTTTTTTCGTAAAAGAGATCGTTTTTCTTGAAAAGTTATAAATCTCCGAAAAACATTGAAAAAAAGTCATGTATGCAGTTTTAGAGAAAAAATATATATTATTGTAAAAAAAGGATAAAAGAATAAAAATTGGTAATTTGTGCAATTTTAGAGAAAAAAATATTGTCGAGAAAAAGAATGATTTTTTTTTGGTTTTCTTCCACCCACAAATGAATATAAGAAAAAAACATGAAAAAATCACCTTTTAGGCAGTATTTTGTTCTTTAATCAAATTGCATATATTATACTTGTAAAAGAGGTTTTGTTTAAAATGCCGTTAATACTCCTAAAAACGTTGAAAAACAGGTCATTTATGATTTTTTTTTCAGTAAAATGTATATTTTCGGAATATTCAGTGTTTTTGTTTATTTTTTGATGAAAACAATGAAATATCCAGAAAATCATCGAAAAATTCACTTTTTTCCGTGAAAAGATACTTTTTTGTGAAATTGAATATATTCCTTTTTTCTGAACTAAAATAAAAGGATGGTCTTTCTTAGATAAAATAAAAATTCTTCCAAAAACGGTGGAAATAGAATATTTTATGCAATTTTGAGAGAAAAAAAATGAATTCCAATAAAAAGTTAATATATTTCTTGCTAGCTCCTTCATTTTCATTCAAAACGTGCAAATGAAAAGAAAAAACACTAAAAAAATTTTTTTCTGAAAGAAATTTTTTTCTTTTTCTTGAAATGGCTTGTATTACATTTTATGTAACATGAAAAAGGGATTTTCTTCAAAATGTTGTTAAAACCAATAAAAAAAAATTTAAATAGGGTAGTTTATGTAGCTTAAAAGAGAAAAAACAATACTCTATAGAGTAATGTTCATGTTTTTAATTAAAACATGGAAATTCAAAGAAAATTACTGGAAAATTCACTTTTGGAGGTAAAAACTTACTTTTTTTTCTAAGGGAAGATGGATTTGTCATAAAAATATTGTAAAACCCTGAAAAACGTTGAAAAATGGATCATTCAAATCCCACATCTTATACTTGTAAAAGGAGGTTTTGTGTAAATTGCCGTTAATACCTATAAAAACTTATGAAAACCTAATTTACGAAATTTTAGATAAAAAAAAGTATATTGTAAAATGAAAAAGTTGTTTTTTACAAAATATTTTCAAACGACCAAAAAGTTTAGAATTGGGTACTTCGTAACGTTTAAAAAAAAACAACTTATAAAGTGTTTATTTTCTTCTTTTTAATCAAAACAGTGAAATCAATAGAAATTAATTAAAAAATGGCGTTTGGTGTTAAATCAGATTTTATTCGTAAAAGAGATGGTTGTAATTCTCCGAAAAATATTGAAAAAATGGTCATTTATGCAGTTTTAGAGAAAAAAATATATATTTTTGTAAAATAAGGATAAAAGCATAAAAATAGGTAATTTGTGCACGTTTAAAGAAAAAACTAATGTCGAAAAAAAAAATTGTATTTTTTTGGTTTTCTCCCACCATTAAATGAAAATAAGAAAAATACATTGAAAAAGTCACTTTTTAGGCTGAATTTTCTTCTTTATTCAAATTGCATATATTATACTTGCAAAAGGGGGTTTTGTTTAAAATGCCGTTACTACAACTAAAAACGTTGAAAAACATGTCATTTATGATTTTTATTCTGTAAAAAGAATATTGTCGCAATATTTAGTGTTTTTTGTTTATTTTTTTATGAAAACAATGAAATAATCAGAAAATCATCGAAAAATTCACTTTTTCGGTGAAAAGGATTTTTTATCGTGAAATGGCATATATTCTTTTTTTCTTAACTAAAAAAAGATGTTCTTTCTTAGATAAGATGTTAATTCTCTTAGAAACATTGGAAAAGAGATCATTTATGCAATTTTGAGAAAAAAAATGAATTCCAATAAAACTTTAATATATTTCTTGCTTTTTCATTCATTTTCATTCAAAACGTACAAATAAAAAGAAAAAACACTAAAAAATCCTTTTTCTTAAAGAAATATATATATTTTTTCCTTGAAATACTATATTGTATTACATTGAAACAGGGATTTTCCTAAAAATGTTAAAACCAATAAAAAGGTTTAAATAGGGTAGTTTATGTAACATTAAAGAGAAAAAACAATACCCTATAGCGTACTGTTCATGTTTTTAATTTAAACATGGAAATTCAAAGAAAATTGCTGAAAAATTCACTTTTGGAGGTAAAAACATACTTTTTTTACTAAAGAAAAATGGATTTGTCATAAAAATATTGTAAAACACTGAAAAACGTTCAAAAATGGATAATTCAAATCGCATATGTTTTACTTGTAAAAGGGGGTTTTGTGTAAAATGCCGTTAATACTCTAAAAAACTGAAAAAAAAACTAAATTACGAAATTTTAGGTAAAAAAAGTATATTGTAACATGAAAAATTTGTTTTCTACAAAATATTTTCAAACGTCCAAAAAAGTTAAAAATGAGTACTTTGTACAGTTTCAGAGAAAGAAAATGTATATAGTGTTTATTTTCTTGTTTTTAATCAAAAAACTGAAATCAGTAGAAAATTATTAAAAAATGACTTTTGGTGTAAAATCTTTTTTTTTTTCGTAAAAGAGATGGTTTTCCTTGAAAAGTTATAAATCTCCGAAATACATTGAAAAACAAGTCATCTATGCAGTTTTACAGAAAAAATATATATATTATTGTAAAATAAGGATTAAAGCATAAAAATTGGTAATTTGTGCAATTTTAGAGAAAAAAATATATTGTCGGGAAAAAAATGATTTTTTGGGGTTTTCTTCCACCAACAAATGAAAATAAGAAAAAAACATCGAAAAAGTCACTTTTTAGGCAGAATTTTCTTCTTTATTCAAATTGCATATATTATAATTGTAAAAGAGGTTTTGTTTAAAATGCTGTTAATACTTTTAAAAACGTTGAAAAACAGGTCATTTATGATTTTTTTTCAGTAAAAAGTATATTTTCGCAATATTCTGTGTTTTTCTTTATTTTTTGATGAAAACAATGAAATATCCAGAAAATCATCGAAAAATTCACTTTTCAATGAAAAGAAACTTTTTTTGAGAAATGGCATACATTCCTTTTTTCTGGACTAAAAAAAAGATGTCCTTTCTTAGATAAAATACAAATTCTCCTAAAAACGCTAGAAATAGAATATTTTATGCAATTTTGAGAGAAAAAATGAATTCCTATAAAAAGTTAATATATTTCTTGCTTGCTCTTTCATTTTCATTCAAAACGTGCAAATAAAAAGAAAAAACACTAAAAAATCCTTTTTCTAAAAGAAATATATATATTTTTTCCTTTAAATGGCTTTTATTACTTTTAATGTAACATGAAATTTTCAAACGTCCAAAAAGGTTAAAATAGGTACTTTATTTAGATCCAGAGAACGAAAATGTATATAGTGTTTATTTCCTTATTTTTAATCAAAACACTGAAATCAATAGAAAATGATTAAAAAAGACTTTTGGTGTAAAATCATAGTTTTTTCGTAAAAGAGATGGTTTTCCTTGAAAAGTTGTAATTCTCCGAAAAACATTGAAAAAAATGGCTTTTATGCAGTTTTAGAGAAAAAAATATATTAACGTATAATAAGGATAAAAGCAAAAAAAATAGGTAATTTGTGCAATTTTAGAAAAAATATATATATATTGTCGAGAAAAAGAATGTATTTTTTTAGTTTTCTCCCACCAACAAATGAAAATAAGAAAAAAACATTGAAAAAGTCACTTTTTAGGTTGAATTATCGTCTTTATTCAAATTGCATATATTATTCATGTAAAAGGATTTTTTTTTTTTTTTTAATGCCATTAACACTCCTAAAAACATTGAAAACACGTCATTTACGTTTTTTTTTTCAGAACAAAGTATATTGTCGCAATATTCAGTGTTTTTTGTTTATTTTTTTTATGAAAACAATGAAGTAATCAGAAAATTATCGAAAAATTCGCTTTTTCCATGAAAAGGAACTTTTTTCGTGAAATGGCATATATTCCTTTTTTCTGAACTAAAATAAAGATGGTTTTTCCTAGATAAGATGTTAATTCTATTAAAAACGATGGAAAGGGGATAGTTTGTGCAATTTTGAGAGAAAAAAATTAATTCCAATAAAAAGTTAATATATTTCTTAATTTTTCCTTCATTTTTATTCAAAACGTGCTAAGGAAAAGAAAAAACGTTCAAAAATCCTTTTTCTAAAAGAAATTTATGTTTTTTTTCCTTGAAATGTCTTTTATTACATTTTATGTAACATGAGAAAAGGATTTTCTTCAAAATGTTGTTAAAACCAATAAAAAGGTTTGATTAAATAGGGTAGTTTATGTAACTTTAAAGAGAAAAAGCAATATTCTATAGCGTAATGTTCATGTTTTTAATTAAAACATGGAAATTCAAAGAAAATTATTGAAAAACTCACTTTTGGAGGTGAAAACATTCTTTTTTTTTCTAAGGGAAGATGTATTTGTCATAAAAATATTGTAAAACCCTGAAAAACGTTGAAAAATGGATAATTCAAATCGCATATGTTATACCTGTATAAGGGAGTTTTGTGTAAACTGCCGTTAATACTCTTCAAAACTTTAAAAAAAACTTAAATTACGAAATTTTAGATAAAAATAAAGTATATTGTAAAATGAAAAAGTTGTTTTCTACAAAATATTTTCAAACGTCCAAAAAGGTTAAAAATGGATACTTTGTACAGATCCAGAAAAAGAAAATGTATATAGTGTTTATTTCCTTGTTTTTAATCAAAACATTGAAATCAATAGAAACAGATTAAAAAATTACTTTTAGTGTTAAATCATATTTTTTTCGTAAAGGAGATGGTTTTTCTTGAAAAGTTGTAAATCTTCGAAAAACATTGAAAAAAGTGTCATTTATGCAGTTATACAGGAAAAAAATATATTATCGTAAAATAAGGATAAAAATAGGTAATTTGTGCAATTTTAGAGAAAAAAATATTGTCGATAAAAAGAATGTTTTTTTTTGGTTTTCTTCCACCAACAAATGATAATCATGAGTCTACTTGGCATCAACCGATTCAGAACCTCCAGCTACCACCCGCATGCGAACGGCATGGTCGAGCGTTTTCACCGCCAGCTCAAGGTCTCAAATATATATATATACCTAAATATCTAGAGCAATAATTTGCATTACCATAACCAGTGTATATCTATTTTTATTTGGCCCATTATGTATTGTTTGATCATTTGGTACTTGGTGGTTTGTATATATATATATATATATATATATATATATATATATATATATATATATATATATATATATATATATATATATATATATATATATGTTTGCCACTAAGTACCAAAATTCAAACAATGGATAATGGGCCAAATAAAAGTACATGTACGCTGATATTGGTAATGCGAAATATTGCTCTAGATAAGACATTGTAAACATAGCCTCCTATTATTTTACAGTTCTCTCTCCCTCTCTTTATCTCTCTCTCTCTCTCTCTCTCTCTCTCTCTCTCTCTCTCTCTCTCTCTCTCTCTCTCTCTCTCTCTCTCTCTCTCTCTCTCTCTCTCTCTCTCTCTCTCTCTCTCTCTCTCTCAGTTCTAAATAAATAGGTGTAACTAAAATACTCTCTTTGGCTTGGTTCACAATAAACAAAGTACCGAAATATTAGTTCCGTGTAAGCCACAATAATATAGGCGTTTTCAGTGGCGTCCATCCAAACCCCCCCCTACACCCGAACGCCTTCCAGAGCACGATCGCTTGCGTCCGGGTGAAACCCGGACAAATGTGCTGATAGGCTGCGAAAAAGGTGCCGACTTTTCCAGTTTTAAATCAATAAAAACTTCTATTCTGAGGCGCATGAAGATATGATAAGTAGTATTATGTAAGCAAAATAAAAGTAGTAACTTTTCTGATACCGAAATTCAGAGGAATTCTCCATGTGGTTAGGATTTAATGCATGACATTGAGCCTACATTCTCGGGTGCAGCTAGACCCCGAACAAAGTTGCTGATTAGCTGCGAGACTCACACTTCCTCATACTGATTTTTTCAAAGCCGTGTGATTCCGATTTCGACTTGCAGTTGTGTGAACCTTTTGTATTTTACGGATTTTCAAAGTAAAAGTATTTGTAAAATATAAATATGATAGAATATTTACAGTGTTGCTTGCTTAAAACATAGGTTTATAACAATAATGTGGAAGATTTGGTTACATTTTTTTTATGGTGGTGTTCTGAACACTTTGGGCGAACGAACACAGCCTTACAGCCAGGCAAGTCGTAAGTTGTCTCCCGACTCTCTCCCGCTCCACTTTTCCCAATTCAAAGGACAAAGCGGCAGAAATGTCTCAACAAACGTAAGTACTGAATACCAAGCAATCACTAGTGGTATAACGCCTTCTTTGGCATGTTGTGCATTAATGGTTAATGGGGTATATTGCCTGTATTACTTAAACTGTAGGAAAATGTGTTAGGACAAGCGACAGCCACAATATTTGTTTTTCTTACCCCTAGTATTTGGTCCCAAATACCGTCACAGGCGCTCCCCTATTACTAAACTCCTTACACTTTATAGATTCATGTGTGACATCTGGAGGGCACAGCTGATAGCCAGGAGCCATTACCAGCTGTTGAGCAGGACCCTGGTGGCCCTCCATCACCTAACCCCCCAACTACACACACAGTTGTTGCTCCTGTCACACCTCCTAGAGGGACCACCACGATCATCACCCGCTGGATCACCACCACCACCATTCACTGTTATCACACAAGTCCTCAGAACAAGAACAAGAATAATTAGACCCGAGAGAGAAGATAAATTTTATACACTTTATAAAGTAAGAATGAATCAATGCAAAGACTAAAATATAATAATTTATGATAAAATTAAATGTTTTTTATTTGGGGGGTGGGGCTTGAATGCAAATCGATATCATAATTAGTTTACCACATATTACCATTGAAAGCTCCAATTATTAAACAAAACAAAGTCCATATCATAGGGTCAGTCTTTCCAAGTCCTAAGTGAGAAAATTGGCAATTAGCAGTGTCGCACTGAGGGACATAGATACCTATTAGCGCTAGAATTTTAAATTGTCTCCGATTTCCTGGGGCAAAGGGGTGTCTTACCTAATCTGGAAACCGATGTGCAGAAACAAATACGACATGAATTGTTGCACAAGTGTAGTTAAAATTAAAAACAACTCTTAGTGTTATTGTTCATACTTACTGGTGTATGATTAGGCTTTGTTAACTCAATTGCCTACATGATAAAACTGAAAATAGGTAATGATTTTACGTGCGGAAAAATAAATTGATGCTGATTTTGGTTTATGCATTTTATCTGGGATTGTTAAAAAATAACAGATAATACCGCCACCTGTTATAATGTGAAGCTAATCAGTGAAATAAAAACAGAACAGCACCGCTGGCGGATGTACGCCGGATTAAAGTAAGCAAAGGTAAACAAAACTCTCAGATCTGCTGAGAGACCAATATGCCAAATTTTATGTGTGCCATGCCAGACTGTATGTCTGATCACAGAAAAGGGAGAGAAAGACAGACCAAGTAACTAAAAAGGTCAAAGGATTTGCGAGATTTCCGAGGATAGTTGTACCGGAAACGTTAAATCTTCGATACATTATATTTCCTATACATTACACGCATTTGCCTATTGTTTAATGGATTCAAATGAAATTATTGTATTAGTATACGTCCATAGAATTCAGTAGAAAATGACAAATTACTTGCCTTGATACAATTATAGGTGGTTTTATGAATATCATCTAAAATTATGAATAGAAGCTCAAACAATGACATATGCCATCAGTTATCATGAAATTAATTGACTTAGATTTCAGAAGCATTAATGTGCAATGATACACCTTTGTAAGCTTGTAAACCTTGCCCCCCAAAGTACTTATTTTTCAACAAGAATTACAAAATCTGGTGCTTTCTGGCATCAAAACCTTCACTGCGACGCGGCTAATTAGGCCACATTGTGAAACAAAAAGTCAGGAAATCAAAGAAAACTCGTTTGATATCATCTATGCAATTTGTCTACATTTTCTTTTCCATGCTAAATATATTTGAAATCCCTTAAAAACATTCCCTCAAACTTTTACTCCTTTTTGGGGTGAGATATGTTTTTTTCAATGCTAACCCTGCCTTGGAGAGTCTAAGCCTCTGAGGAGTGAAGAATAGTGATTAATTAAAAAGTCAGCACCATTAACCAAGCCTGATGTTCAGTACAACTTCTTGTCATAAAGTCATGGCTAATATGCACATTTTCACAGTTGCTAATTTCTAATGTAGTTACCTACTCTATATATCACATAAGCTATGAATGATTTTAAAATGATAATGATTTCTTGTAGAAATCAGTTCCAAGTTATAATATGGTTAGACTAGTTACTTTAATTTTAAAGGTAAAGTTAGGTTAGTTTATTTTTACTAAAAAGTTAAGATTTTCACAAAAAAAGAAAACTATCTAAATTTGAATTAAATGTAATTACCTACTTTATATATCACATAAGCTATGAATAATTTTAAAAAATATTATGGTTTCTTGTAGAAATCAGTTCTAAGTTATATGGTTAGATTAGTTTCTTTAATTTTAAAGGTAAGGTTAGGTTAGTTTAGTGTCCTTAAAATCAGGACAAGTTTGTTTTCCAGTCAATAATTAATGTTTTTTTTTTTTTTCAAATTCAAATAGTTTCTTTTTATGGAAATCTTAATTATTGACTGGAAAACAAACCTGTCCTGAAAAGACGCAAAATTTTATTCTGGCTTGAGAGGACATCAATCCTCTGCTGTGTGGTGAAATGAGGACGCCTCAGCGGCGCGCGGCGTGATACGGCGAAAATGAAGAGTACGACAGTTTTTTCGGCCGGCAAAGAGGGAGGGTCGTCTGGCAGTGTTGCTATCGTTTTCAGTGGCCTTATAATTCTCAAAGGCGAACAGGTGTTCGGGTGCAGGGCGAACAAAAGACGCCACTGAAAACACCTATACACACCATACTATACAGCTGTGTGTGTGTGTGTGTGTGTGTGTGTGATGCGCGGTGCGGGCCAGCCACCGTTGGCTCTTCACATCTGACAGCGTTACCAACGTCTTGTGAAGGAGCACTTGTTCCTAAAATCTTGTTCGCTCCATTCTTTTTTTAGACAAAAACAACTTGTATACTACTAATTATACCTTCCTATTACCATATATATATATATATATATATATATATATATATATATATATATATATATATATATATATATATATATATATATAAAGTACAAAATGATTAAACAATGGATAATGGGCCAAATAAAAATAGATATACGCTGGTAATGGTAATAAGAAATATTGCTCTAGATAAGACATAGTAAACATAGCCTCAGATCAGAAGATCAGAAGAACAGTTAGCGTGAAAATAGCGGTAAAAGAGGGGAAGAGAGGCAACACTGCGACAATGACAAAGAGGCTGAATAAAGTCAGTCAGAGGAGAGAAGTTGATGAGAAGAAAAGCTTTTGATTCCACCCTGTTCAATAGAGCTGTATGAGTGGAACTTCCCCAAACATGTGAGGCATACTCCATACATGGACGAATAATGCCCCTGTATAGAGTTAGCAGTTTGGGAGATGAGAAAAACTGGCAGAGACGGCTCAGAACATCTAACTTCATTGAATCTGTTTTAGCTAGAAAGGAGATGTGAAGTTTCCAGTTTAGATTATAAGTAAAAGATAGACCGAGAATGTTCAGTGTAGGAGAGGGGGACAGTTGAGTGTCATTGAAGAGGGGATAGTTGTTTGGAAGGTTGTGTCGAGTTGATAGGTGGAGAAATTGAGATTTTGAGGCATTGAACAACACAAAGTTTGCTTTGCCCCAATCGGAAATTTTAGAGATCATAAGTTAGGAGTTCTGGGGGTTCCCTGCGTAAGCTGTATACTTCCTGAAAGGTTGGTCGTATATATATATATATATATATATATATATATATATATATATATATATATATATATATATATATATATATATATATATATATATATATATATTGTAGCCGCACCCAGCAGGTATCTAATGACTCACTGGTGATTTGTTGTACTGATCACCACCATCATCGTAGGTTCGAGGAAAGTCAGTTCTTTCTCTGACGTTTATACGATGACAAGCAGTGACCGTAAAAACTGCAAACAGATTTTCGGTCTCAATTTCCTTATAAATTAAAATTAAATGCTAGTACAAAACACTCTTACGATATTACACTGGTTATAAGCAACACATGTAATCAACTTGGCACTATGACATTTACTTTATATTATAAAAATTATGAATTTACCTCAGTCACCTTGCTGCGCGTGTTGGCGGGGCGGCGTCTAGGGCGTGAGGTGAGTGACGCCTTGAGGCAGTGAGTGTAGGCAAACCGCACCCACCCAAGCACGCATCTACTTGAGGTTCTATATAGAATCTAATATTGATCGTAGAGTACATTACATATATTTTTCATGTTCATAGAAATCTATGGAACATTTCTTTTCTGATTATAGAGGAATAATGATATATATACATATATATAAACCCGCACGTACAGTAATATATTTTTATGCTGCCCCCCGTCCACACACACCAACACAGCTTCCACGGCGACGACAGGTACACTCTTACCAAGTACCAACAGCGTCACCCTCAGGACAGCATACAGGACAGGGTCGGCAGCACACACACAGGGACACTTCTCGGCGAAGATTCGTGGCTAGCAAGGCGAGCGAGGTACAGACCCACAGACCCCAGACTTACTTAGAGAGGCAGGAATACAATTAAGGCACGACACAACTTCCTTACTTTACTGGCACACAAGAGTTAATACAGGATGTCACACAGTACTTTTACCACAACACAAACAGGGCAGGATCACGTCCTCAGGAAGACAGGCAGGTGCTCTCATCCTCAGGGAGAGCGGGGCAGGCTGGCGTCCTCTCACCTCACTGGGCCCCAACTTCTTCCTCTCTTGTCTCTCCCCTCACTGGCACTCCTGTCGCCGCCCGCCGGACCCGGCAGGCCGAAACTATTTGCTGACAACAGCCCCCCTTTCCCTTGTGTCGCCCCTCTAGTCGCGTCCCTTCTACTGGCCAATCAGGCACAGAATATCCACCTGGCCGCAAACTCCGGCCCTCACTACCACCTCTGCACCAATGTCATCATTGCCAATCTAATAGCATTGCCAACGCTATCTTCACAATAAGCGCCGCCGCAACAATATATATATATATATATATATATATATATATATATATATA
>CM035176.1:4591395-4613296 GCA_020233015.1 Callinectes sapidus | reverse complement strand
ATATATATATATATATATATATATATATATATATATATATATATATATATATATATATATATATCATCGTCAAGGACCAAACACAGCGGTTGTTGTTGTTGATGACGATATCACATCACTGATTAGCCAGCTTCCGGGCAACAGGCTAGTACTGGGCGACTTTAACGCCCATTATCAACAATGGGGAAGTGAGAGGTCAAGTGTACGAGGGGAGCAGATAGTTGACATTATGTTGCAGACAAACCTCTGTCTTCTAAACGATGGAAGTGCGACTCTTGTACATGATCGGACTGGTAACGGGTCTGCCATTGATCTGTCATTGTTATCGCCAGGTATACTCCCAGACTTCTCTTGGGAAGTCATCGACGACTCCCACGGAAGTGACCATCTACCCATCTGTATCTCTTACTCATGCGACATCCCGCCCACTCCCTGCACTCCAAAGTTCAACTTTAAGAGAGCAGATTGGGCATCCTTCCGTGGGATTGCCGACGTGGTTATATCTGGCGAGGACATTGACACGATGGTCAGCAACGCAACACGATCCATAGTACACGCAGCCGAGACTTGTATTCCGAAAACTTCTACAATTCACACTAAGCATGGAGTTTCATGGTGGACAACGGATTGCCGACAAGCACTTCGTGAGCGTAATAGGCGATACAGGCATTTCAGCCAGCAGCCCAGTCAAGCAAATATCATAGCCTATAAAAAGGCAAGGGCTCAGGCAAGGAATCAATCAACTCCTGTGGCACCCTGAGGGAAGCATAGGGCCTCAATGAATTCATCCGTAATGCAAAAACAGATTCATTCAGACAATTCATTTCATCAGTGAACCGCACCACATCACTATAAAAAATCTGGCAAACAATAAACATACTTAATAATAAAAAAAAACAAATATTCTAATAAACACCCATACCATAAATAACAACATAATTGACAACAAACAAGAAATAGCAAATGCAATAGCCCAGCATTTTTATCAGGCAAGCAGTTCCGCCTACTACACCCCTGCCTTCCTCCCCCGTAAGGAGGGGGCAAATCTCTCAGTCCCAAACTTTGCCACGGGAGGCGTAAACTCGGACTACAACACAGAGTTTACGTTGGATGAACTCCTCCTTGCCCTGAAATACTGTAAAGGCTCCAGTCCCGGTCCAGACAACATTTCATATATTATGGTACAAACAACATCTTGGCCACCATTCCATAACTAAATTATTATTCATATACAATAAAATATGGACCACCCACACGTTTCCTAAGTCTTGGGGCTTTGCTAATACCATCCCAATCCCCTAAAAGACTGGACGCTTTACGTACCCCAGTGCGTTTCGCCCTATTGCGCTCACGAGCTGTCTATGTAAGCTCATGGAACGTATGGTAAAGCGAAGGCTGCTTTTTTGTTTTAGAAGCGAAGGGTTTGTTAGGTGATGAACAATCGGGGTTTCGGAAGTACCGAAGCACAATGGATCACCTGACACACCTGAAGCATTGCATTTCAGAGCATTTGCCAAAAAATAATTCATGATAAGGGTCTTCCTAGACATCCACAAAGCCTTTGATATGACATGGCGACACGGTATCCTTATGAAACTCTATGCTCATGGCTTCAGAGGTAACTTGCCCATTTTTGTTTATAATTTGCTACAAGACAGAATATTCTCTGTCAAGCTTCCTGGTAACGTAATCTCGGACGTTTTCGTTCAGGAGAACGGGGTGCCGCAGGGTGGTGTTCTTAGTCCTATATTATTTTGTATTATGATTAATGATATTCTGTCCACAACTCCCGTCCCCAGGAATCTTAAATACTCACTGTACGCTGACGACTGTGCGTTATGGCACTCCTCGCCTAACGCTCAGTTCTCAGCGGGCGGATTCAAGATGCTCTTGATTCCGTTCAGCATTGGGCCTCTTTGTGGGGATTTAAGTTTTCCGTTGCTAAGTGTATCTGCGTTGTTTTTACTAGACGTAACGTACCTGATTTGCAATTAACTCTTCAAGGCCAGCCGATACCATTTCAAAATTCAGTCAAATTTTTGGGTCTGCATTTTGACAGCAGACTCAATTAGCCGCGTCGCAGTGAGGGTTTTCTTGTCAGACACCACCAGATTTTGTAATTCTTGTTGAAAAATAAGTACTCTTTGGGGCAAGCTTTAAAAAACTTACAAAGGTGTGTGTGTCGTTATACATTAATGCTTCTGAAATTTAAATAAATCTATTTCATGATAATTGATGGTATATGACATTGTTTGAGCCTTTATTCATAATTTCAGATGATATTCATAAAACCACCTATGATTGTATCAAGGCAAGTAATCTGTCATTTTCTACTGACTTCAATGGACGTACAATAATATTTAATTTCATTTGAATGTATTGAACAATAGGCAAACGCATGTAATGTATAGGAAATATTATGTTCTAACAAATACGTAACGTTTCCGGTACGACAACTATCCTCGGCTGGCGGCAACAAACAAGCCTAAACAACATTTCTTCTCTCCGTTTTTCCGCTCGGAAATCTCGCAAATCCTTTGACCTTATCAGTTACTTGGTCTGTCTTTCTCTTCCTTTTCTGGAATCAGACGTGCAGTCTGCCAAGGCGCGTCACGGGTCCTACAAATTTGCGGAAGAAGAGGGATGTGTGGTTTGGCCCGCGGAAATTTGCCGACACAAAATCATATAGAACATCACTAATTTATTCAGACACATTACCTTCCTAATAATAATGTCCTTGTGTATGCCTTCTGCTTCTACAATGACTAAAACTGAAGGGAATTGATAAAACCTTTAAGTAAAACAAGACAGAAGTAGAGCTGACGATCAACAGAGACAACCATCAAAAGTCACAAGAGGAAGAAGAAGAAGAAAAGGGCGGAGTTTAGACAGAGCGGTGAGGCACGAGGGGGAGCTTATTTCAGTTCATCGTACGTCCGCCAGCGATGCTGTTCAATTTTATTTCACTGATTAGCTTCATATATAGGAGGTGACAGTGTTATCTGCTATTTTTCAATAATCCCAGATAAAATGCATAAACCAAAATCAGCATTACTTTATTTTTACCGCACGTACTTACTTTAAATAAAAACCATTACCGATTTTCAGTTTTATCATATGATTGAATTAAAAAAGCCTTATCATACACTAGTAAGTATAAAATAATAACATAAAGAGTTATGTTTTTAACTTTAAATACACTTGTGCAGCAATTTATGTCGTATTTGTTTCTGCACATCGGTTTCCAGATTAGCTAAGTCACCCCTTTGCCTCAGGATATCGGAGGCAATTAAAAATTGTAGCGCTAATAGGTATCTACGACCCTCACTGCGACGCCGCTAATTGGAAGACACACATTAATGAACTTCTTATCCGTTGCCATAAAAAAATTCAATGTCCTCAAATACCTCCGTGGTACTTCATGGGGAACAGACAGAAAATCTTCATTAATGGTGTACAAGTCCTTAATTTGTTCTCATTTAGACTATGGCTCAACGGTGTATGGGTCTGGGTCGGAACCAACATTGAGGAGGTTGGATGTTTTACAGAATGAATGTGTGAGAATGTGTCTTGGAGCCCCGCACTGCACCCGTGTGGCGAGGATTGAGGTTGAGGCCAACATACCACCGCTGCAACACCGTCGCGATGCCCTACTCTTATCATATGGGAGAAAAACCGCCCGGAAAGCGCCCCTCGGCAACACAGCAAGCAAGATCATCTGGCAGCACCACCACCTCCACACTGCGGTCCTCCGTCCAGTCTCTGTCAGACTTAACGCTCTATGTACCGCCGTGGTACAGGGGAACCGTTTGCGCTCCGGGGGCCTTGGGATCCCCAAGCGCATAGGTTCGAATACTGACTAAGGTCTGAGTGGAAATTGGGCGTCCACTCGGGGTAACGGCCCTCTAGTGGGTGGGCTTTCAGATAGGACACCTCCATTAGGTGGTCTCCTTTAGCCCATAAATTCCCATGAAAATGTCCACTTTGTATAGATGAAAAAAAAAAAAAAAAAAAACGGGCGTGAAACTGGACAAGGCGGACCGCCTCGTGCTGCCCACCCTTCCCGCATGGAAGAAGCAACAAACATCAATCATAACATCATGGATAAAGGGAAAGAAGGCTGTTGTTGCCGAGGCTGAGCACCACCAGCGCTTCCGGGCCCTCATCGCTGGCCTCCCTCCATCCCTACACATACATTATATACTGATGGCTCCAAGACGGATGAATGTGTGGGTGCAGGTGTATGGTCGTGTGAATGTGCCCTCAGGTTCCGACTGCCGACTCATACATAGCTCTTTTCCGCAGAAATTTTTGCAACTGATAAAGCCATAGATTATACTTTAAATTCATTTCATCATTCAATTATTATTTTTTCGGACTCTATGTCAGTGCCTTCAGGCAATAGAGTCCGGCCGTACGGATACAAATGAAATCCAGGGCAACATCGTTAATAAATTAAATTCATGTCATAAATCCTTCTCACTGATTTGTGTGCCTGGACATTACAAAATACGCGGGAATGAACCAGCTGACATGCTAGCTCGGTCTGCCGCAGAGCTCGAGGGAGCGTGGAACCTCCGTCGGGATCTGCAGTCATGTCTCTCAGTTGTTAAATCATCAGCGAAACTCCTGTGGCAGAGTCACTGGGACAACCTCCACCTACATACCATCAAACCTATCCTAGGCGAGTGGGCTTCCTCCAATCGCCCCACAAGGCGCGAGGAGGTAGTCCTCGCACGTCTCAGGATGGGCTGCACCCTCCCCACCCACATGCTCCCCTACATAGCAAACGCTTTCCCACCACAATGTTCTATATGTAATGTCACTCTCTCTGTCGACCACATCCTGCTTCACTGTGTGCGTTATCGTGAGGAGAGGCGGCCCTTAGCGGCGTATTGCAGGAATCGCAGCCTCTCGCTAACGCAGACCACCCTTCTGGGTGACGGACACCCGGATGTGGTCAATGGACTGATGATTTACTTGACTGAGACCAATTTCATCAGAGAGTTGTGATTTATGTGTATATATTATGTATGATGCACTATGTACATTTTTCACTTCAATATATATATATGTAAATAAAAGTATGAAAGTGTGTATGAATTCTATCCAGCGTGATTTGATGTAAACGTTTTCCACAGTTTGTTTATTTTTTTTTTTTTTTTCATTTTTATTTATTGTTTTTCTTCTTTTAATAAAAGCAATACTGTGTGTTTGTGTGTTGCCCCCCCCCCCACCTCCCCTGCCTTGACAAAGGACAACAGCTTTGTAGTAGAAATAGGTACCCTGATGAATGAAGCGTGTGTGTAGGTGTGACTGTTGTTGTTGTTGTTGTTTTTGTTAATATACTTGTATATAAAATATAAAACAAAACTATATATACAAAAAACAATAAAAGACAAATAAATAAAAAATACACTTGTAAATAAACAAAACAAATACACTGAATTTAAAAATAAAATGGCCTAATACCCATGATTGAGTGATGGCAAAAAAAAAAAAAAAAAAAAAAAAAAAACTGCAGACTGAGCCCAGGGGCCGTATCGACGAAAACTGTCTGAGGCTGACGCTGACTAAGTACAAAATCGCACTTAGCTTATGGACGACGATTTAGGGCCGACGGGAGCCGTCGTACTTAGCTCGCTCTTAGTGCAGCTCAGCGAGCGCGCTAAGGACCAACCTGAGCGCGCTGGAACACATCGCTTACCAAATGTCGACATGAATTATATTAAACGAAACATTATTATACTAACATTTTCTTTGTTTTTTATTTGTATTAATTCACAATACAACTGCTGCTTAAGTAACATTAAGCAGATGAAAACACTTAAGAAAAAAGAAGAAATGTATTCCTGTTGGCAACGAGCAAACACTCCTTCTCGTCTCCCAGCGCTACATTTGAAACAGCAAGCTATCATCTTTCCTCCCTAACTATACCAGGTAAGGCTTGAAGGTAT
The DNA here is from genome assembly GCA_020233015.1 of Callinectes sapidus. Lineage (NCBI taxonomy): Eukaryota > Metazoa > Arthropoda > Malacostraca > Decapoda > Portunidae > Callinectes > Callinectes sapidus. The sequence continues at coordinate 4,607,339 of CM035176.1, read as the reverse complement.
AAAAAAAAACATTGCTTATTAATACTTTAACGGGTATTGGTGGGAAAAGCTGTCAGTTTAACACATTAAAAAGGAGTTAACCAGTGGGAAATATGCATTACTCTAAGGCACTTTTCTTCACTCCTTGGGAAACTACTCATTTAGTATTTATAATAAGTTATAAAGTTTTACCATAGGCCTCTCTCCTAAGGTCAACAAAAAACACACGATGAAAAACATCAGTGGGTTCTCAATAGGTTAAGTAGGTTAGGGTGTTAACATAGGTTTGGTTTTATTGCAATGTTGCAGCCCCTGCAAGCCCCCCTCAACCTCCCATTGTTGTAGCTTAGAATTTATAATTATTTATTTGTCATCCATACTTAAGGTTGACGATGATGGTAAATTTTGCTGCTTATTGAAAAGGTGGTTGGAAGAAATAAACAAAATCTTAGTTCCATTCATAAAACCACATTTTCATTCATGGTGAGAAACTATTATATTCTTTTCTTGAAACAAAGAAGCTTGACATATTAACTCCTATAGCCCATAAAATGAAAACATTACTTTCTAAAGCAAGAAAAATATGAAGGAAAAGCAAGTGTCATTACTTTACCTAACTTCTAACACATTATTTTTTTCTAGAATAAAGGATTAAGACATGAATTCCAAACTTAACTAAGCCAACTTATTAACTCAGTGAATTTTGTTAGGACAAAATGACTTGGTGCTAATCACATTTATTTCACTCATTGCAGCTAACAATGGATGCCACTCCTCCAGTGAAGCGTATAAGGAAGGCCAACTGGGGAGATGAAGAAACCTTGTGCCTGGCACAAATGTATCAAGAACACGCTCAACAACTTCGAGGGAGCTTTAACAAGCAGGGCATATCTAACCAAAAAAAACATCAAATTTGGGAAGATATGGCCCAAAATTTAAATAAAAATTTTAATAACAACAGAACCTCGAGCGAGGTCAAGAAAAGATGGTTCGCCATCAGTTCTCGCTCGAGACAAGACATCCACAGATTCCGGAAGGCCCAGAGGAGAACAGGTGAGTTCATTTTCTCATTTTCATTTAAGTGGTTCTTTGAAAGTATTATACACAAAACAGACTGAACTTAAACTGATACACCTGCAGATAAGCAGGGTTTACAGGAGTGCATTTTTGTCTCTCTCTCACACTCCTTTTCAATTTAACTTATTACAACACTTGAGATGTTGCTCACAACCTAAAGATTTTCAAAACATACCCTAAGCAGCGCAACCTTTTATGTTAAGACGAGTACAATTTATATGACTATGTGTGCATTCTTTTTTCTTTAGGTGGTGGCCCTCCTACTCCTCCACTGGATATTTTGGACGAGATCGTCAGTTCCATCCTGGGGCCAGACAGTAAATGTGTCTTGGGAGAGGAAGCAGCTGTTGACCTCATGAATATCCAGCGTGCTGATATGTGTGTATCTACTTGTTTCCTGTTTTACTATTATATGATTTAGGCCTTCCTTGACTAGCATATTCTTAAACGGACTCCACTCCACCTCAACATCACCTACCTCCTTGTCTCTTCCCTCCTCTCTACTCAAACTCTGTAACTCAACTACATCATTGCTACACTCCCTTGCTTTCAAAACTTCTCTCACTAACTCACTCCCTGCCTAGTTCCTCTTCGTATTTTCTTATGATATAATAAAATTTCTTACTTATGCTTACTTTATGAAGTCCATGTAAGTTTCAGAGAAATAGCAAATATGGGTATAATATTATTCCTGTATCAATAATACTGCTTAATGTCATTAAGGCTACATTCAGTGAAAGGAAAGAAAAACAACAGTCTGTAAGCTGTTTACCATTCATTAACTGCAATTTTTTTAACACAAAGTGCCAGTTAAGGGCACCTATCTTTCTCCCCAACTTTCCAGTAGTTTTATGACATTGATTATAACTTTTGCTTACTTTATTGGTCAATTGAAGTTTTATAAAAATAACATATATAGGTAAAATATTACTTCTGTATTGAGAAGTTTTATAAAAATAACATATATGGGTAAAATATTACTTCTGTATTGAGAATAATATTCTTTGTCATTAAAGCACCATTCAGTGAAGAGAAAAATTTCAGTTTGTCAGCTGTTTAAAATTCATTAATAGCAGTCCTTTCTAAAAGCAAAAGCTAGCAAAGGGTGAAGATAAGCTGTCTCCTCCAGGTTTCTACACCTATGTAATGATTTGGTCCATTGCTTGCAGTGACACCATGACCAGTGCACCCGCCATCAGTGTCGGTGCATCAGCTGCAGCAGAAGAGATCTTCATCTGCAAAGGCCTCACTGCTGCAGCTGATCAGCTGTCCAGCAGGAAGCTGCCAGAACCCCTGCTGCTGGACCACAGGAGTCTGCTGCCGGACCACAGGAGTCTGCTGCCTTGGCACAGGAGTCTGCTGCCGGGGCACAGGTGTCTGCTGCCCGGGCACAGGAGTCTGCTGCCCGTGCACAGGAGTCTGCTGCCCGGGCACAGGAGTCTGCTGCCCATGCACAGGAGTCTGCTGCCCGGGCACAGGAGTCTGCTGCCCGGGCACAGGAGTCTGCTGCCCGGGCACAGGAGTCTGCTGCCCGGGCCTTTGAGTCTGCTATTCGGGTCTTTGAGGCCAACTTGCTAGTACAAACCCAGTACTACAAAAAATTACTGCAAAAGTAAAGTAGAGAAGTAAATACTACTTGCATCATTTTCATTATAAACTTATTTCTCATAAGCATTAACATTTCTTTAATCATTGTTACTGATTTATTTTACATGGTTTCTCACTAATTTTCAATAGCTTTCATGTAATTAGGCTTTTCTGTTTTATACTATGTCTAGATTTGAAACAAATTATGAGAATGTCATCAGATATTGTAGTAAGTTAGAAGAGTGGAGATGATGCTAAAGGCGGTGTATATATATTAATAGATATATTGTGGTAACAAACATTACCAAGGTGGGTCCAGGAAGCCTTGTTGCAAACATTCCATCAGTCGTCATTGCTGAAAAGAGAGATATATATATAAAAAAATTATATCAGAAAAATACATAAAAAGAAATATAATAACATCAGAGAGATATTTAAGAAAATGTTATGGGCTTCTTTGTTTTCATTGTTTTTGTTGCCCTTGGCCAGCTTCCCCCTCTTAACTAAATAAAACTCAGAGAAATATATAAAATCAACAATTATAAAATAGATCAAATATAACACAATCAGTCTAATTTGTCTATGCCCCCCCAAATTATTTGTTTACAATTGTAATGCATAACATGTCTTGCTGGGATTCAACTTACTTGAAATGCAAGTTGCAGAATGCATCCCGGTATGCACGACCCTCATTCCGGTGACCACCGGTTGCATTGGCAGGCTCTTGTGCGGGATCATTTTGTTGCAATGGCACCGCAGCTTCAGCCACTGCACCCATGGGTTGGTCTTCATCCAGAAGAGGAATATCCCGCTCTTTGCAAATGTTGTGAAGCATTCCACATACTTGTACAATCTTGCAGACCTTGAGAGGCGGACTCACTCGAACTTCGCCATGCAGAATGTGAAATCGCCGTTTGAGTTGCCCTATTCCTCGTTCGACAACACTGCGTGTCCTCTTGTGAGCCCTGAAAAATAACCATTGAATAATGTATTAACTCTTCTGTCTTGGTGTGCTAGTGGTCATCTGCTTTAGTTTTTTGGTCTATACTTCATAATCATAATCATAACTGAATACTAACCTAACCAACCCAAACTAAATCAAACCTAACCTAACTATTACACCTAACCATACATAAAGTCACATTGAAAAGCACGAAAGGAAATATACTTTCGAAACTTACTGACAGGCTTCTTTTATAAATAGCTCCAAATATTGATAGGATTTAAAATTGTCTAAAGTTACTATACTTGACATATTAAAAATGTCTAACTCATCAGTAAGCTAAACATAACTTATTAAAATTTATGAGCACAATATATAATAAGATACTTATCTTACTGAGCCCAATCTAACCTGACCTAACCTAACCAAAGTTAACTCATGTGCACATCTAATCATAAGATGGGTACTTACCTTACTGAACCAAATACTAACCTAACCTACCCAAACTCAACCAAAGCTAACCAAACTAAATGTCACAATGAAAAACCCACAAAAGAAAATAAACTAGAAACTAAATAATATTACTAATAATAATAACAACATTGTACTTACCTATTATATCGTGACTGAGGGCCAGGTAGTGGACGCAGATATGGTGTGAGAAGCCAAGTCTTGGAGGGATACCCACTGTCTCCAAGTAAGTGACTTTCTGCTGGCACATATCCTTCCTCAAACAATCTTGACAATCCACTGCTGTTTAGAATACGTGCATCATGCACTGACCCTGGCCACTTTGCAAGGATGTCCAAAATTCGATAACTGGCATCGAATACTATTTGCACATTAATGCTGTGAAATCCCTTGCGATTCACATACACTTCTTCCTGCTCCTTCGGTGCCACAATTCTTATATGAGTTCCATCAATGACACCTACGATGTTAGGGAAATTGGCAATGGCCAAGAAGTCTTCTTTATTTCTCTCAGCTGCGTCTGTAGTGACAGGAAAGTATACAAATCTTTTGAGGACATCGGGATCTGCGAGGGCATCTATGGTTTGTGTGATGGTTCTGCTGATGCTGGACTGGGAGGGGCCAAGGTCATCACTGCTACACTGTTGCATTTTCCCAGTGGCAAGATAGCGCAATGTTATGATAACCTTCATCTCTGGGGGTGAGCGGGTTTGACCGACTGGTCTCACTGCACAGGGCTTTTGACCTTAGGAAACTCCTCCCTGACCTCCTCCCACTTGCGTCCCGCTACCCTCCTGTAGGAGGGGGGTGTACCCCCTCCATGCCGGATGGACTCTCCTCCCCTCCCCCATCAAGGGGGGTAGGATACTGATCGACGACCCCTGACTGCCTGACTAAACACTGATCCCAGTAAAGAGACTTTTGTGACTCTACACAGTAAGACTTCCACCCGCCTCTCTACGGTTAATTATTTTGTTATAAAGAAAGTCATTGACTGTAATAATGGAAATGTTGTAAATGTAAAAAAACTTGCCAGTGGTGGCTTACTACTTCAGACCCATAACGTAAGTCAAATAAAATCATTGTTGAAACTCTGGTTCATCCATGACATCGAGATCGAGGCATTCATTCCAGTGTCTATGAACTCGTGTAGGGAAGTTGCCTCCCACCGCGATTTTGTGGATATCGATGAGGCCGAGATTACTGATTGCATGGCTGACCAGGATGTAATTGAAGCTCGTAAAATAACTTAGAATGTTGACGGCACCAGAAGGAGCACAGCGTCTGTCATTTTAACTTTTAGTGCTGCTAAATTGCCAGATAGGGTTTATGTAGGATACGAGTCGGTTTCCGTTCGTCCCTACATTCCGAATCCTCTCCGTTGCTTCAATTGTCAACTTTATGGTCATCATGGAAATACTTGTCGGTCTTCCCACGCCTACTGCGATAGATGCTCAGGAGAGGGTCATTCTACAAACCAATGTACATCTCTGGTCCAAAAGTGCCGTAACTGTGAGGGTGCTCATTCCACTATCTCGGGCGATTAGAATTGGAAAAAGAGATCTGCACAGTGAAAGCTACTGAAGGGATTTCTTACTATGAAGCAAGGATGAGAGTGAAGCAGACGCAGTCCGTTCCTGCTTCAAACGCTTCTTATGCTTCATCAGTAAGGGCTCCTCCAAAGATGTGCACTGTTGGAATTCAGACTGATCCGTTGCCTGCCTCATCTACCTCCACAGTTTCCCCTTCAACATCTGTCTCATCACCTGCTAAAACTATATCTACTTCAACTAAAACTTCTACTGCTCCATTATGTCCGCTATCTCTCGTGTTCCCAGTAAGGGTGAAAAGACTGACAAGCCTGATAAACTATATTTAACAAAACCTGAACGCACTCGTCCTCTCGTCCTTCTCATGTTGTCGCAGCTCCCGCGCCCTCGAGGAGGAGTTCTCACGCTCGCTCCCTCTCGACAAGCTCCGGGGAGTTAACCATTGATGACCCAATGGATGTCACCACTAGTAAGGGCCGGGAGAGATCCCCCGGCAGCTCCTCTGAGCGCAATAGGACCAATAAACACGGCCGCCACCTCCATTCTTAAGCCATAATGTTCAAGGTGTTACAGTGGAATTGCAGAAGTATTCGGAATAAAGATTCATATTTGTCACTTTTAGTGAACATAAAGAGGCCGTTTGTTATTAGTCTACAGGAGATGAGACTGCAGGATCAGCCTAATCCTACAGTGCTAAAACACTACCATCCCTATAGAAGATATGAGGGGCACGGTGTTGCCATATACATACACAAACAAAAGTGACGTTGTATACACCTCTGGAAGCTGTCGCGTGCAGGGTGAGATTCAACAACACGTATCTGGCTATCTGTTCTCTCTACTTGCCTCCCAATACCCCCGTTGTTGATGACGATATCACATCACTGATTAGCCAGCTTCCGGGCAACAGGCTAGTACTGGAGGACTTTAACGCCCATCATCAACAATGGGGAAGTGGGAGGTCAAGTGTACGTGGGGAGCAGATAGTTGACATTATGTTGCAGACAAACCTATGTCTACTGAACGATGGAAGTGCGACTTGTGTAGATGATCGGACCGGTAACGCTTCTGCCATTGATCTGTCATTGTTATCGCCAGGTATACTCCCTGACTTCTCCTGGGAAGTCATCGACGACTCCCACGGAAGTCACCACCTACCCCTCTGTATCTCTTACTCACGCGACATACCACCCACCCCCCCACACTCCCAAGTTCAACTTTAAGAGAGGAGATTGGGCATCCTTCCGTGGGATTGCCGACGTGGATATATCTGGCGAGGACATTGACACGATGGTCAGCAACGCAACACGATCCATATTACATGCCGCCGAGGCTTGTATTCCGAAAACTTCTACAATTCACACTAAGCATGGAGTTTCATGGTGGACAACGGATTGCCGACAAGCACTTCGTGAGCGTAATAGGCGATACAGGCATTTCAGCCAGCAGCCCAGTCAAGCAAACTTCATAGCCTATAAGAAGGCAAGGGCTCAGGCAAGGAAAGTCATCCGAAATGCAAAATCAGACTCATTCAGACAATTTATATCATCAGTTAACCGCACAACACCCCTCTCAAAAGTGTGGCAAATAATAAACATATTTAATAATAAAAAACCTCATATACCAATAAATTATCTTAGAATAAACAATAATATAATAGATGATAAAAAAGAAATAGCAATACAATAGCCCAACATTTTTATCAGGCAAGCATTTCCGCCTACTATACCCCTGCCTTCCTCCCCGCAGAACTTTCAGTCCCAAACTTTGCCACGGGAGGCGTAAACTCGGACTACAACACAGAGTTTACGATGGATGAACTCATCCTTGCCCTGAAATACTGTAAAGGCTCCAGTCCCGGTCCAGATAATATTTCATATGCTATGCTACAACAATCTCGGCCACCATTCCATCACTAAATTATTATTGCTCTACAACAAAATATGGACCAGCCACACATTTCCAAAGTCTTGGGGCTTTGCTAATACCATCCCAATCCCCAAAAAGACTGGACGCCTTACGGACCCCAATGCGTTTCGCCCTATTGCGCTCACGAGCTGTCTATGTAAGGTCATGGAATTTATGGTAAAGCGAAGGCTACTTTTTGTTTTAGAGGCGAAGGGTTTGTTAGGTGATGAACAGTCGGGGTTTTGGAAGTACCAAAGCACGATGGATCACCTAACACACCTAGAGCATTGCATTTCAGAGGCATTTGCCAAAAAAGAATTCATGATAGGGGTGTTCCTAGACATCCACAAAGCCATCGACATGACATGGCGACACGGTATCCTCATGAAACTGTACGCTGATGGCTACAGAGGTAACTTGGCCATTTTAATTTATAATTTACTTAAGGACAGAACATTCTCTGTCAAGCTCGGAATCTGTTGAGTAGGAGGCCAAGTGCCGAGGAAACCAGGACAATGGTGGAAAGAAGTGAAATGAAATCCTGTACCCATTGCGGAGGACCTGAAGAACCCAAGTCTCTACTCCCATATCCTTCCAGGCAGTCTGATGCCGAGCGAGGCAACTCCCAGTCATCGAAGAAGGTGAAAGAAAGTCATTTTCGAAATGTTTTAGTCTTAGACTGTCTCGTAGCCGAACGACTAGTTTCAAGAGAACGGCGAGAATGAGAGCGCTGAGTAGTGAACCGTTGGTGAGAGGGACCAGGCTGTGAGCGGGAGTCAGCCGAGGTGGAAGGTCGCGGATATTTTACCACAAGCGGTGTCGCCTGTTTAGGCTTCTGTTTGACAGGAGCCCTACCCGCACTTCAGTGAATGATACCGAGGCCACCTGTTGCGCTTGACTAATAGCTTTGTCTACGCTATCCACATCGAACAGAAGGTCTGAGTCCATGTCCGAACGGCGTAATTGGTCCTTTGAGGCTGAAATGAAACGGTGAGGAAGATGGGAGAGATAAGATTCCCTTATAGCTGCCCTTATGTTGGTGATAGCAAAGGCTGTAACCCTAGCTTGTTCCACCATAGCTCGCTGAATACTCAGTACCATTTGTTGAAACATGGGCCCCTTTTTTTGCAAACCCTCACTATCCGACATGAGGGTGACAAAGGTACCCATAAACCAAAATAGGAAGTTTTGTGTATCCTGGGAGAAGAGGAGGGCTTGTTCCAGACGTACCATCTCTCCTTGAGAAATGGAAACGCGTGGTTCACCGTGTACAGTCAGGTGTGGAAGTAGTTCTGGGTTCACTTTAGCTGGACGATCTCTACCCTCGTCACTGCTAGTACGGTAGGATCTATAGTACCTTTGGGTAGGATATTTGGCAAATGAGGGCTTGGTGGACTCATTGGCATGGGCCAAAACCTCGGAGGCTTGCGACATCAAGACACTGATGGGCTGTGACCGCTTGAAAGAAGGAGCGGTGGCTGGATCTTCCCCGCGCTGCATGCCCGGGAAAAGTGGGGCAGTACCTTGAGAAGCCTGACCACGGGCTTCTGGAAAAGTCCGGTAAACAAGGTCCATCATGTCCTTGGAAGTAGAGGAAGGATCTGGCACAATATCATTTGCTTCCGAGAAATCCTCTTCCCCGTCCCCACCAACATCACTCCTGTCCTTACTCTGAGACGTGTAGAGACCAGAGACGAAAAGCAAGGGTGGTGGAAAGGCCATGTGCTGGTCATGCACAGACTCCGACCCACGAGAAGACAAACCTTGGCACCGTGTGGCCGTACAGTTTGGTGCTGGTTGGTGGTGGTGACAATGTGCAGCCAAGGGGAGTACCATGATGTCCAACCCCTGTGGCGCTGTGGACGAAGGAGAGGGGTGACAAAACGTGGCATCGTGCACCCCAACTCTTGTGGATAGAGTAACTGGAGTCGTTTGACGCTCCTTATCATCACCAGCTATCCGACCCTCACCCAAGGGTCCAGGATGGGCGAACCGGATGAACATCCTCGCTACGGCCACATCTGGGTCCCGAGCCAGGGAGAGCGATGTTGAACCAACCCGCATCTCCCCCCCCACCTTGGCTCGGGACCGTTTCGGGAATGGCGAGACGTCCACAGGTGTGGTCCACTTACCCGACCGAACCCTCGATGGTTCGTGGCCCAGGCTACATCCCCGTACCCTCTCGGCTAGGAGTGCCTTTTGCACTCTACTAGGCGCCGCGGATTTTGGGGAGGTTGGTCTGGCCTTCGCCAGACACTCTGCCTGTGACAACGAACTAGCTGGAAGGGAAGCCAGGTTACTCAAACATGTAGCCACTTGAGACAAAATCATCTCTGACAGCATGGACTGTAGCTGGGAACCATGTGTAAGCAGAGAGGTAAGCTGGCCCTCCAACGGGAGCGCGTGGCCAGCCTGGGAGGCAGAATGCTGTGGGGCGACGGACTCGACCGATGAGAGCGAGTACTCACGCCCCGGCTCCATAATAACCTCACTGGAACCTTCTCGACCTCCACTGGTGTTCCCAGACGCACTAGCATTCCCTTGCCGTTTTGAACGGGCGTAACGGGAACGGCGCTGTGCTAATCTAGACTGATAAGACCTGGTCCTTTCCACAAAATCATCATCCCAGTCTGCACACTCCTCACACCTTGAAGCAACAGTACAGAAACCACGGCATTTAATACATACAGAGTGGGGGTCATGGGAGACGCTAGGCAGGACTCTGTTGCAATCCTGCCGGTTACATGTCCGCTTGGAGGTCCCAGCATGGTTGCCTGGAGGAACAGGTGGCTTAGTCACGGCTATCAGCAATATCCGGCGAATGGATCACGCCGGCAGTAGACCCATCATTCAGAGCCGGGGAAGGAAGAGAAGCAGGAGCCGTAGATGACATCAAGAGCACAATTCAATACCGACAGGCGACGAAAGAAGTCAACGTGTAGGTACATTGGCTGTCAGTAAAGAAGTGGGGTACAAGGATGGACAGCGGAGAGAGTAGGCAGGCAGACACAGCGCCAAGCGTGAGGGGGGTTGATTTTACTTACTGACAGACAATAGAGACAATGTGTTCATTGCCTATGGTAGAAGGAACCGGTATTATGTGAAATAAATCAAGTTCTGTAGTTGGGGATTGGACAGCAAAAATTAAGTTATATATGTAAAAGAAAATCATAATAAAAAAGGTCTAGATTACTCCCTATTATGTGAAACATTGGATTATTCTAATATATGAAAGAAAATCTATGAAGAAAATATTACTAAGCAAACAATGTATAAAATGAGAATTCTAGACAAATCAAAATTTTGTCTTTACAACATAATAGAAAATAATGTTCCTAATGCTAGGAATATTTGATTATCCTAACATTTTATATATGATATCATATATCAGTTATTGCATCAATAATGCTTTTCCTTGAAACTTGTTACAGTTTTTCATATAAGATGAGAATTCTAGACAAATCAAAATTTTGTCTTTACAACATAATAGAAAATAATGTTCCTAATGCTAGGAATATTTGATTATCCTAACATTTTATATATGATATCATATATCAATTATTGCATCAATAATGCTTTTCCTTGAAACACGTTATAAAAAGATGTGGCTAACCATTACATTCGTTACTAAAGGTGGACATTATCCTAGCCTTGTTTGAGGCCACCTTGTATCCCTCAGAGAGTGATATCTTTTTAAAACACCCTCTGCATCATAAACCCATCATAAAAACTATACAAGAGTGGAACAAGAGTATATCATCTGTGGGTTGTGAACTGGTACTTATATGTGCACCAACCCATGCATGGTACACCAGTGTACCAATACGCGAAAGAGGGAAAAATATTAGTGCTCTACGAATTGGTACATATATGCAGCATGGATTTTATCACTACAATACAGGCCATCCTCTCACAATGACATTAACATATTAACAAATCGATTTCAGTTCTTCTAAGAATTTGTGATCCAAATATATATGGTTCAAAACGCAAAGAATAATGAGATCTAACCCATGGTTAGGTTGAGAAAAATACCTCAGCAAGACAGGATGCATACCCACCTTTCTCCACATTTACTCCCTTTTCTTTTTCTTTCACTCCCCCATCCTATTCCCAATTTTTCCCCCACAGAGATACAAGAACTAAAACTAGACAGACCTTTCACTAGGGGTATCATTATACCCTTACACTATACTCAAATTTTTTTCTTACTCTTCTCATCATTCAGAACTTGTCATTCTGAGTAATTTTAACCCTTACCTACCCATCTCAAATTACTTATAACACTAATAACAATTTTTAAAGAATAAGCAGTTTTGTGGGGGTGAATGAGCTACTACACCACATTTAATCGATGGGCAGGCACAGAGGGATGCCGTGGGTATTGTCACGTTATGTGTGCAGGCGCAAAGTCAATCATAGTGTTTGGTTCTTTAGTTTAAACATGCATATCAATTTATGGACTATATCAATGTGATGTCGCAATGTGAGCTGGAGGCAAAACAAAGGGAAGCCGTGGGCAAAAACACTGATACTGTTACTTGGGTAAATGTCTTGTGAATGCATTATAGCTTGTCACATTACATACCTGATTTTTCTTAAATAGTTAAAAAAAAACTTCTTACTTTTCTGTGTTTATCTAATCATAATGTTTTAAGTATGGAGATTCACATGTTAATGGTGAGTCTAAATTATGTTTAACATGACTTGAGAGTGAACCTAAGCTTGGAAATAATAGCATCTTAATAACTATTTATTCTATGCTGGTACATGCCCTTGGCACAATTGCTGAACCTTGTAACTTTGGCTGGAACTGCTGTCAGTTAACTGACTTACCCTAGGTCTCTGGAAGTTGATTTCCTTGACTCTTGCTGTTTTAACCTCTCTTTTTGTTTCCACAGGCAATCTTCTAAAATTACTGTTGGCTGCTCTGTCCTCCCCATTCTAACACAAAGTCCCACCTTATATAGCACTGCTGCTACATGGCTACAACATAACAGTAGGCTACAGTAAAAGAGGGAGAGAGAGAGGGAAACTGCAGTGATTAGTAACAAACCAAGGAAACAGTGCTATCTGCAATAGTTCTGATCAACGGTAGTAATAATAGTTAGAGTAGTAGTAACTGTAGCAGCAGTTGTATAACTTGAGGAGTAAGGAGGAGTAAGCTAGTAATACTTATAGTAATGTTAGTAAATATGGTAGCAGCAGCATCACATGTAATAACCTTAATAGAAAATCAGTACATTAGTAATGAAGTAAAAGTCACTGCAGAAGAAGTAATATTGAATTAGAAATAGTAACATTAGTAGTGGCAGGCAGTAGTAATAAATTAGAAGCAGCAGCAGTCATAGTGATATCAGTAAGAGTAACTTAAATTTTGTATTTTTGTAATGGGAGCAGTAGCTAATAATGCAGTCTCAGGTAAAATAGTAAAATTTCATACTTCAGAATATGAGATGTGGTTTAACGTCTCTCACTTAACCAGCCATGCATTTGCAGTTTGCCGTCAAGATGTAGCTGCTTCTTAATTGACAATAGTTCATGCCTGGTACATCCTTGTCACTGACTGGACAGCCCTTGTGACTGCACAAAACATAAGTCATCACTCAAGTTTGTGTTTGTAAATCTTGAACATCTCTCCTCAAGACATAGGTAGCTATAATTGTGTAATGACTTGTATGCTTTCATTTTGTCTTTCATGTAGATGCTCAGTTTCCCAATTAAATGTAGGTGGAAATGTCAGGCCATTGCAGTGTGGCAGTCATTTCAAATCGTCCATCCAGTCTATTAACTGGCCTGTACTCCGGGACTGTAAGTGCTGTGAAGTGTGGAGGAGGCGTGTCCAGCTTCTTCCTTGTGAATACAGGTGTGAGGCAGGGCTGTGTGCTTGCTCCATCAATTTTCAACACATGCATGGATTGGGTACTAGGTAGGGTTGTGGAACAAAGTCATTGTGGAGCATCTGTCGGCAACGCCAAGATTACAGATCTTGTTTTTGCTGATGATACAGCAATCTTCGCTGAGTCACTGGAGGTGCTGGTAATGGCTCTAGAGGCACTGCACGAGGAGGTGAAGCCCTTGGGACTTAAGGTTTCCTGGGCCAAGACCAAGGTCCAGGTGTTTGGAGGCGTGCTGGATGAAACAGTACAGTCTGTCCATGCGTGTGGCGAGGACATTGAGATCTTGAAAAGTTTCACATACCTTGGTAGTGTAGTACATAACGATGGTGGGTCGAGCCAAGAGGTCACACGGCGGATTAGCCTGGCCCACGGCGTTATGGATTCGCTCAACATGAGTATTTGGCGTTGTCGATACCTGTGCAGACGGACAAAGATTCGGATCTTCAAGTCGATGGTGATCCCTGTCTTACTCTATGGATGTGAGACATGGACGTTGAACACCGACCTGAAGAGGCGAATTGATGTCTTTGGTACTAGATGCCTTCGCAGGATCATGGGATACCGCTTGTATGACTTTGTGTCAAATCAGCGATTGTTCCACGAGACCGATTCGAGGCCTATTACTAGCATAGTCCGTCAGCGCCAACTGCGGCTATATGGGCATGTGGCGCGATACCCGGAAACCGACCCTGCTTGTCGGGTTGCTTCCGCAAGGGACAACCCAACCTGGCGGAGGCCTAGGGGACGCCCACAGAACTCCTGGCTGCGGCAAGTCGATGCCTCCTGCTGGGAGTTACTCGGTATAGGAAGGGAGCCTGCATGGGGACTCGCGAGGCGTGACCGCCAGGAGTGGCGCCGTAGGGTAGGCGAGGCAACGCGCCCCCCGACGTATGCCCCCCATGATTGATTGATTGATTGATTTCTTAAAAAGACGGTTTTTCTTAAAATATTGTAAAACTCCTAAAAACGTTTGAAAAAAGGGTAATTTATGCCGTTTTAAAGAAAAAATACATTTTCGTAGAAGGAGGTTTAAAAAATCTAAAATGGGTAATTTTGGCAGTTGTAGAGGAAAAAATATGTATCATCGTAAAAAAAAATTAAAAATAAGCTTAAAAACCTTGAAAATATTACTTTTTACGCAGAATATTTTTCTTTCTATAAAATTGCATATAATATTGCTGAAGAAGGGTGTTTTGTCTAAAATGCTGTTAATACTCCTAAAAGCATTGAAAAAAGCGTAGTCTTTGAAATTTTACAGAAAAAACTATATAATCGTAACATTCATTGGTTTTTTTTTCCTTTTTTACTTGTTCATCATCAAAACATGGAAATAAGTAGAGAATTGCTGAATTTACTTATTTTTAATGAACTTTTTCGTGAAATGGCCTATATTAAACTTTTTAACCTGAAAAGAAGGGTTTTCTTTGAAATGTTAATACTCTTAAAAAAAAATTAAATTTTTTTTTTTTTTTAATGATAAAGGGGTAGTTTATGCAATTTTAAGAAAAAAATGTAATGCCATAAAAATTATATGGATTTATTGTTTTTTCCTTCGTTTTCAATCAAAACATTGATATAAAAAACACTATAGAAATATTAAGTTTTTTGAGAGTTTATATGTTATATGTTTTTTTTTCTTTTAAATGGCATGCTACTTTTTTTTTACATGATAAAAGGGATTTCTTCAAAATGTTGTTTAAACTCCTAAATACGTTAGAATAGGGTATATTATATAAATTTAGAGAATATATATATATATATATATTATAATATATATATATATATTATATATATATATCATATTATATATATTATTAATATATATATATATATATATATATATATATATATTGTCGTAAAAAAAAATTATTCATAATTTTTTTATGTTTTCAATCAAAACATGGAAATCAAAATAAAATTAATGAGAAAATCATTTTATGGGTAAAAATATACTCGTACCTAAAAAAGAGGGCTTTTCTTTAAAATGTTGTAAAACTCCTGAAAACGTTCAAAAAGAAGTATTTTATGCAGCTTTCGAAAAAATATATATATTGCCGTCAAAAGCAGATTAAAAAAATTAAAAAAGGGAAATTTTATGCAACTTTAGAGAGAGAGAGAAAAAAAAAAAAATATATATATATATATATATATATATATATATATATATATATATATATATATATATATATATATATATATATTGTGTATATATATTTTTTTTGTTTGTTTGTTTGTTTTTTGTTTTGTTTTGTTTTCCATCGAAAAATTAAAATAAACTGAAAAACATTGAAATGGTCACTTTGTGGGCAGAATTTTTTCTTTCTTGAAATTGCATGTATTATACCTGTGAAATGTTTTTTTTTTTTTTCATAATGCTGTTAGTACTCTTAAAAACCTCGAAAAAAATTGAATTTATTAAATTTTACGGAAAAAAATGTATATTGTCGTAATATTCATTGTTGTTTTTCCATAGAAACATGGAAATAAGAAGAAAATGGTTAAAAAATTATTTGGGGGGGTAAAAAAAAA
>CM035176.1:4568886-4584474 GCA_020233015.1 Callinectes sapidus | reverse complement strand
ATATATATATATATATATATATATATATAAAGAATGGGCTATCCTGGGAACATTACATATAGTTACATACAAACAAACATTGCTCACAGGACACCAATAATTATATTTAACGTCAATACTTGACGGTCGTAAAACGCCCACATCAAAAGACAGGTCTGGCTCAGCATGAAACTACTACAAAGAACTCAGTCTTAAGAAACTGATCAAGACCTGGCTAAACTCTTGACAGACCGTCAGCTAGGACATTATGAACACCCTTCACATGCTGTACATCCAGATTATACTCTTGCAGCAGTAAACTCCATCTAGTGAGGGGCTGATTTTTATTTTTAAATTTATCCAAAAATTTCAGGGGGTGGTGGTTTGTATAAATAGTAATAACAGGACCAAAAGGAGGTAGATAAGCTGAAAAGAACTGCAAAGTCAGAATGAGGGCTAAAAGCTCCTTCTCCACCATAGAGTAATTATGTTGAGCAGAATAAATTTCCTACTAAAGTAAGTGATAGGATGATCAACATTATCATGGTCACTTTGCAGTAGCACTGCACCTGCGCCAAGATTACTAGCATCTGTTCCTAATTTGAAAGGACATTTGAAGTCCGGAGAATGCAAGATGGAACGATGAATGAGTAAATCCTTGATGGACTGAAAAGCATGTTCACATTCAGGGATCCATTGGAACCTTTTCTCCTTTTTCAACAAGTCAGTAAGGTAGGCAGTGACATCAGAAAAATTAGTTACAAATCTCCTGTAATATCCAATCATACCTAAGAAACGTTGTAGGCCCGTCCTATGCTCTGGACGTGGAACCTTTGCAATAGCCTCCACTTTACTAAGGGAAGGACACACTTTACCTTGGCCTACAATGTATCCTAGATACTGTACATGGGCTTTAACAAACTCACACTTTTTTCAAATTCAGTACGAAGGAGGCCTCCGACAAACGAGCCGAAACCTTCTCTAGATGTACTATATGGTCCTCCCATGTATCACTGACACAATGAGATCATCTATGTATACTGCACAGTTATCAATGTCAGCCACTAACTGGTTCATGAGACGCTGGAAAGTAGCTGGAGCGTTTCTAAGCCCATAAGGTATGACCTCAAACCTATAAGTACCTTGTGGCGTCACAAAAGTGAAAATGTTTTTGACTCTCTCTGTCAAGGGTATTTGCCAGTATCCCCGCACAAGATCAAGTTTAGTTATAAACTTAGCACACCCTAAGGCGTCAATACATGCATCCACTATTGGCAAGGGATAAGAGTCTGACTTTGTGAGAGTTCACTTTCCGATAATCTACACAGAATCGGAACGTGCCGTCAGGCTTGGGAGCTAAAGTCACGGGTGACGACCACTCACTAGTACATGGTGTAACAAGGCCACGGTCAAGCATATATTTTATCTCATCCTGCATGGCCTGGTAACGACTAGGATGAACTCTATAAGGGGGTAGTTTGACAGGCGTAGAACAACTCACATCTATATCATGGAAAGTTAGGTTAGTTTGTCCAGGGGAGTAACCAAAAACAGATGGATACTTTTGTAAAAGGGACACCAGTTCAGTAGACTTGAGAGAAGTGACGTGTAACAGCTTCTCGTTCAACTGAACAAAAGCGTCTCTGTTTTCCTCCGACCACTGCGTCACACTTTGAAAGCACGGGGAAAACTAAGCTCATCACTCTCAAAATCACCTCCATCCTGGATCAAACTACATGCAACACTAGGCAAGGATTGGGGACGGTGATAGGGCTTCAACATGTTTACATGACAGAGTTGATGCCTTTTCCGCCTATCATGTGTTTCTACAAGATAATCCGTCTCACCCAATCGCTTGCAAACTCTATAGGGCCCCGAAAACTTTGCAGATAACGGTTGACCCTGGAATGGTAGCAACACCAGCACTTCATCATTCTCCTGGAACGTTCTTTTCCTCGCTTTTCTATCATACCATTTCTTCATATGGCCTTGAGCCTGAGCTAAGTTAGTATCGGCCATCTGTAAGTCATGAGTGAGGCATTCCTTTTAGTCAGTCACATATTGCAACACACTAGGAGGAGGACCAACAGTACCACTCCACCTCTCCTTCACTAACATCAATGGTCCTCGAACGTGATATCCAAAAATTAACTCATGTGGGGTAGTAGAGGAGTTGATACATACAATTCAACTGGTTCCTTTGGCTTTATTGAGAGTGTACAACAGGACACCTGTCAGGACAGTGGGTGGTTCCACACTGCCCAGTTTTGCCCGCGTAGCTGGTGATGCCAGCTAGCCCAACATATCGTACATGGGGAGAAACCAAAAGATTCTGAGGGCACCTCTCGGGTGGCAAACAGTAAGAAGGGAACCCCTTTATCCCAATCCTGTCCCGTTTCCTCACAGAATTTTCGTAGCATAGACTTTAATGTCTGGTGGTAGCGTTCAAGTGCGCCCTGTGACTGAGGATGGTACGCACTAGAAACAACATGTGCTTATGCCTAATTCTGCTAAGCTTTCCCCAAACAACTTGGACATAAAGTTTGTGCCCTGATCTGATTGTACCTCCATCCAAAGGCAACCCAAACCTTGTAAAAAAGTGCAACAGTTTTCCCTTACCACTACTTTGGCATGAATAGTGCGTAGAGGGATAGCCTCAGGGTATCTCATAGCAACATCAAGAATTGTAAGATGGTAATTATACCCTGAAGAAGTTTTAGGTAGGGGCCCCACAATGTCCACAATGATCCTTTCAAATGGGTTTTGCATGACAGGTATAGGTTTAAGTAGGCTAACGGGCACTGGTTGGTTTGGCTTACCAGCGACTTGACAAGGGTGACACTCCTTGACGAAGTGGGAGATATCCGTCTTCATGTGCTTCCAGTGGAAGTGTTTCCTCAGGCGTTGTAGGGTTTTGCGGACTCCCAGATGTCCAGCATGAGCCATCTCCAGCAGCTGACGGCGACAATGCTGTGGGACCACGAGCTGGTGTGAATCCCACACTCCATCATCAACATTAACATGAAGGGGTCTATACCTCCTCCATAATAACCCATTTTTCACATAAAATACAACACTACTTTCATTTTGACATACATCCTTATCCACTGCAATATTCCTAAGAGGTATAAGCTGAGGATCACTCAACTGTAGCTCCCTAAATTTAGACAAACCAATATCATTGAAGGGAGTAGTTAATGGGGGTTCAAACATTTGAGCCAGAGCACCTTCCTCAACGGCGGTGGGCACGTCAAGCTGGCTAGTCACTGCACCTTCAACCTCCACACCACCCGTATCACTGTTCTCACCCATATCACTCTCCGCCACACTCTCAGGGGAGTGTTCATCACCTTTGCCATAGAACGAGTTACGGCACACACATTAAACACCTCACGATGCTGCTGCTCCAAAGATACAGTTTCTGGAACACTCACAGGCTCACTAGAAACAATTGGATGAGGAAAAACTTTGGCACCTGCAATGTCATTTCCTAGAAGGTCTATACCTAGTATTGGTAGGCTTTCAACTACGCCCACATCTGCTGTTGTCTTCACCAGTTCACAATCTAAATGAACATTTACTTTGGGAAATGTATAAAATCCAGCAACCCCTCTAATCAGAATAGTCTCACAACTTTCAAGTGGTTTACCCGTAGGGTTAATGAGCAAAGATCCAGGAGCTCCAGTATCCCTAAGAATAGTAACAGGGTATTTCTGACCACTAAGAATAACACAACCAGGAAAAACAAAGGGACTGCATGACTCAATAGGGGTGGAAGTATAAGATAAAACAACATCACTTACCGGTTTAGTCTGGTCCGCAGCTGGTGTGCTCTTCACCACCTGGGCAATCGGACGAGTAACTGTGCTACATACAGTCACACAGCCACACATGTCATCTGTAAAACTGGGAGACGCATCCTCGAGCCTGCGAACGAGAATGCATGATACTTTGTCACACCACCACTACCGTGCTTAGCAAAGCATCAGTTCTCGGTGTGCCCCGATCTACGGCAATAGTTACAATAATAGGGGGAATTAAATCCTGCAGGGGGCGGTTGTGGTTTCCTAGAAGGTTGAGAAGCACCCATGCCAGGAACTTTGTTAGAGTGATGGACGGGTTTTTTAGGAAAATTGACCCTAGCAGAATATTGAGAGTTGTTGTGAGGTTGAAAAGGATGGTTAGTGTTGGTAGAACGATTGGTCAGACCCCGAGCAGGATCAAGGTCACTAGCACCGTATGCAGCTCTCCTATTAACCCAGTAATGGTCAGCCTGAGTGGCAGCAAATTTAACTTGGCTGAGATCAAAGTCCTTATCTCTCAGGTAGAATTCTGTCTCCTTTGGCACTTTTGACAAAAATTGTTCCACCAACACCAACTGATACAATTTGGCACCATCCACCTCCGCATCACCATTCATTACATCACAGGATCTGAGCCACATCAAATATGAATGTTCAAGCCTGGTAGCAAAATCCAAGTATGAGTCCTCAGGTATTTTATTAACTTTCCTAAAAGTTTGCCGGTAGGCTTCAGGAGTAAGAGTATATTTTAAGAATCTCTGATTTCATGTAATCATAATCAGAGCACTGAGAAAAGTAAGGTTATCATATGTTTTTCTGGCTTTCCCCGTAAAAGAAGTCTGGGCAATTACTGACCATTCCTTCCTAGGCCACTCCAGACCCATGGCTGTTAACTCAAATGCATTGAAAAATCCTAACACATCATTTTCATTAAAAGAGGGAATAACCCTGATGCAATCAGAGAAGTTTTTACAGAAGCTAGACTGTTGGTTAGGAGAGCCAGTTAATCTTCCTGCCTGAAGTTTCTCACGTTCAAGCCTAATTTTATCCTGTTCCAGTTCTAATTCCTTAAGTCTGAGATACTCACTAGAACTCAAAGCAGGGGGAATTACCTCAGAGTGAACACTAGAGGTGGGGGAAGGTGAGCGATTTCGTTCATCTCTCCCTCGACCGCCACCAGCATCAGAGTGTAGCAAGAATTCTCTAAGAAGGATACCAAGCCATGAATTTTACCTTGGAGGAAAGATCATGGCGCCACAGTGGCCACTGACGGAGGCTAAAGATAGAGAATGGAACCCATTTTCTCTGTTTCACAAGGGATGGCTATATTGTTTTGCTTACTTTTTCGCCCTCCTTTTCTTATATTAGTCGTATTCATTCATAGTCGTACTCATTCATAGGTACATTGATACATATACATATAGATTAATATATTTTATTGTGTAATATCGGTTACATAAAGTCAATAGCCATTATGAGTAGATTAATTCTCAAACTGTAAACAGAATTTTAATCCCTCCTGAGCATTGAATTTCATACTTGCAATGTTGTGACAAGAATAATCATTGCATCCACATAACAAAATTATTGATAGAACACACACACACTATTGAAGACCCTGCACAACTAAGTGTGTGTGTCGGGGCGCGGGTCTATATGGCCCAGTGGCCCTGCAGCTCCTACCTCGTGCTGCCTCGTCGCCTGCCCTGGGCCAGAATGAGGCCCACAATGTGTTGTTGCTACTGCCGCCATATATATATATATATATATATATATATATATATATATATATATATATATATATATATATATATATATATATATATATATATATATATTGTCACACACGCACCCCACTCAAACTCAGCGCCCCTTCCTTGATAAGTGTTTACAGCTCGTACCAGAGGGGTGAATTATTATAATTTCAAAAACCAGGTTCTGGGCGTGTGCTTGAGAAAATAAACAAATGTAAGTACACTTACAATTTATTTACAAAAATATCTACAACGGATCTGACTGCCTAAAGGGCCACTGAGCTGAATAATATAAAAGATAACAAAACAAAACACAGGATTACGAGCAAACACCACTCCACAAACACCACAAACACAAAAAATATCGGGACACACAAAAACTCAAAATGATAATAAAAAATGCTAAGCTGGCTAGCATAAATAAAACTCAAACTGGTCCACAATGGAAGAAAAATCACACAAGTGAACACAGAAAATAAAAACACACAAAAACAAAACACAAACACATAAACACAGAAAAAAAACACACAAAAGAAATGAGAGAGAGAGAGAGGAGACGTCACCCAGACACGAGAATAAAAGAAAATGAAAAGATCCAACCCTCTTCCACAGTTACGTTAAAATCAACACTACACACTCCAGCAGTGTTAACAAAACCCATCCAGGGTAAAAGAAATGCGCGAAGCAGAATTGGAGGAATAATTCCACCCACAAACGTACTGTGAAAGCAAACACACACAAAAAAGGGAAGGACAAAATAGTGATCAACGAGACAGCAGCCTCTTCAAAAATCACTCCAATAAAATGAAAAATATCTGAGCGACGCTCTTAACCTCACCCCAAAGAATCACCTTAATGCATACCTATATACACATTAACCTACTCTTAAATCCTAGGAAACACACAACAATACCTTACATAGTAGTAGGACGCGCGAACGCGACCTTCACCCTCCGTGACCTGGACTCGTGGAAGAGTGAATGACCGAGTGAGAGTGACCTCACCTGCTCGGCGGCTTATATTGCCCCGAGCCCTGCTCTGACCGCCGTGGCTGTCTACCCACGTGGTTACACCACAACACAAAGGGAACACTACCTAACAAATCAAATATTGGTCCCATAGTGGAATTTACGTGTAGGTAGTATGACAAAAGATATCCTCTCCAAAATTCAGGAGGGAAAACTGAGAGGTAAAAGAGTTACAGGCCAAAAAGGTAAAAATGCTTAACTCTATGTAATACAAACATGAAAAAAATTATAAAAATTCCCTGTTGTACAAAATAAAAACAATTTGCTATATAACTTACATAGCAACAGGAATAATAAGTTTTCCTCCTCCCCAGGGCGACTCCAGAAACGTACCTACACAATTAGCCGCGTCGCAGTGAGGGTCGTATTTAGGTACCTATTAGCGCTAGAATTTTTAATTGTCTCCGATTTCCTGTGGCAAAGGGGTGACTTAGCTAATCTGGAAACCGATGTGCAGAAACAAATACGACATGAATTGCTGCACAAGTGTATTTAAAATTAAAAACATAACTGTTTATGTTATTATTTATACTTACTAGTGTATGATAAGACTTTGTTAATTCGATTATATGATAAAACTTAAAAATAAGTAATGATTTTTTTTTTTTTAAGTAAGTATGTGCGGTAAAAATAAAGTAATGCAGATTTTGGTTTTTCCATTTTATCTGGGATTATTGAAAAATAGCAGATAACATTGTCACCTCCTATATATGAAGCTAATCAGTGAAATAAAACAGAACAGCATCGCTGGCGGACGTACGACGAGCTGAAATAAGCTCGCCCTCGTGCCTCTCCACTCTGTCTAAGCTCCACCCTTTTCTTCTTCTTCTTCCTCTTGTGACTTTTGATGGTTGTCTCTGTTGATCGTCACCTTCACTTCTGTCTTGTTTTACTTAAAGGTTTTATCAGTTCCCTTCAGTTTTAGTCATTGTAGAAGCAGAAGGCATACACAAGGACATTATTATTAGGAAGGTAATGTGTCTGAATAAATTAGTGATGTTCTATATTATGATTTTGTGTCGGCAAATTTCCGCGGGCCAAACCGCACATCCCTCTTCTTCCACAAATTTGTAGGACCCGTGACGCGCCTTGGCAGACTGCACGTCTGATTCCAGAAAAGAAAGAGAAAGACAGACCAAGTAACTGATAAGGTCAAAGGATTTGCGAGATTTCCGAGCGGAAAAACGGAGAGAAGAAATGTTGTTTAGGCTTGTTTGTGGCCGCCAGCCGAGGATAGTTGTCGTACCGGAAACGTTACGTATTTGTTAGAACATAATATTTCCTATACATTACATGCGTTTGCCTATTGTTCAATACATTCAAATGAAATTAAATATTATTGTACGTCCATTGAAGTCAGTAGAAAATGACAGATTACTTGCCTTGATACAATCATAGGTGGTTTTATGAATATCATCTGAAATTATGAATAAAGGCTCAAACAATGTCATATACCATCAATTATCATGAAATAGATTTATTTAAATTTCAGAAACATTAATGTGTAACGACACACACACCTTTATAAGTTTTTTAAAGCTTGCCCCAAAGAGTACTTATTTTTTCAACAAGAATTACAAAATCTGGTGGTGTCTGACAAGAAAACCCTCACTGCGATGCGGCTAATTTCTAAACGAAGAACAAGCTCCCCCAACTTCCGCCCTTCATGTAGTGACTAAAAAAAAAAACAGTCAAACTTAAATTAAAACATCAAATGTACATAATAAAGAAAATAAAGTGACCTTCAAATGGTAACAAAACAAGGAGTGGTGAGAGAGAGGTACGGCTGACCTCTCCTCCCGACCCCCACTGACCCATTAACCCATTTCTGACCTGCGGTGGCTCGCGGTGCCAACCGCCACGAGGCCGAACTGAACAGCACAAAGGAGAAGGGAAAAAAAGTATACGTACAAAAATAAAATAAAATATGGGTACCACGTCCGTGACAATATATATATATATATATATATATATATATATATATATATATATATATATATATATATATATATATATATGTGTGTGTGTGTGTGTGTGTGTGTGTGTGTGAAGTGGGGATACTGAAGCATGATCTGTGGGAATGACAGCAGACAGCACCTAATGAGGTCCTTGGATGAAATCAAGACAAATATGAGTCATAACTGATCTCAGATGACTGACGGTCTCTGAGCTCGAATATCCGCTGAACTATTCAATATCATTAACATTAAATATCCGCCAAAAAGAAAAGTTGACACTTAAATCCTATATTTATTTTCCATACTCTAATGTGAATCAAATATCTAGAGAGGCCTGATAGTGCTGATCTTGCATTTTTATTGTTTATAAACGCCAAAAAGTGAGATAAGAGAGTGCCAGTTTGTCGACTTTGGCTTCACATCTCAGGAAAATACATTAAGGAGAGAAATGTTTTCTCTCATGCTATATTTTTCTTGCGAAGCTTTTTCATTACCCAACTCGTGCATGAAGTTACTTTGACACGTAACTGCTTTTATAACCATAGGTAAATCATGGTAAGGATGAAGTAATTTTTGGCTCGGTTATCTCTTAGCTGAGCTTCATAAATAGCCCATTCCAAAGTGTCCTTTCTCGCCATCTCATTCCTCCATTTCTTCAGGCCTACACGTCTATTACTTTTTCCCACTTTCTCACATCCAATTCATTCCCTTCCCCACTGTCATGCAACATTCTCCATTCATACTCGCCCTGTCTTCCCTCACTCCGTCCATATGTCCATAAGATTTGCATGTTACTCCTGTCTACCATCCTCATGCATCCCTTCATCCATCTACTGTTCCTTTCACTCCACAAATACACCTTCCGTGCCAGTCTTGTGTCTTCCATTCGTTCAAGTCTAACCTTGTATCTAAGAGTTGCTTTCATATGTCTCTCCCTAAACGTGCTCCATCCCATGTCACCTCTTAGTTCCTCTATAAGTGCATACCTAGGTGCATTCAGTGCCATTCTTGCCACTCTATTCTGTCCCACATCTAGCTTTTCTATTTCACTTTCATTCCATGCGACCACATTCATGCCATACATTACACTTGGAACAGCCACGCTCTTCCATACTTCCCGCAACACATCATACTTGCATGCCCTCATCCTTGCTGCACTCCCCATTCGACCAACCCACTGATTCATCTGGCTTATCTTTTCATGCTTCATTTTTTCGCAACCATCTACACTCATACATACCCCTAGGACCTAGGGCCTAGGTACTTGTACTCATACATTTGCTCTAGCTCATATTCTCCCAGTCTCCATATAATGTTATCCTCATCCTGTGACCTATTTACAATCATCACTACTTTTTTCGCTGCTAAATCTAACCCCAAAGTCTACCATACTGACCTACAATGTCTAACAGACTCTGGGGCTCATTTGCACTCTCACTCATAACAACTAGACCATCAGCATACAGCAACAAGCCTATTTCTCTCAATCCATTCACACAGTCTTTCATTCAACACTGCACTGAAAAGATTCCCTTACTTATTTGATCTTGATCTTGATCTTGATATTACAGGTGGCTCGGGATCGCTCCAGGGCCCAGGCCTTTATATCGGCAACACCTGTAGAAAAACAAAACAAACAGACAGACAGAAAAAAGAAAAAAAACAGTATCTTGCACATTAATTTTCTCTACATCTGACACGCCACATTTTCTCCAGAAACTCCTTCACAGCTTCAATCATCCTTTCATTCGTCTCTCTACACAGTCCAGCAGCAACACCATCCATTCCCTTCCTGTCTTCTCCACTCTCTCATCCCAACTATGCCCTAACTCAGTCAAAATCACTTGCATCATCTCCATCCTGTCTCTTTCATACTTCTCACACTCGAGTACCACATGCTCCACCGACTCATCCTCTCCCATGTCACACATCTGGCACACTTTGCTGCGGGACTCAGACCATCTATAATTTCTCTCATTCACATCCATACACTGTGCCCTAGCTCGAAAGAGAAGGTCACCACCCAGGCTGCCATCGTACCACCTCTCATACATTGGGGCCTCTTTCTCTTTGTACCATTCCATAGTGCTCTTTTGTTCCATGCCATTCTTCCATATATTCATTCCCATACACTTCACCTCTCTGTCTATCTCATTCTTCCATTTCCTCACATCCCATTCAGCTCCCACTCTACCTCCTTTTGTCAGGATCCATTCACGTTCATCTTGGTTCCTCCCAGCCATCCTCATCCCCCACACCACTTGCAATCCATTCCTCTCTGTCATCCTCATGCATCTCTTCCTCCATTTGCTTCCACTCTCATTCCACAGATACACCTTTCTTGCTATTCTTTCATCATCCATTCTTTCCAACCTAATCTTATACCTGAGTGTTGCTTTCATTACTCTTTCCCTAAATGTGCTCCAGCCCATGTCACCTCTCAGGGCTTCTAATGCTGCATACCTTGGTGCGTTCAGTGCCATCCTAGCTACTCTGTTCTGGCCTACTTCTAGCTTGTCAATTTCATTTTCATTCCAAGCAGTCACATCCATACCATACATTATACTAGGCACAGCCACATTCTTCCATACTTCCCTCAGCACATCATATTTACTCGCTCTCATCCTTGCTGCACTCCCTAATCTTCCAACCCATTGGTTAGCCAAGCTAATCTTTTCATTCTTTACTTTCTCACATCCATTTGGGCTAACCCACATCCCCAGGTACTTATATTCTAGTACCTGATTCAGCTCATTCACTCCTATTCTCCACGTTGCATTGCTTTCATCCTCTGACCTATTCACAATCATAACCTTACTTTTCTCACTACTAAACCTAACTCCAAAGTCTTTCCCATACCCATCCACTACATCCAGTAGACTTTGCAACTCATCCGCTGATTCACTCATGACCACTATATCATCCGCATACAGTAGCACACCTATCCTGTCATTCCCCACTCTTACTCCTGCATTCAACCTTCTCATTCTGGCTGCTAACTCCTCTGTGTATAAGCTGAAAAGGGTTGGTGACAATATGCATCCTTGCCTAACACCTCTTTCACTCTTCACCCAGTCTGTTTCTATGTCTCCTAACCTATACTTCGCTCTCGTGTCAACATACATGCTACGCACTATGTTGGTTATCTTTGCACTCAACCCAATCTTTCCTAACACTTTGCCTAGCATTTCTCTATTCACCCTGTCATATGCTTTCTCTATATCTAGAAAGCCTAGATATAGTTTACCTCCATCCTTTCTTTTCTTCTCTATCATCTCATTCACCACAAACATGTCCTCCGCTCTCCTGTTCACACGAAAACCATTCTGCTCCTCACCTAACACTCCAGATCGCTCAATCCATTTACACAGTCTCTCATTCAACACTGCACTGAACACTTTACCTACTGTATTTAATAATGCAATTGGCCTATAGTTCTTCAACTCATTTTTACTCTTGAATCCTCCCTTGTGCAACAGAGTCACCCTACATTCATTCCACATTCTTGGCACTCTCTCCTCCTCCCATACCTGGTTAAATAGCTCAGTCATTCTATCAATCACAACCTCCCCACCATTTTTGTACATTTCATACGGTAATCCATCTGGACCTGCTGCCTTCCCATTCTTTTGCCTTTTCACACATTTCTCCACCTCCTCCCTGCTGATTCTCTCATTCAGTTCATCTGCATTCTTCCTCTCCAGTGTCACACATCCTTCTCTCACCTCAGAAACTTCACCTACTCCTCCAATCTCTTCCCAGAACTCCTTAACCACCCTTCTTATGTCCTCCTTTTCTGTCACCAGTGCCCCATTCACCTTTAGGCTCTCCACATTCTCACTGTCAGGCATCCTTTCACCCCTCAAGAATCTATACCATTCCCGGCCACCTTCCACACCTTTCTCCCTCAGGGACTGGATCACATTTCTCTCACATCTAACTTTAGCATTCATTATCTTCCGTTTCACCACTCGCTGCTGGCTCACATATGCTGTCCATGCATTCTGGTCTTCTCCTTCGGCCTCCTCACTCTCATGTCTTCTCTTTCTCATTTGCCTGCATACTCTATTCAGTCTCTTTCTCTCTCTCCTGGCATCCTTGATCTCCTCATTCCACCACGGCTTGCATGCACGCTTCCTAGCACTCATTTTCACGTAACCTATCTGGCTGGTTGCTGCTTTTTTTACATTCTCAACAAACATGTTGTTACATGTTGTTGTGTTGATCTTGATCTTAATGCTACAGGTGGCTCGGGATCAATGATATTATAAATAAAGATAAAGTGATCGAATGGGCTATTTATGAACATCAGCCACCAGATGGCTCTACAAGTTAAGCGATAACCGAGCCAAAAATGACTTCTTCCTTACCGTGATTTACCTACGGCTATAAAAGCAATTACGAGTCAAAGGAACTTCATGCACGAGTTGGGTAATGACAAAGCTTCACAAGAAAAATATAGCTTAAGAGAAAACATTTCTCTCCTTAATGTATTTTCCTGAGATGTGAAGCCAAAGTAGACAAACTGTCACTCTTATCTCACCTTTTTTTGGCGTTTATAAGCAACAAAAATGCAAAATCAGCACTTCCAGGCCTCTCTAGATATTTGATTCACATTAGAGTATGGAAAATAAATATAGGTTTTAAGTGTCAACTTCTCTTTTGGCGGATATTTAATGTTAATAATATTGAATAGTTCAACAGCGGATATCCGAGCTCAGATACCGTCAATCATCTGAGATCAGATATGACTCATATTTGTTTTTATTTCATCCGAGGAGGACCTCATCACGGTGCTGTCTGCTGTCATTCCCACAGACCATCGATCACTTCATGCTTCAGTATCCCCGCTTCCACACACCCCATGTGGTCCTGCGTTCCCAGCGCCCTCCCGCCCTCCAGCTTGAAACACACCTTGCTGCTGATCTTGGATTAGGGACAGTCTCCTGAATCTTAAGTGGCAAGATTTGCCTCACTTTGATATTTGTCAAAATAGAGACTGATACACTCTAAACGAGTACTTTTCTAGCTGAACAGTGCACACTGATTATGCTAAACGGGTGAACAACACAATACCAATTAGTTTAATCTTATTCATAATCGTAAGAACAATGTGAAATGGAATTGCCAAATGTTAAACAATCTTGTGCTGGTTTCAAGATACATCACGGTAAACGATTTCCAGTGTAATGCTATTATATTACTTCACTTGTACATAACAATACGATGCCACACAGCTGCTTGGTTAAGTACAGAAAAATCGCGATAATTAATATCTTGCTTGGCTCAGCTATCTCTTAGCCGGCCAGTGACATCTGGTGGCCGCCGATTTCATAAATAGCCCATTGGCGAAATTGAGGAAAATGTTGATACCGTCAGATGATACTAGAGGGCAGCAGCAGTCGAGAGTAGTAAAGGAGAGGGGGACCCCCGGGCCTGGCCAGCTTTTGACGCCACACAACGGCAACGCTCCACCATCACATTCAAAATGTCCCCAGGTACAACAACAAGGAACAGTTCTTGCTGCTTTTGAGGCAAAAAGTGAGCAACTTGTCCACGGATGCGTCTTCATCTGTTCCCTAGAGATCCTAGAAGGTATGTAGTGATAGATAATGATAAGTCAATAAATATGTCACACATTTAAATAAAAAGCCATTCTATATATCAGAGTATCTGCCTCACTGAGGAAACGTTAGGTAAATATCGTTAAAACATTTACAAATCTAGCCTAACCTTATCCAGATTGCTCTAAAGGTTGTGACATAGGGACTGGTTTTATTGTTGAGTTGAATTTTATTGCCACTGACACATTTCACTTGCAGACGAATGCAGTGACTCCAACGCAAGCTGACTGGAAAGACCACCCACCACCTTGTTACCATAGCTTAATAATGCAGTCCCACATCTCACGGGTAAGAGAGGTATATATATATATATATATATATATATATATATATATATATATATATATATATATATATATATATATATATATATATATATATATATATATATAGCGGCTCCCACAACTGAGTCTTCGAACCGTCGCTTACCCAGCTCGAGCTCTCTCCTGTTACCGAGGACTCGAGGCACCATTCCTAGAGCTCGAGCAGACGGGTTGGCCTGGCGTGACGTGGACGACCAATCAGCGTGCGCCGGAGTCGAGTTGGTGAGGCGAGGCTACCAAGGAAGGAGTTCTCACCTGGCAGCTAACACGTCTACATCGCTCCTGTCTCGCATTGTTAGCTGTACCTGCTTCCTTCAGTAACCTGAGCCACTTTCTACGTGTTTACTTCCGAACCACTACAGTGGTGACCCCGGAGTGACACGCGCCGACAGTCGCCATGCCTTCGGAAGACAAGGAGCAGCAGAATGCAGTGTCTCTCAAACTGCCGACGTTCTGGACCTCCCAGCCGCAAGTGTGGTTCGAGCAAGCGGAAGCCCAATTTCACATCCGCCAGATTACCGTGGATGCCACCAAGTATTACTACGTGGTCAGCTCGCTGGACCAGGAAGCAGCCGGACGTATCATCGATTACTTACGCCAGCCGCCGGCCGACAAGAAGTACGAGGGCATCAAGAAGCTTCTTATCAGCACCTTCGGTCTCAGTAGGCGGGCCAGGGCAGCGAGGCTCCTGCACATGAACGGACTTGGTGACCGCAAACCATCCGACCTCATGAACGAGATGCTCGCTTTGTTGGATGGACACAGGCCCTGCCTTCTCTTCGAACAACTTTTCTTGAGCAAATGCCCGACGATATTCGACTCATCATCGCCGACGACGACTTCACCGACCCCCGCGAGCTGGCGGCACGGGCCGACGTGCTGTGGCAGGCCAAGCAGCAGGGTGAAGTCACTCTTACCAACGCTGTGTCGCGAACTAGTGTCTCCAGTGGCGGTGTGACTACTACTTCGCCCGATACAAGTGTTCACAGTGATGGTGTAACAGGGACTGTGTCTGTGAATGCCGCCAACAAGACTAAGTGGTGCTACTACCACCAGAGGTGGGGCCCGGTAGCCCGCCGTTGCCGCCCACCATGCACGTATCCGGGAAACGCCCTGGCC
>CM035176.1:4552863-4568040 GCA_020233015.1 Callinectes sapidus | reverse complement strand
GAAAATAAACACTATATACATTTTCTTTCTCTGAAACCATACAAAGTACCCATTTTTAACCTTTTAGGGCGTTGGAAAATATTTTGTAGAAAACAACTTTTTCATGTTACAATATACTTTTTTTCATCTAAAATTTCGTATATTAGTTTTTTTTTTTTTTTAGTTTTTAAGAGTATTAACGGTATTTTACACAACACCCCCTTTTACCATTATAACATATGCGATTTGCATTATCCATTTTTCAACGTTTTTCACGGTTTTACCATATTTTCATGACAAATTCATCTTCCCTTAGAAAAAAAGTATGTTTTTTCCTCCAAAAGCGAGTTTTTCTGTAGTTTCCTTTGAATTTCCATGTCTTCATTAAAAATATGAACAGTACGTTATACAGTATTGTTTTTTTCTCTTTAAAGTTACATAAACTACCCTATTAAAACCTTTTTATTGGTTTTAACAACATTTTGAAGAAAATCCCTATTTCATAAAATACATAATACATAAAATTTAATACAAGTCATTTCAAGGAAAAAATATATATATTTCTTTAAGAAAAAGAATTTTTCAGTGTTTTTTCTTTTTATTTGTACTTTGAATGAAAATGAAGGTAAAAGCAAGAAATATATTAACTTTTTATTGGAATTAATTTTTGTTCCTCAAAATTGCATAAATTATCCCCTTTCCAACGTTTTTAGGAGAATTAACATCTTATCTAAGAAAGATCATCTTTTTTAATCAGTTCAGAAAAAAGGAATATATGCCATTTCAAGAAAAATGTTTCTTTTTACCGAAAAAGTTGATTTTCTGATTATTTCTTCGTTTTCATCAAAAAATAAATAAAAACACCTGACTATTATAATTGTAAGAGGGCTTTCTGTTTAAATTGGCGTTAATACTCTTAAAAACGTTGAAAAACACGTCATTTAAGATTTTTTTTCAGTAAAAATTATATTATCGCAATATTCAATGTTTTTTGTTTATTTTTTTTATGAAAACAATGATATAATCAGAAAATCTTTGAAACATTCACTTTTTCGGTGAAAAGGAACTTTTTTGTGAAATGGTATATATTCCTTTTTTCTCAACTAAAAAAAGATGGTCTTTCTTAGGTAAGATGTTAATTCTCCTATAAACGCTAGAAAAGGGGATTATTTATGCAATTTTGAGAGAATAAAATGTATTAAAAAAAAGTTAATATATTTCTTGCTTTTTCCTTCATTTTCATTCAAAACGTGCAAATGAAAAGAAAAACACTGAAAAATTGTTTTTCAAAAAGAAATATATATTTTATTTCCTTTTAATGTTTTGTATTATATTTTATGTAACATGAAAAAGGGATTCTCTTCAAAATGTTGTTAAAACCAATAAAAAGGTTTAAATAGGGTAGTTTATGTAACTTAAAAGAGAGAAAAAAAAAAAAAACTATTGCGTACGGTTCATGTTTTTAATGGAACATGGAAATTAAAAAAAAATACTGAACAACTCTCTTTTGGAGGTGAAAACATACTTTTTTTTTCCTAAGGGAAAATGGATTTGTCATAAAAATAATGTAAAACCCTGAAAACGTTGAAAAATGGAAAACTGAAATCGCATATGTCATATTTGTATAAGGGGGTTTTATGTAAAATGACGTTAATACTCTTAAAAACTGAAAATAAAAACTAATTTACGAAATTTTAGATACAAAAAGTATATTGTAACATGAAAAAGTTGTTCTCTACAAAATATTTTCAAACGTCCAAAAAGGTTAAAAATGGGTAGTTTGTACAGTTTCAGAGAAAGAAAATGTATATAGTGTTTATTGTCTTGATTTTAATCAAAACATTGAAATACATAGAAAATTATTAAAAAATGACTTTTGGTGTAAAATCATATTTTTTTTCGTAAAAGAGATGGTTTTCCTTGAAAATTTGTAAATCTCCAAAAAACATTGAAAAAAGGGTCATTTATGCAGTTTAAGAGAAAAAATATATATTATCGTAAACTAAGGATAAAAGCATAAAAATAGGTAATTTGTGCAATTTTAGAGGAAAAAATATTGTCAAGAAAAAGAGTGTATTTTTTGGTTTTCTTCCACCAAAAAAGAAAATAAGAAAAAATTATTGAAAAAGTCACTTTTTAGGCTGAATTTTCTTTTTTATTCAAATTGCATATGTTATAATTGTTAAAGAGGGTTTTGTTTAAATTGCCGTTAAAACTCCTAAAAACGTTGAAAAACACGTCATTTATGATTTTTTTCAGTAAAAATTATAGTGTTGCAATATTCAGCGT
Source organism: Callinectes sapidus (assembly GCA_020233015.1). NCBI lineage: Eukaryota > Metazoa > Arthropoda > Malacostraca > Decapoda > Portunidae > Callinectes > Callinectes sapidus. Next base: position 4,565,772 of record CM035176.1, on the reverse strand, counting down.
TTCTTTTCATTTTTTTTATGAAAGCAATGAAATAATCAGAAAATCATTAAAAAAATCACTTTTTCGGTGAAAGGGAACTTTTTTCATGAAATGGCATATATTCATTTTTTCTCAACTGATAAAAAGATAGTCTTTCTTAGATAAGATGTTAATGCTCCTAAAAACGCAGGAAAAAGGGATAATTTATACAATATTGAGAGAAAAAAAAATTCCAATAAAAAGTTAATATATTTCTTTGTTTTTAATTAATTTTCATTCAAAACGTGCAAAAGAAAAGAAAAAACACTGAAAAATCCTTTTTCTTGCAGAAATATATATATTTTTTCCTTGAAATGTCTTGTATTACATTTTATGTAACATGAAAAAGAGATTTTCTTCAAAATGTTGTTAAAACAAAAAAAGGTTTAAACAGGGTAATTTATGGAACTTTAAACAGTAAAAGCAATACTCTATAGCGTATTGTTCATATTTTAATTAAAACATGGATATTCAAAGAAAATTACTGAAAAATTCACTTTTGGAGATAAAAACATACTTTTTTTTTCAAAGGAAAGATGGATTTGCCATAAAACTATTGTAAAACCCTGAAAAACGTTCAAGAATGAATAATTCAAATTGCATATGTTATACTTGTAAAAAGGGGTTTTGTGTAAAATGCCGTTAATACTCTCAAAAACTTTAAAAAATCTAATTTACGAAATTTTAGATAAAAAAAAAAGTATATTCTAACATGAAAAAGTTTTCTACAAAATATTTTCAAACGTCCAAAAAGGTTAAAAATGGGGACTTTGTACAGTTTCAGAGAAATAAAATGTATATAGTGTTTATTTTCTTGTTTATAATCAAAACATTCAAATCAATAGACAATGATTAAAAAATGACTTTTGGTGTAAAATCATATTTTTTTTCGTAAAAGAGATAGTGTTCCTTGAAAAGTTAAAAATCTCCGAAAAACATTAAAAAAAGGGCATTTATGCAGTTTTACAGAAAAAATTTTTTTATTATGGTAAAATAAGCATAAAAATAAGTAATTTGTGCAATTTTAGAGAAAAAAATATTGCCGAGAAAAAAAAAATGCATTTTTTTGGTTTTCTTCCACCAACAATGCAAATATGAAAAAAACATTTAAAAAGTCACTTTTTAGTAGAATTTTCTTCTCCTTTCAAATTGCATATATAATACTTGTAAAAAGGGGTTTTGTTTAAAATGCCCTTAATACTCCTAAAAACGTTGAAAAGCACGTCATTTATGATTTTTTTTCAGTAAAAAGTATTTTGTCGCAATATTAAGTGTTTTTTTTGTTTATTTTTTTTATGAAAACAATGAAATAATCAGAAAATCAACTTTTTTCGGTAAAAAGAATTTTTTTTCTTGAAAAGGCATATATTCGTTTTTTTCTGAACTAATTAAAAAAGATGGTCTTTCTTAGATAAGATATTAATTCTCCTAAAAACGTTGGAAAGGGGATAATTTAAGCAATTTTGAGAGACAAAAAATCGTTTTTATTTTTAAAAGAAATGAAAAATGTTATTTTTAAAAGAAATATATATTTTTTTTCCTTGAAATGGCTTTAGTTACATTTTATGTAACATGAAATAGGGATTTTCATCAAAATGTTGTTAAAACCAATAAAAAGTTTTAAATAGGGTAGTTTATGTAACTTTAAAGAGAAAAAAAAACAATACTCAATAGCGTAATGTTCATATTTTTAATTAAAACATTGAAATTTAAAGAAAATTACTGAAAAACTCACTTTTGCAGGTAAAAACATTCTTTTTTTTATAAGGGAAGATGGATTTGTCAAATAAATATTGTAAAACCCTGAAAAACGTTGAAAAATGGATAATTCAAATCGGATATGTTATACGTGTAAAAGGGGGTTTTGTGTAAAATGCCGCTAATACTCTTAAAAACTTAACAAAACCTAATTTACGAAATTTTTGATAAAAAAAAATATATTGTAACATGAAAAATTTGTTTTCTACAAAATATTTTTAAACGTCCAAAAAGGGTAAAAATGGGTACTTTGTACAGTTTCAGAGAAAGAAAGTATATATAGTGTTTATTTTCTTGTTTTTAATCCAAACATTGAAATCAATAGAAAATGATTAAAAAATTACTTTTGGTGTAAAATCATATTTTTTTCGTAAAGGAGATGGTTTTCCTTGAAAAGTTGTAAATCTCCGAAAAACATTGAAAAAAGGGTCATTTATGCAGTTTTAGAGAAAAAAATATATCATCGTAAAATAAGGATAAAAATACGTAATTTGTGCAATTTTAGAGAAAGATAGTGTATATAGTGTTTATTTTCTTGTTTTTAATCCAAATATTGAAATCAATAGAAAATTATTAAAAAATTACTTGTGGTGTAAAATCATATTTTTTTTGTAAAAGAGATGGTTATCCTTGAAAAGTTGTACATCTCCGAAAAACATTGAAAAAGGTTCATTTATGCAGTTTTAGAGAAAAAATATATATTATCGTAAAATAAGGATAAAAATAGGTAATTTGTGCAATTTTAGAGAAAAAAAATATTGTCGAGAAAAAGAATGTATTTTTTTAGTTTTCTTCCACCAACCAATGAAAATAAAAAAAAGTCACTCTTTACACAGAATTTTTTCTTTTTTCAAATTGCATATATTAAACTTGTAAAACGGGTTTTTGTTTAAAATGCCCTTAATACTCCTAAAAACGTTGAAACTCACGTCATTTATGATTTTTTTTCGGTAAAAATTACATTGTCGCTATATTCAGTATTTTTTGTTTATTTTTTTATGAAAACAATGAAATAATCTAAAAATCATCGAAAAATTAACTCTTTCCGTGAAAAGGAACTTTTTTCGTGAAATGGCAAATATTCCTTTTTTCTGAACTAAAAAAAAGATGGGCTTTCTTAGATAAGATGTTAATTCTCCTAAAAACGCTGGAAAGGGGATAATTTATGCAATTTTTAAAGAAAAAAATGGATTGCAATAAAAAGTTAATATATATCTTGCTTTTTTTCATTTTTATTCAAAACGTGTAAATGAAAAGAAAAAACACTGAAAAATCCTTTTTCTAAAAGAAATGTATATATTTTTTCCTTGAAATGGCTTGTATTACATTTTATGTAACCTGAAAAAAGGATTTTCTTGAAAATGTTGTTAAAACCAATAAAAAGGTTTAAATAGGGTAGTTTATGTAACTTTAAAGAGAAAAAACAATACTCTATAGCGTACTGTTTATGTTTTTAATTAAAGCATGGAAATTCATAGACAATTATTGAAAAACTCACTTTTGGAGGTAAAAATATACTTTTTTTTCTAAGGGAAGATGGATTTGTCATAAAAATATTGTAAAACCCTGAAAAACGTTGAAAAATGCATAAATCAAATTGCATATGTTATACTTGTAAAAGGGGGTTTTGTGTAAAATGCCGTTAATACTCTTAGAAACTGAAAAAAAAACTAATTTACGAAATTTTAGGTAAAAAAAGTATATTGTAACATGAAAAAGTTGTTTTCTACAGAATATTTTCAAATGTCCAAAAAGGTTAAAAAATGGGTACTTTGTACAGTTTCAGAGAAAGAAAATGTATATATTTTTTATTTTTTTGTTTTTAATTAAAACATTGAAATCAATAGAGAATGAATAAGAAAAGACTTTTGGAGTATGATCATATTTTTTTCTTAAAAGAGATGGGTTTTTTTGAAAAGTAGGAAATCTCCGAAAAACATTGAAAAAATGGTCATTTATGCAATTTTAGAGAAAAATAATATGTTATCGTAAAATAAGGATAAAAGCATAAAAGTAGGTAGTTTGTGCAATTTTAGAGAAAAAAATATTGTCGAGAAAAACAATGTATTTTTTTATTGTTTTCTTCCACCAACATATGAAAATAAGAAAAAAACATTGAAAAAGTCACTTTTTACGCAGAATTTTCTTCTTTATTTTTCTTCTTTTTCTTCTTCTACAGCTGCTCCTATGTTCATATTGGGTTGCTCTTCCTCGCTAGTCTTCTCCACAAGGCCCGGTCCCCAACATCCTCTTACCTCAAACCTCTCTCCCTCAGGTCTTCTCCGATGCAATCCTTCCACCTTTTATTTGGTCTGCTACGTTGCCTTCTTCCCTCCACTTCCATATCAAATGTCTTTCTTCCGACATACTCTTCTTCTCGTCTTTTGATGTGACCGAACCATTGCATTCTTCTTTCTTATTCTTTCTTTGTTACCTCCGTTACTTTGGCTGTTCCCTTATAAGACTGGTTCTCAATTTATCCCACCTTAACATTCTCATCTCAGCAACCTCCAACTTACTCTCTTATGCCCTCTTTATTGGCCACGTTTCTGCACCATACAACATTGCTGGTCTTAAAACTGATTTAAACTCTTTCCCTTACTTTTGCACTAATTTTTCGGCCACATACCACTCCATTTGTTTTTTTCCAATTCTTCTAGCCCGATTGGATACGGTGAATAATCTCTCCATCCAAGCTGCCATCCGCTGCTATGTGAGAGCCTAAGTATCTAAACTCCTTGGCCCCCTTTAACTTCAAATCTTGCATCCATACCTCACTCTCCTACCGACCATTAAAATTCAGATACTCCGTCTTCTCGCTGCTAATTCTCTAACTTCTCTCCTCCAATGCTCTTCTCCCTCTCTCCAACTTTCTCTTTATTCAAATTCCATGTATTATACTTGTAAAAGAGGGTTTTGTTTAAAATCCCGTTAATACTCCTAAAAACATTGAAAAACATGTAATTTAGGATTTTTTTCAGTAAAAAGTATATTGTCGCAATATTTATTTTTTTTTTGTTTACTTTTGATGAAAACAATGAAATAATCAGAAAAATATCGAAACATTCACTTTTTCGGTGAAAAGGAACTTTTTTTCGTGAAATAGCATATATTACATTTTTTTTTCATTAAAAAAAGATGGTCTTTCTTAGATAAGATGTTAATTCTCCTAAAAACGCTGGAAAGGGGATAATTTATGCAATTTTGAGGGAAAATAAAAAATTCAAATAAAAAGTTAATATATTTCTTGCTTTTTCCTTCATTTTCATTCAAAACGTGCAAATAAAAAGAAAAAACACTGAAAAATCCTTTTTCTAAATGAAATATAAATTTTTTTTTCCTTGAAATGGCTTCTATTACATTTTATGTAACATGAAAAAGGGATTTTCTACAAAATGTTGTTAAAAGCTATAAAAAGGATTAAATAGGGTAGTTTATGTAACTTTAAAGAGAAAAAACAATACTCTATAGCGTACTGTTCATGTTTTTAATTAAAACATGGAAATTCAAAGAAAATTACTGAAAAACTCACTTTTTTTCTAAGGGAAGATGTATTTGTCATAAAAGTATTGTAAAACCCTGAAAAACGTTGAAAAAATGATAATTCGAATCGAACATGTTATACTTGTAAAAGGGGGTTTTGTGTAAAATGCCGTTAATACTCTTAAAAACTGGAAAAAAAAACCTAATTTACGAAATTTTAGATAAAAAAAAGTATATTGTAACATAAAAGTTGTTTTCTATAAAATATTTTTAAACCTCCAAAAAGGTTAAAAATGGGTGCCTTCTACAGTTTCAGAGAAAGAAAACGTATAAAGTTTTCATTTTCTTGTTTTTAATCAAAACATTGAAATCAATAGAAAATGATTAAAAAATGAATTTTGGTGTAAAATCATATTTTTTTCTTAATTTAGATGGGTTTCCTTGAAAAGTTGTAAATCTACGAATAACATTGAAAAAAGGGTCATTTATGCACTTTTAGAGAAAAATATATATTATAGTAAAATAAGAATAAAAATAGGTAATTTGTGCAATTTTAGAGAAAAAAAATATTGTCTAGAAAAAGAATGTATTTTTTTGGTTTTCTTCCACCAACAAATGAAAATAAGAAAAAAAAAACATAGAAAAAGTCACTTTTTAGGCAGAACTTTCTTCTTTATTCAAATTGCATATATTATACTAGTAAAACAGGATTTGTTTAAAATGCCGTTAATACTTCTGAAAACGTTGAAAAACACGTCATTTATGATTTTTTTTCAGTAAAATGTATATTGTCGCAATATTCAGTGTTTTTTTTTTTTGTTTTTTTTTTGATGAAAACAATAAAATAATCAGAAAATCATCGAAAAATTCACTTTATCGGTGAAAAAGAACATATTTCATGAAATAGCATATATTCCTTTTTTCTGAACTAAAAAAAGATGGTTTCTTTTCTTTTTTTCGTGAAATAGCATATATAACATTTTTTTTCATTAAAAAAAGATGGTCTTTCTTAGATAAAAAGATAATTCTCCTAAAAACGCTGGAAAGGGGATAATTTATGCAATTTTGAGAGAAAAAAATGAATTCCAATAAAAAATTAATATATTTCTTGCTTTTTAATTCATTTTTTTTTCAAAACGTACAAAGAAAAAGAAAAAAATACATATAAAAATCCTTTTTCTTAAAGAAATATATATATTTTTTTCCTTGAAAAGTCTTGTTCTACATTTTATGAAACATGAAAAAGGGATTTTCCTCAAAATGTTGTGAAAACCAATAAAAAGGTTTAAATAGGGTAGTTTATGTAACTTTAAAGAGAAAAAACAAAACTCTATAGCGTACTGTTCATGGTCTTAATTAAAACATGGAAATTCAAAGAAAATTACTGAAAAACTCACTTTTGGAGGTAAAAGCATACTTTTTTTTTCTAAGGGAAGATGGATTTCCCATAAAAATATTGTAAAACCCTGAAAAACATTGAAAAACGGATAATTCAAATAGCATATGTTATACTTGTAAAAGGGGGTTTTGTGTAAAATGCCGTTAATACTCTCAAAAAACTTTAAAAAACCTACTTTGCGAAATTTTAGATAAAAAAAAGTATATTGTAACATGAAAAAGTTTCCTACAAAATATTTTCAAACGTCCAAAAAGGTTAAAAATGGGTACTTTGTACAGTTTCAGAGAAAGAAAATGTATATAGTGTTTATTTTCTTGTTTTTAATAAAACATTGAAATCAATAGAAAATGTTTAAAAAATTACTTTTGGTTTAAAATCATATTTTTTACGTAAAAGAGATGGTTTTCTTAAAAAAGTTATAAAACTCCGAAAAAAATTAAAAAATGGTCATTTATGCAGTTTTAGAGAAAAAATATATATTATCGAAAAATAAGTATAAAACCATAAAAAAAAGCTAGTTTGTGCAATTTTAGAGAAAAAAAATATTGTCGAGCAAAAGAATGTATTTTTTTTGGATTTCTCACACCAACAAATGAAAATAAGAAAAAAAAACATTGAAAAGGTCACTTTTTAGGCACAATTTTCTTCTTTATTCAAACTGCATATACTATACTTGTAAAAGGGGGTTTTGTTTTAAATGCCGTTGATACTCCTGAAAACGTTAAAAACACGTCATTTATGATTTTTCTTCAGTAAAAAGTATATTGACGCAATATTCAATGTTTTTTGTTTATTTTTTTATGAAAACAATAAAATAATCAGAAAATCATCGAAATTTCACTTTTTCGGTGAAAAATAACTTATTTCTTGAAAGGGAATACATTCCTTTTTTCTGTACTAAAAAAACGATGTTTTTTTCTTAGATAAGATGTTAATTCTCCTAAAAACGCTGGGAAGGAGATAATTTATGCAATTTTGAGAGAAAAAAATGAATTCCAATAAAAAGTTGATATATTTTTTGCTTTTTAATTCATTTTTATTCAAAACGTGCAAAGGAAAAGAAAAAACACTGAAAAATCCTTTTACTTATAGAAATATGTATATTTTTTCCTTGAAAAGTTTTGTATTACATTTTAGGAAACATGAAAAAGAGATTTTCCTCAAAATGTTGTTAAAACCATTGAAAAGGTTTAAATAGGGTAGTTTATGTAATTTTAAAGAGAAAAAACAATACTCTATAGCGTACTGTTCATAATTATAATTTAAACATAAAAAATTCAAAGAAAATTATTTAAAAACTCACTTTTGGAGTTAAAAACATACTTTTTTTTCTAAGGGAAGATGGATTTGTCATAAAAGTATTGTAAAACCCTGAAAAACGTTGAAAAATGGATAATTCAAATCGCATATGTTATGCTTGTAAAAAGAGTTTTGTGTAAAATGCCGTTAATACTCTTGAAAACTGAAAAAAAATAATTTACGAAATTTTAGATAAAAAAATTAGATTGTAACATGTAAAAGTTGTTTCTACAAAATATTTTCAAACGTCCAAAAAAGTTAAAAACGAGTACTTTGTACAGTTTCAGAGAAAGAAAATGTATATAGTGTTTATTTTCTTGTTTTTAATCAAAAAACTGAAATCAGTAGAAAATTATAAAAAAATGACTTTTGGTGTAAAATCATATTTTTTTTCGTAAAAGAGATGGTTTTCCTTGAAAAGTTATAAATCTCCGAAAAACATTGAAAAACAAGTCATCTATGCAGTTTTACAGAAAAATATATATATATTGTTGTAAAATAAGGATTAAAGCATAAAAATTGGTAATTTGTGCAATTTTAGAAAAAAAATATATTGTCGGGAAAAAGAATATTTTTTTTGGGTTTTCTTCCACCAACAAATGAAAATAAGAAAAAAACATTGAAAAAGTCATTTTTTAGGCAGAATTTTCTTCTTTATTCAAGTTGCATATATTATACATGTAAAAGAGGTTTTGTTTAAAATGCTGTTAATACTTTTTAAAACGTTGAAAAACAGGTCATTTATGATTTTTTTTCAGTAAAAAGTATATTTTCGCAATATATAGTGTCTTTCTTTATTTTTTTATGAAAACAATGAAATATCCAGAAAATCATCGAAAAATTCACTTTTTCAAGGAAATGAAACTTTTTTGAGAAATGGCATATATTTCCTTTTTCTGAACTAAAAAAAAAGATGTCCTTTCTTAGATAAAATAAAAATTCTCCTAAAAACGCTAGAAATAGAATATTTTATGCAATTTTGAGAGAAAAAAATGAATTCCTATAAAAAGTTAATATATTTCTTGCTTGCTCTTTCATTTTCATTCAAAACGTGCAAATAAAAAGAAAAAACACTAAAAAATTATTTTTCTAAAAGAAATATATATATTTTTTCCTTGAAATGGCTTGTATTACTTTTAATGTAACATGAAATTTTCAAACGTCCAAAAAGGTTAAAATAGGTACTTTGTATAGATCCAGAGAAAGAAAATGTATATAGTGTTTATTTCCTTGTTTTTAATCAAAACACTGAAATCAATAGAAACAGATTAAAAAATTACTTTTAGTGTAAAATCATAGTTTTTTCGTAAAAGAGATGGTTTTCCTTGAAAAGTTGTAATTCTCCGAAAAACATTGAAAAAAGTGGCTTTTATGCAGTTTTAGAGAAAAAATATATATTAACGTATAATAAGGATAAAAGCAAAAAAAATAGGTAATTTGTACAATTTTAGAAAAAAATATATATTGCCGAGAAAAAGAATGTATTTTTTTAGTTTTCTCCCACCAACAAATGAAAATACGAAAAAAAACATTGAAAAAGTCACTTTTTAGGCTGATTTATCGTCTTTATTCAAATTGCATATATTATTCATGTAAAAGGTTTTTTTTTTTTTTTTAAATGCCATTAATACTCCTAAAAACGTTGAAAACACGTCATATATGATTTTTTTTTTTTCAGAACAAAGTATATTGTCTCAATATTCAATGTTTTTTGTTTATTTTTTGATGAAAACAATGAAGTAATCAGAAAATTGTCGAAAAATTCGCTTTTTCGATGAAAAGGAACTTTTTTCGTGAAATGGCATATATTCCTTTTTTCTGAACTAAAATAAAGATGGTTTTTCCTAGATAAGATATTAATTTTATTAAAAACGCTGGAAAGGGGATAGTTTGTGCAATTTTGAGAGAAAAAAAATAATTCCAATAAAAAGTTAATATATTTCTTGCTTTTTCCTTCATTTTTATTCTAAACGTGCTAAGAAAAAGAAAAAACGTTCAAAAATCCTTTTTCTAAAAGAAATTTATGTTTTTTTTTCCTTGAAATGTCTTGTATTACATTTTATGTAACATGAGAAAAGGATTTTCTTCAAAATGTTGTTAAAACCAATAAAAAGGTTTGATTAAATAGGGTAGTTTATGTAACTTTAAAGAGAAAAAGCAATACTCTATAGCGTAATGTTCATGTTTTTAATTAAAATATGAAAATTCAAAGAAAATGATTGAAAAACTCACTTTTGGAGGTGAAAACATTCTTTTTTTTTCTAAGGGAAGATGGATTTGTCATAAAAATATTGTAAAACCCTGAAAAACGTTGAAAAATGGATAATTCAAATCGCATATGTTATACCTGTATAAGGGGGTTTTGTGTAAACTGCCATTAATACTCTTCAAAACTGAAAAAAACTTAAATTACGAAATTTTAGATAAAAATAAAGTATATTGTAAAATGAAAAAGTTGTTTTCTACAAAATATTTTCAAACGTCCAAAAAGGTTAAAAATGGGTACTTTGTATAGATCCAGAAAAAGAATATGTATATAGTGTTTATTTCCTTGTTTTTAATCAAAACATTGAAATCAATAAAAACAGATTAAAAAATTACTTTGTGTAAAATCATATTTTTTTCGTTAAGGAGATGGTTTTTCTTGAAAAGTTGTAAATCTTCGAAAAACATTGAAAAAAGTGTCATTTATGCAGTTTTACAGAAAAAAATATATTATCGTAAAATAAGGATAAAAATAGGTAATTAGTGCAATTTTAGAGAAAAAAATATTGTCGATTAAAAAAATGTATTTTTATGGTTTTCTTCCACCAACAAATGATAATAAGAAAAAAACATGGAAAAAGTCACTTTTTAGGCAAAATTTTCTTCTTTATTCAAATTGCATATATTTTACTTGTAAAAGGGGGTTTTGTTTAAGATCCCGTTAATACTTTTAAAAACGTTGAAAAACACGTCATTTATGATTTTTTTTCAGTGAAAAGTAAAATGTCGCAATATTCAGGTGGTTTTATTTATTTTTTGATGAAAACGATGAAATAATCAGAAAATCATCGAAAAATTAACTTTTTTGGTGAAAAGGAACTTTTTTCATGAAATGGCATATATTCCTTTTTTTCTGAACTAAAAAAAGATGGTCTTTCTTAAATAAGATGTTAATTCTCCTAAAAACGCTGGAAAGGGGATAAATTATGCAATTTTTAAAGACAAAAATGAATTTCAATAAAAAGTTAATATATTTCTTGCTTTTTCATTAATTTTCATTAAAAACGTACAAATAAAAAGAAAAACACTGAAAAATCCTTTTGCTAAAAGAAATATATTTTTTTTCCTTGAAATGGCTTGTATTACATTTTATGTAACATGAAAAAGGGATTTTCTTCATAATGTTGTTAAAACCAATAAAAAGGTTTAAATAAGGTAGTTTATGTAACTTTAAAGATAAAGAACAATACTTTATAGCCTACTTACATGTTTTTAATTAAAACATAGAAATTCAAAGAAAATACTGAAAAACTCAATTTGGAGGTAAAAACATTCTTTTTTTTCTAAAAGAAGATGGATTTGTCTTTAAAAAAAATTGTAAAACCCTGAAAAACGTTGAAAAATGGGTAATTCAAATCGCATATGTTGTATTTGTAAAATAGGTTTTTGTGTAAAGTGCCGTTAATATTCTTAAAAACTGAAAGAAACTTAATTTACGAAATTTTAGATAAAAAAGTATATTGTAACATGGAAAATTTGTTTTCTACAAAATATTTTCAAACGTCCAAAAATGTTAAAAATGGGTAATTTGTACAGTTTCAGAGAAAATTTTTTATAAAGTTTTTATTTTCTTATTTTTAATCAAAACATTGAAATCAATAGAAAATTATTACAAATTGACTTTCGGTGTAAAATTATATTTTTTTCGTTAGTTTTCCTTGAAAAGTTGTAAATTTCCGAAAAACATTGAAAAACGGGCCATTTATGCAGTTTTAGAGAAAAAAAATATATTATCGTCAAATAAGGATAAAAGCATAAAAATAGGTAATTTGTGCAATTTTAGAGAAAAAAATATTGTTGATAAAAAGAATGCACTTTTTTGGTTTTCTTCCACCAACAAATGCAAATAACAAAAAAACATTGAAAAAATCATTTTTTAAGCAGAATTTTCTTCTTTATTTAAATTGCATATATTATACTTGTAAAAGGGGTTTTGTTTAAAATGCCGTTAATACTCCTAAAAACGTTGAAAAATACGTCATTTATTTATTTATTTTTTTTCTGTGTTTTTCAACGTTTTTAGGAGTATTAACGGCATTTTACACAAAACCCCTTTTTACAGGTATAATATATGCAATTTGTATAAAGTTAAAATTTATGCCTAAAAAGTGACTATTTCAATGTTTTTATCTTATTTTTATTTGTTGGTGGAAGAAAACAAAACAATACATTCTTTTTTCGACAATATTTCTTTTCTCTAAAATTGCACAAACTACCCATTTTTATATTTTTATCCTTATTTTACGATAAAAATTTTTTCTCTAAAACTGCATAAATGACCCTTTTTTCAATGTTATTCAGAGATTTAGAAAAAAGTATGTTTTTACATCCAAAAGTGATTTTTTCAGTAATTTTCTTTTAATTTTTATGTTTTAATTAAAAACAAGACCAATACACTAAATATTTTTTTCTCTTTAAAGTTACATAAACTACCCAATTTAAACCTTTTTAATGGTTTTAACAACATTTTGAAGAAAATCTCTTTTTCATGTTACTTTTTTTTTTTTTTTTTTTTTTTTATGTAGAAGGGAGGCGGCCAAGGGCAACAAAAATAAGACAAAATAGCCTACTCTAGTGCCGGTCCCTGGAAAGTCTATAATCAGTAGCCAAAAGAAGAATGGGATAAGTGTCTTGATATCTCTCTCTTGAAACAGTTCAAGTCATAGGCAGGTGGAAATACAGAGGCA
>CM035176.1:4525567-4552843 GCA_020233015.1 Callinectes sapidus | reverse complement strand
GAAGTTTCCAGTTTACATTACTAGTAAAAAATAGACCAAGAATGTTTAGTGTAGGAGAAGGGACAGTTGAGTGTCATTGAAGAAGAGGGGATAGTTATTTGGAAGGTTGTGTTGAGTTGATAGGTGGAGGAATTGAGTTTTTGAGGCATTGAACAACACATGGTTGGCTTTGCCCCAATCAGAAATTTTAGAAAGATCAGAAGTTAGGCGTTCTGAGGCTTCCCTGCGTGAGCTGTGTACTTCCTGAAGGGTTGGACGTATATGGAAAGACGTGGAAAAGTGCAAGGTGGTATCATCAGCATAGGAGTGGATAGGGCAAGAAGTTTGGTTTAGAAGATCATTGATGAATAATAGGAAGAGAGTGGGTGATAGGACAGATCCTTGAGGAAACACCACTGTTGATAGATTTAGGGGAAGAACAGTGACCGTCTACCACAGCAGCAATAGAACGATCAGAAAGGAAACTTGAGATGAAGTTGCAGAGAGAAGGATAGAAGCCAAAGGAGGGTAGTTTGGAAATTAAAGCTTTGTGCCAGACTCTATCAAAAGCTTTTGATATGTCTAGGGCTACAGCAAAAGTTTCACCAAAATCTCTAAAAGAGGATGACCAAGACTCAGTAAGGAAAGCCAGAAGATCACCAGTAGAGCGGCCTTGGCGGAAGCCATACTGGCGGTCAGATAGAAGATTGTGAAGTGATAGGTGTTTAAGAATCTTCTTGTTGAGAATAGATTCAAAAACTTTAGATAAGCAGGAGATTAAAGCAATAGGGCGGTAGTTTGAAGGATTAGAACGGTCACCCTTTTTAGGAACAGGCTGAATGTAGGCAAACTTCCAGCAAGAAGGAAAGGTAGATGTAGATAGACAGAGTTGAAAGAGTTTGACTAGGCAAGGTGCAAGCACGGAGGCACAGTTTCGGAGAACAATAGGAGGGACCCCATCAGGTCCATAAGCCTTCCGAGGGTTAGGCCAGCGAGGGCATGGAAAACATCATTACGAAGGATTTTAATAGGTAGCATGAAGTAGTCAGAGGGAGGAGGAGAAGGAAGAACAAGCCCGGAATCGTCTAAGGTAGAGTTATTAGCGAAGGTTTGAGCGAAGAGTTCAGCTTTAGACATAGATGAGATGGCATTGGTGCCATCCGGTTGAACTAAAGGAGGGAAAAATGAAGAAGTAAAGTTGTTAGAGATGTTTTTGGCTAGATGCCAGAAGTCTCGAGGTGAGTTATATCTGGAAAGATTTTGACACTTTCTGTGAATGAAGGAGTTTTGGCAAGTTGAAGAACAGACTTGGCATGATTTCGGGCAGAAATATAAAGCGCGTGAGACTCAGGTGATGGAAGGCTCAAGTACCTTTTGTGGGCCACCTCTCTATCATGGATAGCACGAGAGCAAGCTGTGTTAAACCAGGGTTTGGAAGGTTTAGGTCGAGAAAAAGAATGAGGAATGTACGCCTCCATGCCAGACACTATCACCTCTGTTATGCGCTCAGCACACAGAGACGGGTCTCTGTCACGGAAGCAGTAATAATTCCAAGGAAAATCAGCATAATACCTCCTCAGGTCTCCCCAACTAGCAGAGGCAACCTCTGCATAAATGACCCTTTTTTCATTGTTTTTCACTGATTTAGAAAAAAAGTAAGTTTATACATCCAAAAGTGAGTTTTTCAGTAATTTTCTTTTCAATTTTCTTCTTTTAATTAAAAACAAGACCAATACACTATAGGCGTTTTTACCAACGCATCAGAATATCAAACGCATCACACACTGTTTGATGTTCTTGCTTGTGGTTTATCAAACGCCTGGGACAGGCGTTTGATAATACGGCAGCGAATATGCTCGGAATAGCAAACACGCACTCTGATTGGCTGGAAGGTATTGCCATTCCTATCACATTTAATAATTACAATTCTGAGGCCCTGAGGGTTATGATAATTGTTTTATATGAAAAGAAGATCAAAGTAGTAACTTGTTCCTGGCATTAGAATTCAAAAGAATCGTCCATAAGACTTGAAATAAATGGTTGTGTTGTCTTGTAATACGTGGCAACTGTTCAGACATATGTCTAGTGAGGGACGTCCGTGTCAGTTCATGTGGTTGTGACTTCGTCTTCCAGTTATGTGAACTTGGTGTAGTTATGCTATATTTCCGTATAATACTTGCTGAAAAATAAGAATTAAAGGATTATCTTATTGCTGTATGCTACTGACATCCGTATTAAAGCAAATATATCGGAGAAATGATATTTGTTTTGAAATGCTGCTGCAATAACACGAACATTGCGTACATCATGGACGCTATACTGCTGTAACTGCTCTGTGTAGAGGCACCGGAAAGATTTCATTCCAACCATTTATCTCCAGAGAACCCTTAGTATACAAATAGTTACAATTAGCATTGGTCGACAATAATTACCTTTCCATGAAGTCACAAGCTACTGCTGCTGCTGCTACTGCTACAGCACCCATATCAGCCTCTGGCTGCATTTCTGCCACGCTTGCAACTGCCAATAGAGGCATCATAGGTCCTGATAGAAGAGACTGGTTTTCGTCATCTTCCATATAAGTATCAGAGTCGGTGCTGCTGTCCATTGTCTCGTCCCTTGGCTCACTTCTCAGTCTGGCTTGAAGTTCCCGCCACGGCTGCTGTCTGTGTTATGATCCGTACGACAGTTTTTCCGAGACGGTGCGAGCGAGGGTCGTCTGGTAGCACAGTAAGTCGTGTTTACCAGAGACCAGCCGGAACATCAAACAGTGTTTGATATTCTCATGCGCTGGTAAAAACGCCTTATATATCTTTTGCTCTTTAAAGTTACGTTAACTACCCTAGTTAAACCTTTTTATTGGTTTTAACAACATTTTAAAGAAAATTCCTTTTTCATATTACATAAAATGAAATACAAGCCATTTCAATAAAAAAAATATATATTTCTTTTTGAATAAGGACTTTTCTGTGTTTTTTCTTTACATTTCCATGTTTTGATTCAAAATGAAGGAAAAAGCAAGAAATATATTAACTTTTTATGGCAATTCATTTTTTTTCTCATAAAATTGCATAAATTATCCCCTTTTCAGCGTTTTTAGGAGAATTAACATCTCATCTAAGAAAGGAATAAATGCCATTTTACGAAAAAAAGTTCCTTTTGCACTGGAAAAGTAGACATTTCCATGATTTTCTGCATATTTCATTGTTTTCATAAAAAATATTTAAAAAAATGAATATTGCGATAATATACTTTTTTCTCAAAAAATTCATAAATGACGTGTTTTTCAACGGTTTTAGGAGTATTAACGGCATTTTACACAAAACCCCCTTATACAAGTATAATATAAACAATTTGTATAAAGACAAAATTTGTGCCTAAAAAGTTACTTTTTCAATGTTTTCATCTTATTTTCATTTGTTGGTGAAAGAAAACCAAAAAATACATTCTTTTTTCCGACAATATTTCTTTTCTCTAAAATTGCACAAACTACCCATTTTTATGTTTTTATCCTTATTTTACCATAGTATTTTTTTCCCTAAACCTGCATAAATGACCCTTTTTTCATTGTTTTTCAGAGATTTAGAAAAAAAGTATGTTTATACATCCAAAAGTGAGTTTTTCAGTAATTTTCTTTTAAATTTTCTTCTTTTAATTAAAAACAAGTCCAATACACTATATATCTTTTTCTATTTAAAGTTACATAAACTACCCTAGTTAAACCTTTTTATTGGTTTTAACAACATTTTAAAGAAAATTCTTTTTTCATATTACATAAAATGTAATACAAGCCATTTCAATAAAAAAATATATATTTTTCTTTTTGAATAAGGATTTTTCAGTGTTTTTTCTTTACATTTCCATGTTTTGATTCAAAATAAAGGAAAAAGCAAGAAATATATTAACTTTTTTGCAATTCTTTTTTTTTCTCTTAAAATTGCATAAATTATCCCCTTTTCAGCGTTTTTATGAGAATTAACATCTCATCTAAGAAAGACCATCTTTTTTTGGTTAGGAAAAAAGGAATATATTCCATTTCACGAAAAAAAGTTCCTTATGCACTGGAAAAGTAGATTTTTCCATGATTTTCTGCATATTTCATTGTTTTCATAAAAAAAATATTTAAAAAATGAATATTGAGACAATATACTTTTTTCTCAAAAAATTCATAAATGACTTGTTTTTCAACGGTTTTAAGAGTATTAACGGCATTTTACACAAAACCCCCTTTTACAAGTATAACATATGCAATTTGTATAAAGACAAAATTTGTGCCTAAAAAGTGACTTTTTCAATGTTTTATTCTTATTTTCATTTGTTGGTGGAATAAATCCAAAAAATACATTCTTTTTTGCGACAATATTTTTTTTGTCTAAAATTGCACAAACTACCCATTTTTGTTTTTATCCTTATTTTACGATTATATATTTTTTCTCTAAAACTGCATAAATGACCCTTTTTTCAATGTTTTTCAGAGAGAGATTTAAAAAAAAAAAGTATGTTTTTACATCCAAAAGTGAGTTTTACAGTAATTTTTTTTTTAATTTTCATGTTTTAATTAAAAACAAGATCAATACACTATATATTTTATTTCTCTTTAAAGTTACATATACTACTTATTTAAACTTTTCTATTGGTTTTAACAACATTTTGAAGAACATCCCTTTTTCATGTTACATAAAATGTAATACAAGCTATTTCAATAAAAAAAATATATATATTTCTTTTAGAAAAAGGATTTTTCACTGTTTTTTTTTTTTTTTTCATTTCCATGTTTTGATTGAAAATGAAGGAATAAGCAAGAAATATATTAACTTTTTATTGCAATTCATTTTTTTTCATTCAAAATTGCATAAATTATCCCCTTTTCAGAGTATTCTGGAGAATTAACATTTCATCTAAGAAAGATCATTTTTTTTAGTTAAGAAGAAAGGAATATATGTCATTTTACGAAAAAAGTATCTTTTCACTTAAAAAGTAGATTTTTCGATTATTTTCTGCTTATTTCATTTTCATAAAAATATAAACAAAAAACAATGAATATTGCGATAATGTACTTTTTTCTCAAAAATTTCATTAATGACGTGTTTTTGAACGTTTTTAGGAGTATTATCGGCATTTTGAACAAAACCCCCTTTTACAAGAATAATATTAGCAATTTGTATAAAGACAAAATTTCTGCCTAAAAAGTGACTTTTTCAAAGTTTTTATTTTATTTTCATTTGTTACTGGAAGAAAACCAAAAAATACGTTCTTTTTGCGACAATATTTCTTTTCTCAAAAATTGCACAAACTACCCATTTTTATGTTTTTATCCTTATTTTAGAATAATATATATTTTTCTCTAAATCTGCATAAATTTTCTTTTTTCAATGTTTTTCAGAGATTTAGAAAAAAAAGTATGTTTTTACATCCAAAAGTGAGTTTTTCAGTAATTTTCTTTTAATTTTCTTCTTTTAACTAAAAACAAGACCAATACACTATATATTTTTTTTCTCTTTAAAGTTACATAAACTACCCTATTTAAACCTACTTATTATTTTTAACAACATTTTCAAGAAAATCCCTTTTTCATGTTACATAAAATCTAATACAAGCCATTTCAATGAAAAAAATATATATTTCTTTTAGAAAAAGGATTTTTCAGTGTTTTTTTCTTTACATTTCCATGTTTTGATTGAAAATGAAGGAAAAAGCAAGAAATATATTAACTTTTATTGCAATTCATTTTTTTTTTCTCTCAAAATTGTAAAAATTATCCTCTTTTCAGCGTTTTGAGGAGAATTAACATCTCATTTAAGAAAGACCATCTTTTTTTAGTTAAGAAGAAAGGAATATATGCCATTTCACGAAAAAAGTTTTTTTTAACCGAAAAAATATATTTTTTGATGATTTTCTTCTTATTTCATTGTTCTAATAACAAATAAACAAAAAACAATGAATATTGCAACAATATACCTTTTTCTCAGAAATTTCATAAATGTCGTGTTTTTCAACGTTTTTAGGAGTATTAACGTCATTATACACAAAATCCCCTTTTACAGTTGTAATATATGCAATTTGTATAAGGACAAAATTTCTGCGTAAAAAGTGACTTTTTCAATGTTTTTATCTTATTTTCATTTGTTGGTGGAAGAAAACCAAAAACTACATAGTTTTTTGCGACAATATTTCTTTTCTCTATAATTGCACAAACTTCCCTTTTTAATGTTTTTATCTTTATTTTAAGATAATATTTTTTTTCTCTAAAAATGCATAGATGACCCTTTTTTCAATTTTTTTTTTTTAGATATTTAGAAAAAAAGTATGTTTTTACATCCAAATGTGAGTTTTTAAGTAATTTTCTTTTAATTTTCATGGTTTAATTAAAAAACAAGACCAATACACTACATATTTTTTTTCTTTCTAAAGTTACATAAACTACACTATTTAAACCTTTTTATTAGTTTTAACAACATTTTGAAGAAAATCCCTTTTTCATGTTACATAAAATGTAATACAAGCTATTTCAATGAAAAAAATATATATTTCTTTTAGAAAAAGGATTTTTCACTGTTTTTTCTTTACATTTCCATGTTTTGATTGAAAATTAAAGAAAAAGCAAGAAATATATTAACTTTTATTGCAATTATTTTTTTTTTCTCAAAATTGAATAAATTATCCCCTTTTTCAGCGTTTATAGGAGAATTAACATCTCTTCTAAGGAAGACAATCTTTTTTTAGTTAAAAAGAAAGGAATATATGCCATTTCAGGAAAAAAGTTCCTTTTCACTATAAAAGTATATTTTTCGATGATTTTCTGCTTATTTCATTGTTTTCATAAAAAAATAAACAAAAAACAATGAATATTGCGGCAATATACTTTTTTCTCAAAAATTTCATAAATGACGATTTTTTCAACGTTATTAGGAGTATAAACGGCATTTTACACAAAACCCCCTTTTACAAGTATAAGATATGCAATTTGTATAAAAGCAAAATTTCTGCCTAAAAAGTTACTTTTTCACTGTGTTTATCTTATTTTCATTTATTGGTGGAGGAAAACCAAAAAATACATTTCTTTTTGGGACAATATTTTTTTTCTCTAAAATTGCACAAACTACCCATTTTCATGTTTTTATCCTTATTTTACGATAATATATTTTTTTCTCTAAAACTGCATAAATGACCCTTTTTTCAATGTCTTTCAGAGATTTAGAAAAAAAGTATGATTTTACAGCCAAATGTGAGTTTTTAAGTAATATTTTTTAATTTTCCTGTTTTAATTAAAAACAAGACCATAACACAATATATTTTTTTCTCTTTAAAGTTACATAAACTACCCTATTTAAACCTTTTTATTGGTTATAACAACATTTTGAAGAAAATCCCTTTTTCATGTTACATAAAATGTAAAACAAGCCATTTCAATGAAAAAAATATATCTTTCTTTTAGAAAAAGGATTTTTCCGTGTTTTTTTCTTTACATTTCCATGTTTTGATTGAAAATGAAGAAAAAAGCAGGAAACATATTAACATTTTATTGCACATCATTTTTTTTTCTCTCAAAATTGCATAAATATCCCCTTTTCAGCGTTTTTAGGAGAATTAACATCTCATCTAAGAAAAAACAATCTTTTTTTAGTTAAGAAGAAAGGAATATATGCCATTTCACGAAAAAAGTTTCTTTTCACCGAAAAATTAGATTTTTCGAAGATTTTCTCCTTATTTCTTTGTTTTCATAAAAAATAAACAAAAAACAATGAATATTGCGATTATATACATTTTTCTCAAAAATTTTCATAAATGACGTGTTTTTTAACGTTTTTAGGATTATTTACGGCATTTTACACAAAAGCCTCTTTTACAAGTATAATATTAGCAATTTGTATAAAGACAAAACTTCTGCCTAAAAAGTTACTTTTTCAAATTTTTTATCTTATTTTCATTTGTTGGTGGAAGAACACCAAGAAATACATTCTTTTTTGAGACAATATTTATTTTCTCTAAAATTGCACAAACTACCCATTTTTATGTTTTATCCTTATATTGCGATAATATATTTTTTTCTCTAAAACTGCATAAATGACCCTTGTTTCAATGTTTTTTCAGAGATTTAGAAAAAAAAGAATGTTTTTACATGCAAAAGGGAGTTTTTCAGTAATTTTCTTTTAATATTTATGTTTTAATTAAAAACAAGACCTATACATTATATATTTTTTTCTCTTTAAAGTTACATAAACTACCCTATTTAAACCTTTTTTTTTTTTTTTTTTTTGGTTTTAACAATATTTCGAAGAAAATCCCTTTTCATGCTACATAAAATGTAATACAAGCAATTTCAATACAAAATATATATATTTCTTTTAGAAAAATAATTTTTCAGTGTTTTTTCTTTACATTTCCATTTTATGATTGAAAATGAAGGAAAAAGCAAGAAACATATTAACATTTTATTGCAATTCATTTTTTTATTATCAAAATTGCATAAATTTTTCAGCGTTTCCCTTTTCAGCGTTTTTAGGAGAATTAATATCTCATCTAAGAAAGACATTCTTTGTTTAGTTAAGAAAAAAAGGAATATATGCCATTTCAGGAAAACACTTCCTTTTCACCGAAAAATTAGATTTTTCGATGATTTTCTGCTTATTTCATTGTTTTCTTAAAAAAATAAACAAAAACCAATGAATATTGTGACAATATAATTTTTTGCCAAAAATTTCATAAATTACGTGTTTTCAACGTTTTTAGGATTATTAACTGCATTTTACACAAAACCCCCTTATACAAGTATAATATTAGCAATTTGTATAAAGACAAAATTTCTGCCTAAAAAGTGACTTTTTCAATGTATTTATTTTATTTTCATTTGATGGTGGAAGATCACCAAAAAATAAATTCGTTTTGCAACAATATTTCTTTTCTCTAAAATTGCACAAACTACCCATTTTTATGTTTTTATCCTTATTTTACGATAATATTTTCTTTTCTCTAAAACTGCATAAATGACCCTTCTTACAATGTTTTTCAGAGATTTAGAAAAAAATATGTTTTTACATCCAAAAGTGAGTTTTTCAGTAATTTTATTTTAATGTTCATGTTTGTATTAAAAACAAGACCAATACACTAAATATTTTTTTTTATTAAAGTTACATAAACTACCCCATTTAATTCTTTTTATTGGTTTTAACAACATTTTGAGGAAAATCCCTTTTTCATGTTACATAAAATGTAGTACAAGCCATTTCAATGAAATCATTGCATTTCCATGTTTTGATTGAAAATGAAGGAAAAAGCATGAAATATATTTACTTTTTATTGCTATTCCTTTTTTGCGACAATATACTTTTTTCTCAAAAATTTCATAAATGATGTGTTTTTCAACGTTTTTAGGAGTATTAACGGCATTTTACATAACACCCCCTTTAAACAAGTATAATATATGCAATTTGTATAAAGACAAAATTTCTGCCTAAAAAATTACTTTTTCAATGTTTTTATCTTATTTTCATTTGTTGGTTGAAGAAAACCAAAAAATACATTTTTTTTACAATATTTCTTTACTCTAAAATTGCACAAACTACCCATTTTTATGTTTTTATCCTTAATTTATAATAATTTTTTTTTCTCTAAAACTGCATAAATGACCCTTTTTTCATTGTTTTTGAGAGATTTAGAAAAACGTATGTTTTTACATCCAAAAGTGAGTTTTTCAGTAATTTTCTTTCAATTTTCGTGTTTTAATTAAAAACAAGACCAATACATTATGAATCTTTTTCTTAAAGTTACATAAACTATCCTATTTAAACCTCTTTATTGGTTTTAACAACATTTTGAAGAAAATCCCTTTTTCATGTTACATAAAATGTAATATAAGCCATTTCAATGAAAAAAAAATATATATATTTCTTTTAGAAAAAGGATGTTTCAGTGTTTTTTCTTTACAATTCCATGTTCTGATTGAAAATGAAGGAAAAAACAAGAAATATATTAACTTTTATTGCAATTAATTTTTTTTTCTCTCAAAATTCCATAAATTATCCCTTTTACAGCGTTTTTAGGAGAATTAACATCTCATCTAAGAAAGACCATCTTTTTTTTAGTTAAGAAGAAAGGAATGTATACCATTTCACGAAAAAAGTTCCTTTTCACAGAAAAATGATATTTTTCGATGATTTTCTGCTAATTTTATTATTTTCATAAAATATAAACAAAAAACAGTTAATATTGCGATAATATAGCTTAGTTTCATTTGTTGGCAAAAGAAAACCAAAAAATACATTTTTTTTTGCGACAATATTTCTTTTCTTTAAAATTGCAATAACTTCCCATTTTTATGTTTTTATCTTTATTTTACGATAATTTTTTTTTCTCTGAAACTGCATAAATGACCCTTTTTTCAATGTTTTTCAGAGATTTAGAAAAAAGTATGTTTTTTCATCTAAAATTGAGTTTTTCAGTATTTTTTAATTTTCATTTTAATGTTTTAAGTAAAAAAACAAGACCAATACACTATATATTTTTTTCTTTAAAGTTACATAAACAACCCTATTTAAACCTTTTTTTTGGTTTTAACAACATTTTGAAGAAAATCCCTTTTTCATGTTACATAAAATATAATACGAGCCATTTCAATGAAAAAAATATATCTTTCTTTTAGAAAAAGGATTTTTCACTGTTTTTTCTGTACATTTCAATGTTTTGTTTGAAAATGAAGGAAAATCAAGAAATATATTAACTTTTTATTGCAATTCATTTTTTTCTCTCGAAATTGCATTAATTAGCCCCTTTTCAGCGTTTTTAGGAGAATTAACATCTCATCTAAGAAGGACCATCTTTTTTTAGTTAAGAAGAAAGGAATATATGCCATTTCACGAAAAAAGTTCTTTTTCACCGAAAAAGTAGATTTTTCGATGATTTTCTGCTTATTTCATTGTTTTTTATAAAAAATAAAATGTATATTGCGACAATATACTTTATCATCAAAATTTTCATAAATGACGTGTTTTTCAACGTTTTTAAGAGTATCAACGGCATTTTACACAAAACCCCCTTTTACAAATATAATATGTGCAATTTGTTTAAAGACAAAATTTATGCCTAAAAAGTGACTTTTTCAATGTTTTTTTCTTATTTTCATTTGTTGGTGGAAAAAAAACAAAAAATACATTCTTTTTCGCGACAATATTTCTTTTCTCTAAAATTGCACTACTACCCATTTTTATGTTTTTATCCTTATTTTACGATAATATTTTTTTTCTCTAAAACTGCATAAATGACCCTTTTTTCAATGTTTTTCAGAGATTTAGAAAAAAAAGTATGATTTTACAGCCAAAAGTGAGTTTTCTGTAGTTATTTAAAATTTTCATGTATTAATTAGAAAACAAATATTTTAAGAGAAATAGACATTCTTTGACTCTTGTGGAATATTTAATGTTGTTTGGAAGGATAGCTTGTTTCAGTGGAAAGCCTTCCCAGCTAGGGCTGACTTGTTGCTACCAGTACAATTGCATGAATATTCTCTGGCATTTCAAAAACACTTGATAATTACTGCTGTATATGTGCCACCTATTAATTCTACGTATGGTAGCATTGAAGATTTTAAAGACGTAGACAATTTCTTACTTGATGACTCTGAAGACTATCTACATTTATTGTGTGGTAACTTTAATTCCCTTACTGGCACTCTACACGACTACGCCATTCAGAATGAGAATTTCCATGATAATATCATAGGTGATGATGTTTTTATTGACTTTGACAGGTATGGAATTGACTGTGTAAAATATTCAAAAGATATGTCACTTGATAGGAGTACGCATTGAAAAAAGTTACTTGAAATATGCAAGAATAACCATATATGTATGTTCAATGGTAGAGTAGGAGAAAATTATAGAGTTGGGAAGGTATCAACTGTGTTTTCTACTTTAGTAGATTATGTTATGGGTTCACTTTTACGTTTTACCAAAATTAAGAGTTATAAAGTAATGGATTTTGATCCCTTGCTGTCAGACGTTCATTGTGGCATTCAAGTTAACTTCAAGATAGACATTATGTGCTATATTAAGAAAATCATTCAGCGTAAACAACTGACCAATACAAAGAGTGATAAGCCAGGAAAGTGGAAAAGTTTTAAGATAAAAGAATATGTTGATGAGATTGATGTGGATAAGGTTAACAGCTTCCTTTCGGAAGCAGAGGATATATCAGTACAAGACCAAAGTGTTACGATGAAACATCTACTTGTAGATCCATCACTGAATGCGTTCCCATGTAGAACAAAAAGTTTGTATATTAAACACAGCAATCAGGCCAACATGCCTGGGCATGATGGTCATTGCTATCATAACAGGAAAGAATATCACAAGGCAGGGCACAGGTAGTGTTAGAAAATCTATTGAAAAAACAGTGATATGATTGAAAAAAGCAGAAATTACAAGAGTGAGTTAAAAAGGGTAAAACAGAGTGAAAGAGAAAACAATGTTACAAAACCTAGAGAAAATAAGAAAAAAGAACCCAGATATTGTTGGCACCTGTTAAAGGGTGTTGAAAATGAAGAAATTGCAATACAAGTTCAAGAGTTGTATAATAGTTTTAAGGGTCAAAATGATGATAATGAAGAAGTTCCTATTGTGTTAGACAATGCAGAAGAAACAATTAATGATGAAGTGTAAGGCAAGATAAAAATCTTTCACCTTTTACTCTTGTTAAATTAATGAAAAATAATAATAGATTACCTATAACAGATGGAAGATATCGAAATATACCAAGAGAAGAAAGGATATGTGATAAATTTGATGCTGCTATGATTGGGATGAATACCACATTGTACTTATATGTAATAATCAAGCAATAAACCAGTTTAGGTATAGATATATTCCTGAGTATTTATGGATAAAACCAAACATACAAATTTACTTTATTATTGCAGAGTGGAAATGTTGCAATACTCAACATAGTATATTTTTGGATGAGGTTTTCAAAAAGTTTAGGTTGTTCTGTATTGATATAGTTATACGTGGATACTTTAGTTATTGAAGAAAAGTGGTTGTGGTCATGTAAAAAAAAACGTTAAAGAAACTTTATCATGTTACTCAACCTGAAAGATGTACAAGGGAAATTGGCCAAGCGATAGGTGTAAGCAATATATATGCAGATGGTGTATATGTAAGGTGATAATTAGACTTTGTGGCTAAAGTGACAGTTGTTGAAAATAGAGGAATTGTGCTCCATACTTCTGTATGAGGTCTGAGCAATAAACATAATTCAATTCAATTCAATTCAAATTCACACACACACACACACACACACACACACACACACACACACACACACACACACACACACACACACACACACACACACACACACACACACACACACACACACACACACACACATAGATAGATAAATAGATACACACACAAAGATAGATAGATAGATAGATAGATAGATGTACCCCCCTAAGGGCGCCGAGTTCAAGCTACAGGGATTATAACAGGATGGATGGTAATCATTGTCAGTCTACTTTTTTAATAAAGAGTGTGCAGTTTGCGCCATTCTAGTTTTGGCTGTAGATATGTTTTGTATAATTGTCATACCAATAAATTGAAAATCCCACTCCATATGGCGTGGAACTAATGCAATAGGACATATGGTAGCCGTAGAATACACCATCTAGAGTGCATATAGTGTTTTGTGAAAAAAGTGTACATCACCCATAATGTACAAAAACAAGGTACAAAATGGCATGATGGCGTGTAAATACACAATGGCTAATACATATACACTGAATATCAACACTCTACTCCCATATATAAGAGATATAGGGCGCTTGCACAGTATTTGGACACTACCACTAACACGTAATCTACATCTCGTGAACATAGAGGACATCTTTCAGAGTAGAGTAAGAATAGTAGTACTGATCATGTTTCTCTATGTTCCAAAGGGTAAATGACTTGAATTTCGGATATAGTACCGCGCACATACATAATAACACTCTCTCCAAGTTTAGCGTTCGTAGAAGTAGAATTACGGTGTTTGACGGATGTCATGTGTGGTGAGTGCTGTGACCGCGAAGGCCCGGCCAGCATAGGTGCGGCAGTCATCAACCCACCCCTAACATAGCAATTTACGTCAGTGCCACCTGAGCAGCCACCACTCGGCCGCCCGCCGAGATTTGATGCTGAGAACTTTTGAAACCCCCTAAAAGTAGGAATTTGGCATCATGACCATCTCAACAGTGGCGCCTTGACCTCTCCCGGTGGCAACGACCCGGAGCTATGTATCCCCACCAAGGGCACCAAGTTCTTTCTACAGGGAGAATAACTAAACGGATGGTAATCATTTTCAGTCTTCTTTTACAATATAGAATATGAGGCTTGCGCCATTTTTAGTTTTTGCTGTAGATATTGTTACAAACCCATGTATGAGGGGGGGCCGTGGCCGTGGGTATGTGTGTATGTATGTGCGTGGTGGGCGTTAGAGTAGACAAAGAAGCAACGGGTCTGGGACGGGAAGGAGAGAGAGACGCATATCGCAGCGAGACAGATGGAATGTTGACGAGTCAGCAGATAGATGCTGCCGCCGGCCCGGTCACAGGCAGTGAGGGGAGAGAGGAGAGAGTTGAGGCCCAGTGAGGAGGACAGAGGGAAGAGCTGCGAGAGAGTGCTGCCTCGCTTCCCCTTGTTCCTGGACAGATATATTCTGACTGCCATGTAACAGTGCCAGTGTGTTGGCAGTGTGTGTGCCAGGACTCTATAATTTTCTCCTACTCTACCATTGAACATACATATATGGTTATTCTTGCATATTTCAAGTAATTTTTTTCAATGCGTACTCCTATCATGTGACATATCTTTTGAATATCTTACACAGTCAATTCCATACCTGTCAAAGTCAATAAAAACATCAAACTGATTAGCTAAAACATCATCACCTATGATATTATCATGGAAATACTCATTCGGAATGGCGTAGTCGGGTAGAGTGCCAGTAAGGGAATTAAAGTTACCACACAATAAATGTAGATAGTCTTCAGAGTCATCAAGTAAGAAATTGTCTATGTCATTAAAATCTTCAATGTTACCATACGTAGAATTAATAGGTGGCACATATACAGCAGTAATTATCAAGTGTTTTTGAAATGCCAGAGAATATTTATGCAATTGTACTGGTAGCAACGTGTCAGCCCTAGTTGGGAAGGATTTCCACTGAAACCAGCTATCCTTCCAAACAGCATTAAGTATTCCACAAGAGTCCACAAAGAGTCAAAGTCTATTTCTAAACACCACGTCATAATCCAAATTACTCATATTGACTTAAAAATCGTTAATATCTACATCATCACATCAAGTTTCACTCATGCAAATAATGTCATACTTTTTACATTCCTTAATAAATTCTATTGATAACAATTTTCCTTCCAATCCACTAATATTTAGGGTAAGTAAAGTGAAAAACTTACTTGCATAACTATGTGTGTGTGTGTGTGTGTGTGTGTGTGTGTGTGTGTGTGTGTGTGTGTGTGTGTGTGTGTGTGTATGTGTGCGTGTGTGTGTGTGTGTGTGTGTGTGTGTGTGTGTGTGTGTGTGTGTGTGTGTGTTTAATATCAATGCATATCGCATTGATATCCATGGGGAAAAAAGAAAAAAATGTTCACTTGGATTTTAGATTAAGTTGTCAGAATTCTTGATAGATAACTAAGTGTACATAAACATCTATCAATTCATTTGTGTGTGTGTGTGTGTGTGTGTGTGTGTGTGTGTGTGTGTGTGTGTGTGTGTGTGTGTGTGTGTGTGTGTGTGTGTGTGTGTGTGTGTGCGTGTGTGTGTGTGTGTGTGTGTGTGTGTGTGTGTGTGTGTGTGTGTGTGTGTGTGTGTGTGTGTGTGTGTGTGTGTGTGTGTGTGTGTGTGTGTGTGTGTGTGTGTGTGTGTGTGTGTGTGTGTGTGTGTGTGTGTGTGTGTGTGTGTGTGTTTCCTTTGTATTTGCCCAGGGATAATGAGAAAACTGCCTATGTCTTGGTTCACGTTTTTTCTTGCTATTTTGAACTTTATATTTATGAGATGTTGTTAGCCTCTGGCTTGGTGCTTTAGTAAACTTATTGTATTATTTAAGTCAGGAAACAGGATGATGTGCAATAATTGTAGAGGAATCAGTATAATGGACACACTCTCAAAGATCTACGATATACTCTTACTGAACAGGTTAAAGCTTTGGTGTCACATAGATCAATGTCAAGCTGGTGCCTAGAAAGGCAGATGATGCTTAGAACAGATCGTAACCTTGAGATTGTTATGCGACTACGTAAAGCATAAGAAAGTGAAGTTGTATGTTCTTTTTGTAGATTTCAGTAAAGCCTACGACAGAGTCCCCCGAGAAAAGCTGATAGAGAGATTAAAAAGTTTTGGATGCTGTAGAATAATGTTGGAGGCTATTAAAGCCATGTACAAGAGCACTAAGAATATATTGAAATTGGCAACTATCAATGCATCAATCGGCGTTTGTCAGGGGGCTCCGTCCAGTTGTTTACTCTTTGTAATATACATTGATCATATGGTGCGAATGATTAAGAGAGCAGTTGGAGATGATGGTTTTTTGGGTATGTTGCATGTATTGTTACTGATGGATGATGCTGTCATAGTGGCAACTAGAAGGGAAATGTGCTTGAAGAAAATGGAAATCGTGAACGAATTTTGCCGAGAAAGTGGAATGAAAATTAATGAAACTAAAAGAGAGTTTTTCGTAATTAACGGTGATGAGCGTGACCAGCAGTGCTTAACGAGCGGTGGAGTGAGTGTGAACTATACTGGCCAATACCTGTACCTCGGGGCGTGGTTCAAGGAGTCTGCCACTATGGACTCTGTAATGGCACTGCATCAAACAGCCAGTGAAGCAATAATAAATAAGTTTTCAATTTTTTGTACCAGTAATACTACAATGCCATTCATGTACAAAAGAGTCGTGTTTGACGCTGCAGTGACGAGTGCTTTGCTTTATGGGGCAGAGTCATGGTTTACTGGAAAAATGAAAGTGATTGAAAAACAGTACAGTAAATTGGTAAAATGTTTACTAGGGGTTCGCAAAAAACACTAGTTTTAATCTATGTATGATTGAAGCAGGCATTTTACCTGTACAAAACATTATTGAAAAAAGAAAATGTAAATTTATTAAGTCCCAAAGAGAACATGTGGATATAGAAAAACCATTCCAGTTTGTGTATAATATGTGCAGAGATGCGAATACACCCGGATATAGATGCTTAGAAAGGTCAGGTTTACCTAGTGATGACACGAACGGCTTACAGAAAATAGTAAATTATGTTAGGGAAAAAGCAACGGGCGCAACGAAGCTGACTACGTATATAACAGACATGAATCGCAACATGACAGTGCATCCTGTGTATAGGACAAGAAGTTTTGTGAAAGATTATAAGCGACAAGCATTCACGCGACTACGCCTCATGTCTTACAACCTTCGGGTGGAGAAAGGAAGGTGGAGTCGCACCCCACGTGAACAGCGCGTCTGTCAGTGTGATGGTGTGCAGGTACAGACCGAGAGTCATGTGCTGATAGAGTGCCCTTTGTCAGCACGCTGTTGTGACACCTATAACATGCTGACATTCAGTGACATACGAGAAATGCTTCAGGAAAATAATCATGTTCATGAATTGTGTGGGTACATTAATGATGTATTAAATAATCATTAACTTCGTATAGCTTTTGTGCTTGACTTTATATATAAATGTATGTTGTTTAGGTTTATTTGGTTTAACTTAATTGTGTTATGACATTATGACGGCATTCTTTGTTGTTTCGTATAGTGATTAGTGTTAGCCATTATTATTAGATGGGTTTTTTTATACTTCAGTTGGACAATTGTTAAATGTGTTTATTTTCTTATGTATTTGCCAATTCTAATTTTGTCAATAAACTACTCCTACTACTGTGTGTGTGTGTGTGTGTGTGTATGTGTGTGTGTGTGTGTGTGTGTGTGTGTGTGTGTGTGTGTGTGTGTGTGTGTGTGTGTGTGTGTGTGTGTGTGTGTGTGTGTGTGTGTGTGTGTGTGTGTGTGTGTGTGTGTGTGTGTGTGGGGGTGTGGTGTGTGTGTGTGTGTGTGTGTGTGTGTGTGTGTGTGTGTGTGTGTGTGTGTGTGTGTGTGTGTGTGTGTGTGTGTGTGTGTGTGTGTGTGTGTGTGTGTGTGTGTGTGTGTGTGTGTGTTCTAGTCTTTTTTTTTTCAAATATTTTTTTATACTTTAAATTTCATATTAGTGATCAATAAATTTAACTATGTATCTATGTATCAATATACCAATCAATAAAGCGATCAATCAGTCAATCAATCTATCTATCTATCTATCTATCTATCTATCTATCTATCTATCTATCTATCTATGTATCAATCAATCTATCTACCTATCTATCTATCCGTCTATCTATCTATTTATCTATCTATCTAATTGTTGTTGATAGTATCAATGTATACATTTGTGTATATATATTATTTCTGTTACCCACAATGATGAAGAAAATACTTATGAGATGTTGCTCTTGTATTATTATAATTATTATTATTATTATTATTATTATTATTATTATTATTATTATTATTATTATTATTATTATTATTATTATTATTACTATCATTAGTAGTAGTAGTAGTTGTTGTTCTTGTTCTTGTTGTAGTTTTTTGTTGTTGTTGTTGTTGTTCTTGTTATTGTTTTTGCTATTGTTAGTAACAATGTACACATACGTGTTTATATATTATTTCAGTTAACCCTAAAAAAACAACAATCACAGAAAATTATCTATGTTCACAGCCACACTAAATATAGAGACTTAAACTCTAATATATTCAGTGTATTGCCCTAGCACCTCTCATATCCCAAAGTCAGCTTTTTTTTTTACCATTAGTGTGTGTTCCACAAGGGCATCAGGTTATTTTCAAGTGTATACAAGTGAGCAACATGATATAATAAGACAACTTTCGGTCCCTTCGCAAGCCCCCGCTATGGGTGGTGTGGGGATAGTTTTTGGAGGGAAAGGAAGGGCTTTTCCTGCCAACATAGCTTTTGCAAGGGGAAGGGCGTGAGGATGAAGAAGAAGCGGGAGGCGAATCGCTCTTACAAGACGAAAAAGAGCGTCTGCTCCCGCTATATAGGAAGAAAAAAAGAAAAAAAAAAAGAAAAAACGATCTATTTCCCTGTCACATTCAAGATAGAGACTTGAAATTTTTATCCATTCATCTTATTGGTAGTGCACTTACCGTGTCCCAAATTCAGCGTCTTCAGAGTCATCAAGTAAGAAATTGTCTATATCATTGAAGTCTTCTATTTTACCATACGCATTATTTATAGGTGGCACATATACAGCAGTAATTATCAAGTGTTTTTGAAATCCCAGAGAATATTTATCCAATTCTACTGGTAGCAACGTGTCAGCCTAGCTGGCAAGGCTTTCCACTGAAACAAGCTATCCTTCCAAACAGCATTAAGTATTCCACCAGACTCAAAGCATGTCTATTTCTAAAGACCACGTCATAACCCAAATTACTCATATCAACTTCAAAATCGTTAATATCTACATCATCACATCTAGTTTCACTCATGCAAATAATGTCATACTTTTTACATTCCTTAATAAATTCCATTGACAACAATTTCCCTTTCAATTCACTAATATTTAGGGTAAGTAAAGTGGAAAACTTACTTGCATACATCTATCTATCTATCGATCTATCTATCTTTGTGTGTGTATCTATTTATCTATCTATGTGTATGTGTGTGTGTGTGTGTGTGTGTGTGTGTGTGTGTGTGTGTGTGTGTGTGTGTGTGTGTGATTCACTTCGGTCGCCTGCTGGTCACCCAGCCAGCCTTTCCCTACGGAGCGAGGTCAGAGCTCATATAGACCGATCTTTGGGTAGGGCTGAGACCACATCAGACGCTACACACCGTTACAGCGAGGCACAACCACTCGAGTTATATCCCGTACTTTCTTGCTGCTAGGTGAACTTGGGCTTGATACACATTAAGAGGCTTGCCCACTTGCCTCGCCGCGCCCGGGACTCGAACCCTGTGTTAGGGACATGATAAGTACGAATTCATTGTATATATTTATGTAGATATAATCTGATGCAACATCTCTATAAGACGGTGCAATACTTCAGAAATACTGACACAGGTTTGTCCTCTACAAGGAGTTGCATGTGTTTATATATATATATATAATTGATATATAGATATCTATATATATATATATATATATTATATCTATATCTATATTATATATATATATATATATATATATATATATATATATATAACTTGGCATTTCAATTGTTATTGTATTCATAGGATATTACATTTACTAAAATTTAATAATATAAACTCTCTAAGTAGGATGTAATTTATAAGACATCACTATATGAGATAAAATAATGTACTTGAACACTAAGGCATCAGACACACACACCCATCCCTGAATCACATGACCATGCCTCGGAGTCAGCAGTCTCCTGCGGCGTGAGGTGCGGCGGGCCGCACCAGAAGAGAAAAGAAATCGAGCCGCGGTGTGAGGCGGTTCGGGGAGACCCAACAGGGCCGCCGCTGGCCGGTCTTCCCCCGGTTTTGCGTGGTGTTTTGGGTGTGAGGACTTTTGTGTGTTGTGCCGTGAACGTGTGCATTCTCGGGACTCAATAGTGTTCTCTAAGTTATCTCCCAAGAGACAGACTAAACACTTATCCGAGAAAAGACCGTGTTTCGTGAAATCATTGTAAATATCACACATAATATATTAACTTTTATAATCTGAGTTTCCCTCCAAACCTGGATCTGAGAACTATAACATATATATTAACAAGTTGACCGCTCGCTACAAATATTCAGATCCACTTAAACAATTTACATTCGTGAAGTACCTAAAACTTAACACCGGGCCCTCTCGGTTGTTAGCCGGGCGTGCTTGTAGTGTGCATCTTAATCTAGTTTGTGTTGCCCTCAACTTCCACCATTCTCTTCTCACGTTCTCTCATATTTCAAGGGTAACTCTCTTAACACATTTATTTTCTCTACCTAGAAACACCGATTATTTCTACTCTACACCTTCTTTTCACAAACAAAAACATACATCGGCTGTGTCTCTTTTACATACAAATCTTTCACACACACAGAAAACATACACGCACTTTATATATATATATATATATATATATATATATATATATATATATATATATATGTATACATAATTTGTAAATGTAAATTGTTGGGTGCGTTGCAGCGCACAATGACCTGCGAGTTTGTTTGCCAAATAAACAGAGAGAAAGTGGCAGATGTAACTGTCGTTTCTGTTCCCTTAAGAGAAGGCAATATCGCCCATAAGTCCTTATGGGTATGGGACATAATGGAAAATAAACCTCTCGGGCTAGCTAGTCTCTTAACGGACTAAACACGGCGTATCCGTCCAGGATACGTTTGTGGACTACTAGCCCTTACAGAGAGAGGCACCAGGGCTTGGCCGGTAAGACCGTCATTTGTGTCGGTTTTAACTGTTGACCCCGGCGTTTACACCTCGCCCCTCTCTCCCTCTGAGCTACCCCGCGCGCCGCCCCCGCCCCTTTTGCCCCACCCACGCCTGCGCGGGCTCTGCTACCCCGCCACCCCAGCGCAGCAGCGTGCTCTCTCTCTCTCTCTCTCTCTCTCTCTCTCTCTCTCTCTCTCTCTCTCTCTCTCTCTCTCTCTCTCTCTCTCTCTCTCTCTCTCTCTCTCTCTCTCTCTCTCTCTCTCTCTCTCTCTCTCTCTCTCTCTCTCTCTCTCTCTCTCTCTCTCTCTCTCTCTCTCTCACTGAGTCATTCCCGCCCCGTCTCTCACCCTCTCCCTCTCCCTCTCTCTCTCTCTCACTTTTTGCTGACTCATTTCCGCCCGGTCTCCTCCACCCTCTCTCTCCACCCTCCGCTCCACTGTCCACACTGTTCCTTCACACTGCTTCCCCGTGCTCTTGCCCTTCCTGGGACGCCTCCTGCTGTTCCTGGGACGCCCCCTGCTGTTCCTGGGACACCTCCTGTGATGCCTGGTTCCCCCGTTTCCATCCCGGTGACGCTGCCTCCTGTCCAGTGATGCCGCCGCCTGCTGACGATCTTCCCTGGTGGCCAGACTCAGCCAGCCACACACCTTGGCGCAGTGGTGCTTCCTTCGCCACACCGCACCCCAGTGAGTTGGTAGCTACACTTATGCCACCTCCGCCAGTGCCAGAATTATCCTCAGTGCTCCTGTGGTATCCTGACACAGAAGAAAGTAGGCATAAGAAAAGAAGAAAAGAGGGAAACAGAAGTAAAGGAAAAGGCAATAGAAAATAATGAAAAACAGTGCCAGTGTATTCGAAAAGGAAAGTTGACAAGGACTAATGGGAAGGTCATTTCAAACATGACCGTGTTTAAGGGAGTATCAATGCAGGCAGGACCAGATGTAACCTCAGAGAGTAGTGGAAAATTGAGAAGGCACAAAGAGAGACGTTGTTTCAGGGAAGCCGGAAAGAGTTTAAACCGCAGGAGAGGGACATTGTAAGCCTAACTTGAAAATGCATTGTCTTAACTCCGCCCTCCCATTCCGCAGTGGGTGTGTCTACTTTTAAATATTGACCAGTGCCATGATACCCAGGCTGGGTATGTCACGTTTGGCCACGCCTAGGGGCGTGTCTTATTTAAGAGGTGTAATTCCTGTATGTGGAGTATGTGAAAAGTATGGAAAATTCAACCTTTGGAAGAAGAAAAGTTTCTGATGGAAATGTGTAACAACTGAAGTATAAAATAAGATGTAACTAGAGAGTAAGAGTTGGTTGTTGGTTGGAGAGATTTGGAGACAGAGAGAGAGGAGATACGGAGAAGCCAAGAGGGCTGAGGGTATTAGCTGGATGGAAATCAGCAACATGGACAAAATCATTCTTGTATCAGTAAGTGGAGCTTGATGATGGTAATGCAGTCTAAATAATTTTGTGTCATGATGTGTAAGGAGGAAATAGTTGACAGGATATTATATTGTTAGGATGTATAGAGTTAAGATATTGTGTTGATTTTTTGTGTTGTGTGGATTTTATTTTGATGCTAATATTGAAGTTTCTTGATATGAATTTTGATGAGATTGAAGATTGCTTTGATGCTACCGTATGTTAAGTTTATATGTGGTGATGTGGATTTACTTTGATATTGAATTATATTACTTGACTTGAAGTTGGATGAAAGATTTGTGGTGTAACTTTAAATAATTTTATGTTTTATGATTAGATGAAAGTTAATCAGAAGGCCGCTGAATTAAGTAAGAATTAAGTGTCTATTATCGCACCTCGTGGCTATTTAACATTGATTTACCTACAACTATGCAATTGCAACGTGCATGCAAGAAATTGCAGGGCACGACACTCCCAGTGCCGAGGATTTACTCTGACAGTGCCCAGGATTGCCCTCAGTGTTCTCAGTGCCAAGGATTTACTCTGACAGTGCCCAGGATTAATCGCAGTGTTCCCTTGTGCTCGGGATTTATCCCTAGTAATCCCCTACCGCCCGGGATTACCCACAGTGTTCCCTTATGCCTAGGATTTATCCCCAGTAATCCCCGACCGCCCGGGATTACCCGCAGTGTGCCCAGTGTCCAGATTGTGTCCCCAGTAATCCCTGACCACCCAGGATTACCCGCAGTGTAACCAGTGTCCAGAAAGTGTCCTTCCCCAGTAATCCCCGACCGCCCGGGATTACTCGCAGTGTTCCCAGTGTCCAGAAAGTGTCCCCAGTAATCCCCCGCCGCTCGGGATTACTCAGTGTTCCCCTGTGCTCAGACCTAACCCCACCGCCTCCTGCAGTGCCCTGAAAAGCCCAGGAGTGCGTTAGTGCCGGAAACAGTGTCCTCTGCACGTGCCTGTGCTTGTGTGCGCCTCTGACTCTGCTGTGATTCCTCACCTCATACCACCAGCATGCAGACGCCCACAGCACCTGCCTCCATGGCAGCCACGGACCCTACTGCGCCCTCGTCCCTCTCGGCGCTCGTGGCCTTCAGATCACCTCCCTTCTGCAACCAGGACCCGGCCATGTGGTTTGCTATCATCGAGTACAAAGCTGCCTCCATCACGGCGAACCTCACCAAGTTTAATCACGCCACGGCCCTCCTTCCTCCTGACGTCCTGTTTAAGGTTTCTGACGTCATCAGCAATGCAGCCGCTTCCACTATACCATACGATGACCTCAGGGCTGCTGTCCTGACTCGCCTGCAGTCTACCGTCACTGCCCGTCTCCAGGAACTGCTGAGCAAAGAGGA
Organism: Callinectes sapidus; assembly: GCA_020233015.1. Classification (NCBI taxonomy): domain Eukaryota; kingdom Metazoa; phylum Arthropoda; class Malacostraca; order Decapoda; family Portunidae; genus Callinectes; species Callinectes sapidus. The sequence goes on along the minus strand of CM035176.1, from coordinate 4,528,584 downwards.
GCGCGGTGACGAGAAGCCCTCAGACCTCCTCAGACGCATGAAGAAGCTGTTGGGCGACAAGTACAGTGCGTTCGACACGGACCTCTTCCGCCACCTGTACTACCAGCGGCTGCCCCTCGCCACACAACGCAGCCTCTTCAGCGTCAAGGACAAGATGTCAGTGGAAGAGATTGCTCAGTTTGCTGACGACTTCATGGCGACTCTTCCACCTGACCCTTCGATTGCTTCTGCTACTGTGCAGCCGGAGGAAGACTCTCACCTTGCCCAGTTAGTCTCACAACTGGCGATCCAGGTCAGTAACCTCACTCGCCGTCTTGACAGCCGTCCCCGCGCCAGAACTCCACTACGCTTCAGGCGACGCTCCCGCTCCACCAGCAGGTCCGCCAGCGCCTCCCGTGCCTCTTCCACTTCTTCCGGCACCTGTTACTACCACCGCACGTTTGGTAGAGAGGCCCGCAAATGCCAGTCGCCCTGCACCTTCACCACGGATCCTTTAAACCTGCCCAGCGAGCATTACCGGCGCATAATGTTCGCCGTGCTTCGACGCTGCTCCACATCTTCGATCCACTCTCCAAGACAAGGTTCCTCATCGACACTGGTGCTGAGGTCAGTGTCCTTCCTGCAACGGCTTCTCAACGCTCCCTGCCTCCAGCCCTTCATCTCTACGCTGCTAACGGCACCAAGATCCCGGTGTTCTCGCGTAAGACTATGCAGGTGGAGCTCAGCCTACGCCGTTCCTTTGAGTGGACGTTCTATGTGGCAGCAGTGTCTCAAGCACTTCTGAGCGCCGACTTCCTGCATCACTTCGGTCTCCTGGTGGATGTGCAGAAACGGCAACTCGTGGATCCTCTTACTTTACTCTCCACACACGTGCTGCCCACCCCAAGCGCCAGCGCGTGCCTCACTGTCCTCAAGACAGACACCCAGTTCGCTGCACTTCTCAAGAAGTTCCCGACTCTTCTGCAGCCGTACTCCACAGCCAGGCCTGTAAAACACCACGTCATGCACCACATCGAGACCTCCAGCCGGCCTACGCACGCTAAGGCCCGCTGCCTCGTGCCTGAGCGCTACAAGCTCGCCAAGGCCGAGTTTGAGTCTCTCATGCGTGCTTGTGTACTACGGCCAAGCTCCAGCAACACATCGTGGACAAGAAGAATGGTAAGATCCGCCCCTGTGGTGACTACCGTGCTCTCAACGCCCTCATCAAGTTTGACAGGTATCCTGTGCCTAACATCCAGGAATTTACCTCACAGCTCGCCGGCTCCATCATCTTCTCCCGCATCGACCTGGTGAAGGCATTCCACCAGATCCCAGTCCACCCTGACGACATCCCGAAAACAGCCATTATCACTCCTTTTGGCTTGTTTGAGTACACACGGATGCCGTTTGGACTCAAGAATGCAGCCCAGACATTCCAGCGCTTCATAGACGAAGTAGTGTGAGGCCTTTCCTTCTGCTTCGCCTACATTGACGACCTCCTCATCGCCAGTCCTGATGAGGCCACCCACTTCGTCCACCTGCGCCAACTCTTCACACGCCTCGAGGACTATGGCATCCAGATCAACGTAGAGAAGTCCGTGCTGGGTGTCTCTTCTCTGTACTTCCTTGGCCACTCCATTTCTTCGGCAGGAATCTCTCTCCTACCCTCAAAGTGTGAGGCCATTCAGCAGTTTCTCAAGCCTTCCATGCAGCGCCAGCTGAGGGAATTCCTGGGGATGGTGAACTACTACAACCGCTTCATCCCTCGCTGTTCCCTTCTTCTCCAACCTCTCTACGCCATGCTCAAGCCCTCCAAGAAAGGCCAGTCTGTCACCCTCGACTGAACACCTGAAGCTGATGCTGCCTTCACCTCCGCCAAGGAAGCCCTCTCCAGAGTCTCCACCCTCTGCTTCCCTTCTCCTGATGCCAACATCTCCATCTCCACTGATGCCTCCAGCATTGGTGTCGGTACGGTACTACAACAATTCGTCGGTGATGGCGGGAAACTGGTGGCTTTCTTCTCGAGGAAGTTCACACCTGCAGAAGCAAACTACAGCGCCTTCGACAGGGAACTTCTCGCCGTTTACCGTGCCATCAAGCGTTTCCGGTACTTCGTGGAAGGCCAGCAGTTCCACGTCTTCACTGACCACAAGCCTCTCACCGCCATATTCCACAAAAACAAGTTAACCTACACTCCACGCCAGCTTCGACACATCGAGTATGTCTCCCAGTTCACCACAGACATACGCTACATCAAAGGCTGTGACAACGCCCTAGCTGACGCACTCTCTTGCAACGTCAGCGCTGTGTCTTCTTCCCCTCTCAACTATGCCGCTGTTGCTGCAGACCAGGTCGGCGACGCTGAACTGCAGCAGCTGAAAAACAACGCAGCACTCGAGATGAAGAAGGTGCCAGTGCCCGGAACAATCCTGCAGCTGTACGCCGACGTCTCCACTTCCAACGTCCGGCCCTATTTACCTGTACAACACCGGTACCCCATGTTCCGGCAGCTGCACGACATCTCTCACCCTGGCATCCGCGCATCACAGCAGCTGATGACGTCCCGCTTCATATGGAGTGGCATCAACAAGGACGTAAGGCTGTGGACCCGCACCTGCCTGAAGTGCCAGGTCTCCAAGGTCACGCGTCACACCCGCTCCTCTCCAGGCACCTTCACGCCAGTCTCCACCAGGTTTGAGCACGTCCACATCGACATTGTGGGTCCCTTGCCATACTCCCGAGGTTACAAGTACCTGCTCACCTGTGTGGACCGCTTCACCAGATGGCCCGAAGCTACCCCACTGGCGGACATCACCACCGACACGGTGGCTCGTGCCTTCGTGGAGACGTGGGTTTCCAGGTTTGGCGTCCCTCTCAGCCTCACGTCCGACCGCGGTGGCCAGTTCGAGTCCCAGGTATGGAGTCGCATCATGAGTCTACTTGGCATCAACCGCTTCAGAACCTCCAGCGAACGGCATGGTCGAGCGTTTTCACCGCCAGCTCAAGGTCTCAAATATATATATATATATATATATATA
>CM035176.1:4513651-4525067 GCA_020233015.1 Callinectes sapidus | reverse complement strand
ACACACACATTCTTTTTTTTTCATTCGATGGTGATGTGTGTGTGTATGTTACGGGGTCAAGTAACACACACACATACACACACACACACACACACACACACACACACACACACACACACACACACACACACGACAATTTATTTTTCTCTCGATGGTGGTGTGTGTGTATGTTACGGGGGCAAGTAACACACACACACACACACACACACACACACACACACACACACACACACACACACACCTTTTTTTTTTCTTTCGATGGTGGTGTGTGTGTATGTTAAGGGGGCAAGTAACAAACACACACACACACACACACACACACACACACACCTGTGAATCCTGTGAAGTAGTTGGAAGCAGTCAGCGCCGCTAGATGCGGTGCTCTACTTCGGGGTCGCGATGGGTCGCCTCCCCAGGGTAGGTGAAGTCGCCGTCCGCCCGTCGAAGAGCCAACCAGTCCAGTCTTGAGTTGGTTGGGGTGCGGGAGTAGTAGTGCGGTAGGTGCGGCTCATCCGGTACTTCTTGTAGAAACAGGTCAAGTTTTGCTTTGAATTGGTCTAGGGTGACGTTGGTGCGGGCTCGTAAGTATGGTGGTAGTGAGTTAAAGAGCATTGGACCACGTATAGCAAAGGAATTGCTCTTTAGAGTCTTGACTCTGGTAATGGCCCGTGGGTGAACTCTACTTATGTTACAGAGTCGGCCTAGTCGTTGGTGGTCGTGGAAACGTATGTCTATATCATTTGAACATAGGCCCCGCATTATCTTCCAGACGTAGATAATCATGTATCGCTCTCTACGCCGCTCCAGAGAGTAGAGTTTGAGGGTATTGATTCGCCCCCAGTAGTTTAGGTGTCTTACAGTAGATAGGCGGTAGGTGAATGATCTCTGTCTCGATTCAAGTGCTTGGATATCTCCAGGTTTCCAAGGGGACCACAGCTGGCAGCAATATTCCAACAGGGGGACAACCAGAGATTTGTACAAGGTCAGCATCGGAAGGGGGTCTCTCGTTTTAAATGTGCGGAGTATCCAGCCCAGTTGACCACGCGCTTTTTTAACTGTATTGGTAATGTGCAGCGAAAATGTAGCATCATTTGAGAGGCATACACCGAGGTCTCTGACGTTAGTCTGGGTAGCTATGATGGAGCCATCAGGTGCCTTGTAGGATGCATTTGTTAGTTGGGTTGGTGTTGTTGTATATCTAAGCTGGTCGAATTTGTTATTATTGAATTTCATGTTGTTGGTGTCTGCCCATTCATATATTCTCTTGAGGTCATTTTGTAGAAGGGCAACATCTTCATCAGTGTTAATCATTTTAGTAATGCGCGTGTCATCAGCGAAGGAAGTGATAGTGGAGTGGGTGATGTTTGAGTCTATGTCATGGATGTGGATAAGAAACAGTAATGGTCCCAGGACAGAGCCTTGAGGAACTCCACTCATGACAGACGACACTGATGACAAGGCTCCATTGACAGCAACATATTGGGTCCTATTGGTTAAAAAAGCAGAGACCCAAAGACCCAGTTGACCTGAGATTCCCAAGTTGTGCAGTTTATGGAGCAGAAACCCGTGGTCAACCTTGTCGAATGCCTTTGAGAAGTCTAAGTAAACCACGTCAATCATAGTATTTGATTCTAAGGAGGTGATGATCCGATCGTGATGTGCAAGAAGTTGGGATAGACACGATCGACCTATCCTGAAACCATGCTGTCCGTCGTTCATTTTGTTTGAATCTTCAAGATACGTAGTGATTTTCTTGGTAATTATTTTTTCAAGGACTTTGATTATGTGCGAAGTGAGAGCTATTGGTCTATAGTTCTTAGCCTCACCTCGTGAACCCCCATTGAAAACTGGGGTGATCTTTGCCGATTTGAGGAGATGTGGCACGATACCTGTTGCAAGAGAATTTTGGTAGAATGTGAGGAGTGGCTTTGCCAGCACACCTGCACATTTTTTTAAGAAAGATTGCTGGTATTTCGTCAGGGCCAGCCGCTGAGTTGTTGCTTAGTGTTACTATAGCTTCAGTTATATCAGTGATGCTAATGGTGATGTTGTGGAGTTGTTGGTCTTGGTTCGCCTGTTCCGGGGACATGAAGAGATCTACTGCACAATTGATGTTTTTTTCTTGAAGTGGTGTGCTAAAGACTGATTCGTATTGTTTTTTTAGTATATTACTAATTTCATGCGAGTCAGTGATTATCTTATCACCGTCCTTGAGTGGACCAACAGGGGTCTTTATTTTTTACTTCTTGAAAGCGTATGTATAAAAATATTTTGGGTTTTCTTTGATACTTTTCACGGCCATTGCTTCTTTGTGAGCAAGCTCGCATGAGGTGGAGTTGACGAGGGCTGCATCAATGCTTGAAATTTGCTGGGTTAATTGTGCAAACTTGTCATTATTAATAGTGTTCTTCAGTTTCCTTCTTAATTTGCCTCTTTTTCTCATGAGAAGCCTTCTGTCTTTTGGTATTATTGATGCCTTGTCATTTCTACTTGACTTCAATGGCACATTATGTATTGATGCTTTTAGAAGAGTGCCGAGTATTAAGTCTAGTTGTTCGGTAGGGGTGAGATGGTCTAGGGAGGTGGACCAGTCAGTTGAATGTAGGAGTTCACATATACCATCCCATGAAACGTCTTGACTAAAAAAGTTGAGATCTGAGAAGTTGGTAGGTATCTCAGGTACTTTACTATAGTTTGGTTGGGTCACTGATAAGTTAATGTTGGTGGTGATATTGATTAGGTTATGATCACTTAGGTTGGTTATTAGTACGTCATGGTTGTGTATTAGGTCATCATCGTTGATCAAAACCAAGTCAAGGATGTTCTTTTGACGGGTTGGAGTTGTAATGATCTGAGTTAGGAAGAAATCTTGGACAAAGGATTGAAGATGGAGTGCCTGAGACCGGTCACTGTGTGAGCCTCCATTGATGGAGTCCGTGGACCAATCTATAATTGGTAGATTAAAGTCTCCTGTAATGATGAGCTTTGGTTCGGGAGTAAATTTATCTAGTAGACTGCGGATATTGATGACTTCGAGAAAACCTTGGATGGGGCAGTCTGGTGGACGATAAATGACGGTGAAGATGAGGTCTAGCTTCTTTATATAGATTGCTTGGGCCTCGGTATATGAGTTGGAGGTTGAGAGGAGAACTTGGGTATCAGGTGTGAGTTCTTCTCTTATGTATGTAATGATACCACCTTTCTTTCTGTTAATGCGGTCGGTGCGTATGATATTGTAGTTATTGATATGAACCTCCGCATCTTTGATGTTATGGTTAAGGTGGGATTCAGTGAAGGATGCGATTAGGGCATGTGAGTCTGTCATTAATTCCTTAATTAGGGGTAACTTTTCTTTGAATCTATAAGGAATCAGACCCTCTATATTCGCTGTTATAATGTTGCTTAGTGGAGAAACGGCGGAGGGTGGGTCATGTTTGGTAGGGGGACTGGGTGATGTTGGTGATTCTGGTCCCTTTGTATTGGCAAAAGTCTCATTACTTGTGCTAGTTGGTACTTCATCTCTTGGATGTCTGTGTATAAAAAATGAAGGTTTTTCTGCTGTAGGGCATCATTGCGGTGATATTGGTTGGTAGGCTGATGATGATTTGTGTGGGGGTAAGGTCGACTTGGTTTACTGGTGCTAGTGTATGATGTGGGTGAGGTGGGTGATTCTGGCTGGTAGCGTTGAGTGCCTTTTAGGTGAAGATAGGGGCATTCGAGGTGTAGGCAAAGTCTGTCTTTTTCTGAATTGTTGCATATAGTAGGATGATAGTGGGTACATGTTTGAGATGTGCAACCTCTTTTTGTGTCTCGACCATAAGTCCTGTACTTGTAGCAGACTTTCGGGTGTGCATAGTTGCACTTATTTCCTGAACGCCCGTATTTGCATGAGTGAGTCTTATAGAATCTACAGATTTGGGTCTTCTTATTCCTATTTCTAACACTACTTTCTGTGTTATTAGTGTTAGAGGTGGTTGTGGTAGGAAGCAGGGCTAGGGAGTCCCGGGAGTTGGGTTTGTTGGGACCAGGTGAGATCAGTTTTCGTGGCTGTTCGTAGTCACCACGCTTCTGTTCCCTAATAATGTCATTCTTTATAACAATATCCTTTTGTAGGTTATCTGAGGTCGCAGTGGATTTTGCTTGTGACGACTGCTCACACACACTATCCTCATGATCTCCATTACTTTCATTCCCTGAATCATTGATGAGAAGATTATAGACGAAAGCATATTTTTGATCATATTCCTCGTCATCCATTGAGATACGAACGCAAGGTTCACACTTGTATTTATATCGAGTCGTGAACCAGTTAACTAGCGCATATGCAGGTAATTTAGAGCAGTTAGGGTGGATATATTTGTTACATGTATCGCATTTTATGCTTTCCAGAACACAGAGTTTTGAGCATATACCACATGATTGCTCTGGAGGAGATAGGTTTATACGTGCCATTGTAGTATGTGACATTGAAATATTTGGGTTGGGTTGTATTTAGTCAGCTGTTTATCAGCTGTTCAGGTGGCCAGGGTGGGAGGGCAGGGGAGTGGCCTTGAAGTGATCAGCTGTTTCAGTTGACGTCACAGCCTCTATGCGACTAAATCTCGCATTCAGCGTGTTAGGTAGGAACACCCTATTGGTAGTAGATAAGGTACGTCATTGTCACGCGAACCCATTATTGGCTAGCTACCTAGTTTGTCGTCACAGCTGTATTAATGACGCCAACACTGTAGGGTTCAGTTGGATATTCTCGTCAGTTAGAGAGTCAGATTATCGTTGGCCTCCAGAATATTCACACGTAATCCCCGTGAACGTTAACGATAGAAGGGAGAAGCACTAAAAGACAGAGAAGCGAGTAACTGACAGTGTGTAAGAGAGAGTGAAAGTACCGCGGTCGTGACGATCTTTGTTACCCACTTATAACATATATTTTTGTAATAAAGTACAAAAAGGAGAACTCATCTTAATCAACCTCAAGACTCACCTAGCATAACAGTTATTGGGAACTTCCATCAAAACCCCCATAACATATATACTACTTGCTGCCTGCTTTTCAGGGTGGCGATACTTGGTTACGTTGGTCCTTGCTGCTGCTGCTGCTGCTGCTGCTGCAGGCTGTATGGGAGAGACAACGGACACAGATATTTTTTTTTCTTTTTTACAGACATAGATAGAACTTCATACCGTGGCTGTTGATTCTTCCTCCGCTGCTGGTGTTGGTGGTCCTTTATTTCAGTTGACATATTGCAGTTGCGTATATACTACAGGTGCTTACATTACAGGTAGATTATACACATACATTACTGATTATTATTACTGATTATTACTGATTATTAACAACATACATAGCTAGCTTGCGTTACAGGTATTATTTAACACAGGTATTATTATTATTAACATTCTATGATTTCCTCCATTAAAGGTACATCATTACATATTTATACACATACATCTTTACATCTTTATATATATTTATTACATTAGTAGTCACACATCATGTCATATTACATTATAGGTCCTTACATGCTCATATTATTACATACATACTTACTACAACATATCAAGTGATATATATCCTTTACTGTTTCCTTTGCTGCTGGTGTGTTTGGTGCTCCTCTGGTGCTGCTGCCGCTGGGCGGTGGCGGCGGCAGCGGTTGTGGTGGTGGTGGTCTTGCCTCTGTTGCATCCTCCTCCTTATTCTGGTCACTACGTGGACTACCTACCACATACTGACTCACAGACACACAAACACACACACACACACAGCCACCTCGCTCGGCCCTCACGAGCGAATGGCCAACACACACACACACACACACACACACACACACACACACACACACACACCTCGCTCGGCCCCCACGAGCGAAGGGCCAACACACACACACACACACACACACACACACACACAGAGCCACCTCGCTCGGCCCCCACAAGCGAAGGGTCACACAGACACACACACACACACACACACAGCCACCTCACACAGCCACCTCGCTCGCCCCGACGAGCGAAGGGCCCGCACACACACTATGGGAGAGACAAGGGATGGATTAGTAGTACACACACACACACACACATACACACAAAGCCACCTCGCTCGGCCCCCACGAGCGAAGGGCCAACACGCACACACATACACACACACACACATACTACATACATACACACACACGATACTATATATACTTCCCTGTTTGCTGCTGCTTCTTCCTCTGCTTCTCAGGGTGGCGATGTTCTTCTCTTCTTCCTCTCTGCTGCTGCTGCTCCTGGCTGCCCTCTTCCTTTGCTGCTGCTGTACCTGTATGGGAGAGACAAGGAATGCAGTAGATTATGAATTAGTACACACACACACAGCCACCTCGCCCGGCCCCCACGAGCGAAGTGCCAACACACACAAACACACACGATACTATAATATACTTACCTGCTTGCTACTGCTGCTTCTTCCTCTGATTTGCAGGGTGGCGATGGTCCTTCTCTTCTTCCTCTCTGCTGCTGCTGGTAGCTGCCATCTTCTTCTTCTTCTTCTTCTTCTTCTTCTTCTGCTGCTGCACCTGTATGGGAGAGACAAGGAATGGATTAGTACACAGACACACACACACACATATATACCATGCACACACTGCTGCAATTGGCTATTACCTCCTCGTCCTTATTCTGGTTACTACGTGGACTACCAGATACTGACTCTCTCTCCTAACCTAACATAACCTATCCTATCCTGTATAGCCTATATTTAACCTAACCCTATGTTGAGTGAGTCAGTCTAGCAGCCCTTGTAGTTCCCAGTGTGGGGGGAGGGCTGGGGAGGGCAGCGCTCCCCTGGGCAGTGGATGATTTTTATTTTTTGACATTGACACCAATAATGAGATATAATTAGGTGTTGTAAAATGGCGGGAAAATAGTAGTAGGTGAGATGGAACAACGTTGAAAAGGCGGGGATTCCCCGCGTCTGGAGCTGCCTGTAGTGGCAGTAGTAGTAACCTTCCCTGTGTTGAGTAGTAACTACACTTGCTGCACCACCAACACCACAACCACCCCCACCACAACAACCACTACCAATACCGCTACCGCAACCACCACCACCACTACCACTATCACTACTACGGCACACACCCTCGCCCTGCCCTGGTCCATCATCCCTTTTCCTGTCACCTTTTCCTCCCACCCACCCCTCACCTACCTGGCCCAGCCGTCACAAACTTTCTATTACACTACTTTTTTCCCGCCATCACTGATACTCCCACAAGTGTACAACACCTAATCATATCTCATTATCGGTGTCAATGTCTATGTTGACATTTATAAGATTGGCAGCAGTCAGTGTCAGTCATTGTCCATTGAACTTTTGGTGCGACACGAACAGTTAGGGAAGTAATGTGTTCAGATTTTAATGTGTTTTTATTTATTTTCCTTGTTTATTTCTTTAGTGTGTAGTAAGGATGATGCAGGTGGGTCGTTGCGTGTCTATGTAGTGATACAAAGTGTGAGGTAAGGAATGTGCCAGGTGGTGTGGGGTCTTACACAATATGTACCTGCCTCCACATACCATTGGGACTGACAAATAGCGTGTGTGGCAGATCCAAAGTAAATGTCATCGCTAGTAATCTGATGTCATCTAATAATCACATCACTCAAATCATTTACTTTTTGTTCTTTTCACTCAACACCATTGAACATCATTAGAACTGTTTTCATCATACTGTGCTCCATCAAAAGTAATCTTAAAGAGTTTTGCCCTTTTTCAAGTTGTCGCGTCATCATCTTCCATCCCATTCTATTAAGATTACCTTTGTTGGTCCTCCAGGGTGACATCAACAGGTACATCACGTCATTAGGGCAACCCTGCGCCTACATGGTTGGTGAGGTCAAAATAAAAGAGCTAAGACAGAGGGCCGAGGAAGCTTTAAACGATGGTTTTCACCTGGCAAACTTCCATGACGTGGTGCTGTGGTGGTTAGCATCACTGAAAGTCGTGGAGGAGTGTGTCAAGAAGTCCATTAGATCTGCCACTCTCACACTACAGCTTAGACACTGAGCCAGAGGAGCGTGCAGCGCGTCATGAGGCCACACCATCCATGGTGACGCGGGAGTGGACGGTGTATTCAGTAATGAATGGCTTCTGCAAATCTGTACAATTTTGTTTAGTGTCTGTCATCGTGTCACAGCTGTGTATCATTTACTCATTATCTATGGAGCAAAATACTCATGAATATAATGCTCTATTATATGAATAACTTGTATTTATTGATTTTGTCTATCGATCTGTAAATGTTTACCTATGCAATAAGTTTTTTTTTTTTTTTTTTTTTTTCTTGTGTGTGTGTGTGTGGTTATAATGAAATTTGTTATGGCGATCCTCTTACGTCTGGGAAATGAGAGGGTGTGTCTTAACTACTTCCTTCCTTGTCTTAACTATTTCCTAACCAAACGTCAGATGAAGACCAACCTGTCACTGTATAACACAACGCTCCATGGTGACGCAAGGTGTATCGTAACCTCCACACTAATTGTATGCCCAGCCAACACCAGATCATTCTACTTGTCTTATTATATCCCCCCCCACCCCCAACTCTCTCTCTCTCTCTCTCTCTCTCTCTCTCTCTCTCTCTCTCTCTCTCTCTCTCTCGTCTCTCTCTCTCTCTCTCTCTCTCTCTCTCTCTCTCTCTCTCTCTCTCTCTCTCTCTCTCTCTCTCTCTCTCTCTCTCTCTATATATCTCTCTCTCTCTCTCTCTCTCTCTCTCTCTCTCTCTCTCTCTCTCTCTCTCTCTCTCTCTCTCTCTCTCTCTCTCTGTCTCTCAAACACACACACACACACACACACCAGCAGCAGCAGTAGCAGCAGCCGGTTGGTTTGTAGTAGTAGTAGTATTCTGCTCTGGCTGCTGGAGGTTCAGGGTTCAAGTAACGGACAGACTCGTCGAAGTTTTGCGTCTTTGGGGGGGATGTTTGTGCCGCGCTGGTGACAGTGAGTGACGCAAGGAAAGACTAGCCTGTTCATTCTACTCAGTAAGGGCAGCCAGCACCAGCAAGTTTGGACCTGTTTTTCTCGTATGCGGATACACGTAATATATTGCACCTTGCCGCTTATCAGTGTCAGTGTGCTCTGGTATCCTGTAACCAGATGACTTGCTTTGTTGGTTGGTTTATGTATGTATCCTATCAGCAGGGTGGTCATGTTGTTTGGCTAACGGTTGCCTAATGTCACACCCAAGGTCATCTGTCACGAGATGGTGTTCGTGTCTCGATACAAGAGAGGACCCACACGTGAAAATGTAAGATAGCTAATTCAACGATGGTTAGAGTTCAGTTATAAAGCATTTGGCAAACTCTCTAGTGCAGACCGGAGAGTCACTGTTCCTCACACTATGAAGGCTGTCCTTTATACAATTCGATGAAAGGTCCGAATTTTCTTCTGCTGATCGTAAAATGATGACGACATGAATTAGGTTAAGAGTGAAAATGAAGTATAGGCAAGCTTGAGGTTCACAGTTCTATTTATTAACTTTATCACTGTTGTAACACTTTTTGTCATGTAAATCAATATTAAAAGAGCACCATATTGCACTTTTCTACACTAACATGCCAAGAATTTGATCACAGCAGCTGCGTAACTCTATGTATAGCGGAGGAAGAAATTGTTCGTTACACAATGTCTATGAAAATATATTATGTGGTGGAGTCCTTACAACAAGAACAGTGACCAGTCGCTATATGAAGAAGAGCATTAAAGATCCCAGTGGTACTAGTTAGATGAAACATCATGACATCACCACGAGGAGAGGAATTCTTCATTAGCTAAACTTTGAAACAATAAAAGATCAAAGAAATCAGAAGGCAAAAAAGGAAAATGTTTAAAATCCGATCATTACTCATTAGATGACATAAAAGAAAATACTAACAACAATAGGAAATATATGGGTCTGTCCGTGGCTGAGGTGCTCCAGGTCAATGACATGAGCGTGCCCCTCAAGAGGTTCTCCTTGCACATTTCTCTCAGCTTTGCATGTCGAGGTGATCACCTGTCACGGCCCGGCACACTCAAGGGCAGAAGAAATAGGTGTCACTACAGGCTTGGTGTCTAGACTAATTACACGTGCGTGGATACAGGCGCTTATATCTGTGTGTCCGTGTGTTTTGGGTGGGGGGGGGGGCGTTGTGGGTGCGGGGGGGAGTGTATAATTCATTTTATCACCTCAAGTCGTCTTCAGGTCACCCAGCCAGTTGTTCCTTCACAGCAGGGCTACTCAACTATTAAGAGCAAAGGTCCAGTTAGACAAGCTCCAATATATGCATAGGTCCGAATATTTTATTTTACATGCAATCATGGAAGATAAACAATCAATCTAAGAACACGGTAGTATAACTATAGGATATGTATCGATTTCCTATTAACTGTTTGCTTTATCAATATGAATTTACAAAATGTTGAAGTAAAACATCAAAATATTTCAAGAATTCATCAGCAGGACCTTCATGTTATTCGGGTATATTTTATCTTCCTGGGGTTTGGTGTCCAACTACACCACTCAAAAGATATGGATTCGTACCGCAGAGCGCCAGTTGAGTAGCCCTGCTGTAGGAAAGAGTCACACCGGGACCGTGAGGCTTACAGTCTCGTACCCACTTGTTGCTGGTGAACAGAGGCTACGAGGACACACATTAAGAGACTCGCCCACTTGCCTCGCCGCGGCCGGGTCTCGAACCTGGGCTTTCTCTGTTGTGCGTCGAGTGTGCTATCCACTACACTACAAGGTGTGTGTGTGTGTGTGTGTGTGTGTGTGTGTGTGTGTGTGTGTGTGTGTGTGTGTTGACTTTAATATTTGGTTTGGCAAAACTTGTCACCGATCTGTCAGTTTGTCTGGAAAGATGTTTCTGCTCATCCTTTCTGGCGAGTTTTCACTTCATTGTCTTATTTAGTCAAGTCAAAAGTCGCAAGTCACCTCCTTGTAAGAATATGTAATACACAACGGGTTTTTATTGTGTTTTCTATTATTTTCCGAAAGAATAGACTTGGCATTCCTAGCACTGATATGATAGCATCAGAGCAGCCTGAGTGGAAGACGGCTCGCTTCATTATCAAGTACTTATTTCCGCAACGATGGAGTAGGAGCAGGACGGGAAGTTGCCGGTCACTGTATCACCGGGCCGGGCCAGCAGTGCCGCACATTCACGGAGTCTCGGTGGCAGTACCAGACTGCTGCAGTATATAGTGGCAGCGGCAGTGGCAAAAGTGCAGTTCTCACTCAGCAGCAAGCCAGCTGGTGGGACGCCCTGCTCCGATCTCCACTCATCACTTTACTGATCCACCATTAAGTGCTTTCACAGCCGCACGTAAATTTGGTGTTAATTTTACCTTCGTCATGAACTTTGGTTTTCGTTAAGTGGTGTTCAGTATTTGGAATCTCAATGTTAT
>CM035176.1:4424665-4439100 GCA_020233015.1 Callinectes sapidus | reverse complement strand
TATTTTCATTTGTTGGTGGAAGAAAACCAAAAAAATACAGTCTTTATATCGACAATATTTTTTTTCTCTAAAATTGCACAAATTACCTATTTTTATGCGTTTATCCTTATTTTACGACAATATATTTATTTTTCTCTAAAACCGCATAAATGACCATTTTTTCAATTTTTTTCTGAGATCTACTACTTTTAAAGGAAAACCATCTCCTTTACGAAAAAAATATGATTTTCCACCACAAGTAACTTTTTTAATAATTTTCTATTGATTTCAATGTTTTGATTAAAAACAAGAAAATAAACACTATATACACTTTCTTTCTCTGAAACTGTACAAAGTATCCATTTTTAACATTTTTGGACGTTTAAAGTCATTTTGTAGAAAACAACTTTTTCATGTTACAATATACTTTTTCTATGTAAAATTCCACAAATTACGTTTTCTTCCAGTTTTTAAGATTATTAACGGTATTTTACATAAAACCATCTTTTACAAGTATAACATATACGATTTGAATTATCAATTTTTCAACGTTTTTAAGGGTTTTTCAATATTTTTATGTCAAATCCATCTTCCCTTAGAAAATAAAAGTATGTTTTTACATCCAAGAGTGAGTTTTTCAGTAATTTTCTTTGAATTTCCATGTTTTAATTAAAAATATGAACAATACACTATAGCGTATTGTTTTTGTCTTTAAAGTTACATAAACTACCTTATTAAACCTTTTTATTTGTTTTAACAATATTTTGAAGAAAATATCTTTTTCATGTTACATAAAATGTAATACAAGATATTTCCATAAAAAAAATATATTTCTTTAAGAAAAAAATTTTTATAGCGTTTTTTCCTTTCATTTCCATGTTTTTATTTGAAAATGAAGGAAAAAGCAAGAAATATATTAACTTTTCATGGCAGTTCATTTTTTTCTCTAAAAATTGCATAAATTTTCATGTTTCCAGCGTTTCTTGGAGAATTAACATCTTATCTAAGAAAGACCATATTTATTTTAGTTCAGAAATAAGGAATATATGCAATTTAGAGAAAAAAGTTTCTTTTAATCGAAAAAGTTAATTTTTTGTTGATTTTCTGCTTATTTCTTTGTTTTCATAACAACAATAAACAATAAACACTGAATATTGCCACAATGTCCTTTTTTTTCTGAAAAAAAAATAAATGACGTGTTTTCAACGTTTTTAGGAGTATTAACGGCATTTTATACAAAACCTTCTTTGACAAGTATAATATATGCAATTTGAATAAAGAAGAAAATTCTGCCGAAAAAGTGACTTTTTCAAGTTTTTTTTTATTTTCATTTGTTGGTGGAAGAAAACCAAAAAAATACCTTCTTTATCTCGACAATATTTTTTTTCTCTAAAAATGCACAAGTTACCTATTTTTATGCTTTTATCCTTATTTTACGACAATATATTTATTTTTCTCTAAACCCGCATAAATGACCCTTTTTTCAATGTTTTTCGGAGATTTACTACTTTTAAAGTAAAAAAAATATGATTTTACACCAAAATTCACTTTTTTAATAATTTTCTATTGATTTCAATGTTTTGATTAAAAACAAGAAAATAAACACTACATCAACTTTTTTTCTCAAAAACTGTACAAAGTATCCATTTTTAACCTTTTTGGACGTTAAAACACATTTTGTAGAAAACAACTTTTTCATGTTACAATATACTTTTTCTATGTAAAATTCCATAAATTCCGTTTTTAAAGTTTTAAGAGTATTAACGGCATTTTACATAAAACCCCCTTTTACAATTATAACATATGCGATTTGAATTATCAATTTTTCAACGTTTTTAAAGGTTTTAAGATTATTTTATGTCAAATCCATCTTCCCTTAGAAATAAAAGTATGTTTTTACATCCAAAAGTGAGTTTTTCAGTAATTTTATTTGAATTTCCATGTTTTAATTAAAAATATGAACAATACACTGTAGCGTATTGTTTTTCTCTTTAACGTTACATAAACTACCCTATTTACACTTTTTTATTTGTTTTAACAACATTTTGAAGAAAATCTCTTTTCCATGTTACATAAAATGTAATACAAGCCATTTCAATGAAAAAATATATATTGCTTTAAGAAAAAGGATTTTTTTCAGTGTTTTTTCCTTTCATTTCCATGTTTTGAATGAAAATGAAGGAAAAAGCAAGAAATATATTAACTTTTCATGGCAATTCATTTTTTTCTCTCAAAATTGCATAAATTATCCCGTTTCCAGCGTTTCTTGGAGAATTAACATCTTATCTAAGAAAGACCATCTTTATTTTAGTTCAGAAAAAAGGAATATATGCCATTTTACGAAAAAAAGTTTCTTTTCACCGAAAAAATCAATTTTTTTATGATATTCGGCTTATTTCATTGTTTTCATAAAAAATAAGCAAAAAAACACTGAATATTGCGACAATATACTTTTTCTTCTGAAAAAAGTCATAAATGACGTGTTTTTCAATGTTTTTAGGAGTGTTAACGGAAACTTAAACAAAACCCTCTTTTACAAGTAAAATGTATGCAATTTGAATAAAGAAGAAAAATCTGCCTTAAAAGTGAATTTTTCAAGATTTTTTTCATATTTTCATTTGTTGGTGGAGGAAAACCAAAAACATACAATTTTTTTTTCGACAATACTTTTTTCCTCAAAAATTGCACAAATCACCTATTTTTATGCTTTTATCCTTATTTTACGACAATAGATATTTTTTTTTCTCTAAAACCGCATAAATTACCCTTTTTTCAATGTTTTTCGGAGATTTACTACTATTAAAGGAAAACCATCACTTTTACAAAAAAAAATATGATTTTACACCAAAAGTCACTTTTTTAATAATTTTCTGTTGATTTCAATGTTTTGATTAAAACTAAGAAACTAATCACTATATACATTTTATTTCTCTGAAACTATACAAAGTATCCATTTTTAACCTTTTTGGACGTTTAAACACATTTTGTAGAAAACAACTTTTTCATGTTACAATATACTTTTTCTATCTAAAATTTCATAAAAAAACGTTTTTTATCAGTATTTAGGAGTATTAACGGCATTTTACGTAAAACCTTTTTTTACAAGTGTAACATATCCGATTTGAATAATCCTTTTTTCAACGGTTTTAAGTGTTTTACAATATTTTTATGACAAATCCATCTTCCCTTAGAAAAAATAGTATGTTTTTACGTCCAAAAGTGAGTTTTTAAGTAATTTTCTTTGAATTTTCATGTTTTAATTAAAAACATGAACAATACGTATTGTTTTTTTCTTTAAAGTTACATTATCTACCCTATTTAAACCTTTTTATTGGTTTTAACAACATTTTGAAGAAAATCCCTTTTTCATGTTACATAAAATGTAATACAAGCTATTTCAACGAAAAAATATATATTTCTTTAAGAAAAAGGATCTTTCAGTGTTTTTTTCTTTTCATTTCCATGTTTTGAGTGAAAATGAATGAAAAAGCAAGAAATATTTTAACTTTTTATGGCAATTCATTTTTTTCTCTCAAAATTGCATAAATTATTCCGTTTGCAGCGTTTCTTGGGGAATTAACATCTTATCTAAAAACGACCATCTTTTTTTAGTTCAGAAAAAAGGAATATATGCCACTTCACGAAAAAAGTTTCTTTTCATTGAAAAAGTGAATTTTTCGATAATTTTCTGCTTATTTCATTGTTTTCATCAAAAAATAAACAAAGAACACTGAATATTGCCACAATATACATTTGTTTCCTTAAAAAAAAACATAAATGACGTATTTTTCAACGTTTTTAGGAGTATTAACGGAATTTTAAACAAAACCCCTTTTTACACGTATAATATATGCAATTTGAATTGAGAAGAAAATTGTGCCTAAAAAGTGACTTATTCAAGGTTTTTTTCATATTTTCATTTGTTGGTGGAAGTAAACCAAAAAAATACATTCTTTTTCTCGACAATATTTTTTTTCTCTAAAATTGCACAAACTACCTATTTTTATGCTTTTTTCCTTATTTTACGGTAATATATTTTTTTTCTCTAAAACCGCATAAATGACCCTTTTCTTAATGGTTTTCGAAGATTTACTACCTTTTACCATCTCTTTTACGAAAAAAATATGAATTTACACTAAAAGTAACTTTTTAATACTCTTCTATTGATTTCAATGTTTTGATTAAAAACAAAAAAATAAACATTATATACATTTTCTTTCTCTGAAACTGTACAAAGTATCCATTTTAAAACTTTTTGGACGTTTAAACACAACTTTGTAGAAAACAACTTTTTTATGTTACAATATAATTTTTCTATCTAAAATTTCATAAATTACGTTTTTTTCAGTTTTTAAGAGTATTAACGGCATTTTACATAAAACCCCTTTTACAAGTATAAAGTATGCGGTTTGAATTATCCATTTTTCAACGTTTTAAAAAATTTTACAATACTTTTATGAGAAATCCATTTTCCCCTAGAAAAAAGTATGTTTTTACCTAAAAAAGTGAGTTTTTCAGTAATTGTCCTATAATTTCCATGTTTTAATTAAAAACATGAACAATACGCTATAGCGTATTGTTTTTCTCCTTAAACCTAAATAAACTACCCTATTTAAACCTTTTTATTGGATTCAACAACATTTTGAAGAAAATCCTTTTTTCATGTTACATAAAATGTAATACAAGCCATTTCAATGAAAAAATATATATTTGTTTTAGAAAATGGAGTTTTCAGTGTTATTTCTTTTTATTTCCATGTTTTGAGTGAAAATGAAAGAAAAAGCAAGAAATATATTAACTTTTCATGGGAATTTTTTTTTACTCTCAAAATTGCATAAATTATCCCATTTCCAGCGTTTCTTAGAGAATTAACATCTTATCTAAGAAAGACCATCTTTATTTTAGTTCAGAAAAAAAGAATATATGCCATTTCACGGAAAAAGTTTCTTGTCACCGAAAAATCAATTTTTCGATGATTTTCTGCTTATTTCATTGTTTTCATAAAAAAAAAAAAAAAAAAAAAAAAACTGAATATTGCCACAATATACTTTTTCTTATGAAAAAAGACATAAATGACGTGTTTTTCAACGTTTTCAGGAGTATTAACGGGAATTTAAACAAAACCCCCTTTTACAAGTATAATGTATGCAATTTGAATAAAGAAGAAAATTTTGCCTAAAAAAACACTGAAATATTGCCACAATATACTTTTTTCCTTGAAAAAAAAAAAACATAAATGACGTGTTTTTTAACGTTTTTAGGAGTATTAACGGCATTTTAAACAAAACAATTTTTTACACGTATAATATATGCAATTTGAATAGAGAAGAAAATTCTGCCTAAAAAGTGACTTTTTCAAGGTTTTTTTTCATATTTTCATTTGTTGGTGGAAGTAAACCAAAGAAATATTATTTTTCTCGAAAATATTTTTTTTCCCTAAAATTGCACAAACAACCTATTTTTATGCTTTTTTTTCCTTATTTTACGACAATATATTTTTTTCTCTAAAACCGCATAAATGACTCTTTTTTCAATGTTTTTCGGAGATTTACTACCTTTAAAGGAAAACCATCTCTTTCACGAAAAAAAATATGATTTTACACCAAAACTCACTTTTTTTTTTTTTTTTAATTTTTTTATTATAAACAAAAAAAAACAAGAAAATAAACACTATATACATTTTTTTTTTCTGAAACTGTACTAAGATTCCAAATTTAACCTTTTTGGGCGTTTAAAAACATTTTGTAGAAAACAACTTTTTCTAGTTACAATACCCTTTTTCTATCTAAAATTTCCTAAATTCCGTTTTTTTCAGTTTTAAGAGGAATAACGGCATTTTACATAAAAACCCCCTTTTACAAGTATAACATATGCGATTTGAATTATCCATTTTTCAACGTTTTTAAAGATTTTACAATACTTTTATGAGAAATCCATCTTCCCCTATAAAAAAGTATGTTTTTACCTCAAAAAGTGAATTTTTCAGTAATTGTCTTTGAATTTCCATGTTTTTATTAAAAACATGAACAATACGCTATAGCGTATTGTTTTTCTCCTTAAAGCTAAATAAACTACCCTATTTAAACCTTTTTGTTGGTTTCAACAATGTTTTGAAGAAAATCCCTTATTCATGTTACATAAAATGTAATACAATCCATTTCAATGAAAAAATATATATTTGTTTAAGAAAAAGGAGTTTTCAGTGTTATTTCTTTGCATTTCCATGTTTTGAGTGAAAATGAAGGAAAAACAAGAAATATATTAACTTTTCATGGCAATTCATTTTTTTCTCTCAAAATATCATAAATTATCCCGTTTCCAGCGTTCCTAGGTGAATTAACACCTTATCTAAGAAAGACCATCTTTATTTTAGTTCAGAAAAAAGGAATATATGCCATTTCACGTAAAAAGTTTCTTTTCACCGAAAAATCAATTTTTCGATGATTTTCTGCTTATTTCATTGTTTTCATAAAAAAATAAACAAAAAAACACTGAATATTGCCACAATAAACTTTTTCTTCTGAAAAAAGTCATAAATGACGTGTTTTTCAACGTTTTTAGGAGTATTAACGGCAACTTAAACAAAATCCCCTTTTACAAGTATAATGTATGTAATTTGAATAAAGAAGAAAATTCTGCCTAAAAAGAGACCTTTTCAAGATTTTTTTTCATATTTTCATTTGTTGGTGGAGGAAAACCAAAAAACATAAAAATTTTTTTTAGCCAATACTTTTTTTCTCAAAAATTAAACAAATTACCTATTTTTATGCTTTTATCCTTATTCTACGACAATAGATATTTTTTTCTCTAAAAAGTGAATTTTTCGATGATTTTCTGCTTATTTCATTGTTTTCATCAAAAAATAAACAAAAAACACTGGATATTGCCACAATATACTTTTTTTTCCCGAAAAAAACATAAATGACGTGTTTTTCAACGTTTTTAGGAGTATTAACGGCATTTAAACAAAACCCCTTTTTACACGTATAATATACTAAATTTGAATAGAGAAGAAAATTCTGCCTAAAAAGTGACTTATTCAAGGTTTTTTTCATATTTTCATTTGTTGGTGGAAGTAAACAAAAAAAAAAATACATTCTTTTTCTCGACAATATTTTTTTTCTCTAAAATTGCAGAAATTACCTATTTTTATGCTTTTTTCCTTATTTTACAATATATTTTTTTTCTCTAAAACCGCATAAATGACCCTTTTTTTAATGTTTTTCGGAGATTTACTACCTTTAAAGGAAAACCATCTCGTTTACGAAAAAAATATGATTTTACACCAAAAGTCACTTTTTAATAATTTTTTATTGATTTCAATGTTTTGATTAAAAACAAAAAAATAAACATTATATACATTTTCTTTATCTGAAACTGTACAAAGTATCCATTTTAAAACTTTTTGGAAGTTTAAACATAACTTTGTAGAAAACAACTTTTTCATATTACAATATACTTTTTCTATCTAAAATTTCATAAATTACGTTTTTCTCAGTTTTTAGGACTATTAACGGCATTTTACATAAAACCACTTTTTACAAGTATAACATATGCGATTTGAATTATCCATTTTTCAACGTTTTTAAAGATTTTACAATACTTTTATGAGAAATCGATCTTCCCCTAGGAAAAAAAGTATGTTTTTACCTAAAAAAGTGAGTTTTTCAGTAATTGTCTTTGAATTTCCATGTTTTAATTAAAAACATGAACAATACGGTATAGCGTATATTTTTTCTCCTTAAAGCTAAATAAAATACCCTATTTAAACCTTTTTATTGGTTTCAACAACATTTTGAAGAAAATCCCTTTTTCATGTTACATAAAATGTAATACAAGCCATTTCAATGAAAAAATATATATTTGTTTAAGAAAAAGGAGTTTTCAGTGTTATTTCGTTTTATTTCCATGGTTTGAGTGAAAATGAAGGAAAAAGGAAGAAATATATTAGTTTTTCATGGCAATTCATTTTTTTCTCTCAAAATTTCATAAATTATCCCGTTTCCAGCGTTTCTTGGAGAATTAACAACTTATCTAAGACCATCTTTATTTTAGTTTAGAAAAAAGGAATATGTGCCATTTCACGAAAAAAGTTTCTTTTCACCGAAAAATCAAATTTTCGATGATTTTCTGCTTATTTCATTGTTTTCATAAAAAATAAACAAAAAAACACTGAATATTGCCACAATATATTTTTTCTTCTTAAAAAAGTCATAAATGACGTGTTTTTTAACATTTTTAGGAGTATTAACGGCAACCTAAACAAAACCCCCTTTTACAAATACAATGTACGTAATTTGAATAAAGAAGAAAATTCTGCCTAAAAAGTGATTTTTAAAGATTTTTTTCATATTTTCATTTGTTGGTGGAGGAAAACCAAAAACATACAATTTTTTTTTCGACAATACTTTTTTTCTCAAAAATTGCACAAATTACCTATTTTTATGCTTTTATTTTTATTTTACGACAATAGATATTTTTTTCTCTAAAACCCGCAAAAATGACCCTTTTTTCAATGTTTTTCGGAGATTTACTAATATTAAAGGAAAACCATCTCTTTTACGAAAAAAAATATGATATTACACCAAAAGTCACTTCTATAATAATTTTCTGTTGATTTCAATGTTTTGATTAAAAGTAAGAAACTAAACACTATATACATTTTATTTCTTTGAAACTATACAAAGTATCCATTTTTAACCTTTTTGGACGTTTAAACACATTTTGTAGAAAACAACTTTTTCATGTTACAATATACGTTTTCTATATAAAATTTCATAAAAAAGTTTTTTTTCAGTATTTAAGAGTATTAACGGCATTTTACGTAAAACCCTTTTTTACAAGTATAACATATGCGATTTCAATGATCCATTTTTCAACGTTTTGAAGGGTTTTACAATATTTTTATGACAAATCTATCTTCCCTTAGAACAAAAGTATGTTTTTACGTCCAAAAGTGAGTTTTTAAGTAATTTTCTTTGAATTTCCACGTTTTAATTAAAAACATGAGCAATAGGTATTGTTTTTCTCTTTAAACTTACATGATCTACCCCATTTAAACATTTTTATTGGTTTTAACAACATTTTGAAGAAAATCCCTTTTTCATGTTACATAAAATGTAATACAAGCTATTTCAATGAAAAAATATATATTTCTTAAGAAAAAGGATTTTTCAGTGTTTTTTCTTTTTATTTCCATTTTTTGAGTGAAAATGAAGGAAAAAAAAAGAAATATATTAATTTTTCATGGCAATTCATTTTTTTCTCTCAAAATTGCATAAATTATTCCGTTTGCAGCGTTTCTTGGGGAATTAACATCTTATCTAAGAAAGACCATCTTTATTTTAGTTCAGAAAAAAGGAATATATGCCATTTCACGAAAAAAGTTTCTTTTCATCGAAAACGTGAATTTTTCGATGATTTTCTGCTTATTTCATTGTTTTCATCAAAATATAAACAAAAAACACTGAATATTGCCACAATATACTTTTTTTCCTGAAAAAAACATAAATGACGTGTTTTTCAACGTTTTTAGGAGTATTAACGGCATTTTAAACAAAACCCCTTTTTACACGTATAATATATGCAATTTGAATAGGGAAGAAAATTCTGCCTAAAAAGTGACTTATTGAAGGTTTTTTTCATATTTTCATTTGTTGGTGAAAGTAAACCAAAAAAATACATTCTTTTTCTCGATAATATTTTTTTTCTCTAAAATTTCACAAATTACCTATTTTTATGCTTTTTTCCTTATTTTACGACAATATATTTTTTTTCTCTAAAACCGCATAAATGACCCTTTTTTTAATGTTTTTCGGAGATTTACTACCTTAAAAGGAAAACCATCTCTTTTATGAAAAAAAAAAAGATTTTACACCAAAAGTCACTTTTTAATAATTTTCTATTGATTTCAATGTTTTCATTAAAAACAAAAAAATAAACATTATTTACATTTTCTTTCTCTGAAACTGTACAAACTATCCATTTTAAAACTTTTTGGACGTTAAAACACAACTTTGTAGAAAACAACTTTTTCATGTTACAATATACTTTTTCTATCTAAAATTTCATAAACTAGGTTTTTTTCGGTTTTTGGAGTTTTAACGGCATTTTACATAAAACCCTCTTTTACAAGTATAACATATGCGATTTGAATTATCCATTTTTCAACGTTTTTAAAGATTTTGCAATACTTTTATGAGAAATCCATTTTCCCCTAGAAAAAAAGTATGTTTTTACATCAAAAAGTGAGTTTTTCAGTAATTGTCTTTGAATTTCCATGTTTTAATTAATAACATGAACAAAACGCTATAGCGTATTGTTTTTCTCCTTAAATCTAAATAAACTACCCTATTTAAACCTTTTTATAGGTTTCATCAACATTTTGAAGAAAATCCCTTTTTTGTGTTACATAAAATGTAATACAAGCCATTTCAATGAAAAAAATATATATTTGTTTAAGAAAAAGGAGTTTTCAGTGTTATTTCTTTTTATTTCCATGTTTTGAGTGAAAATGAAGGAAAAAGCAAGAAATATATTAACTTTTCATGGCAATTCATTTTTTTCTCTCAAAATTGCATAAATGATCCCGTTTCCAGCGTTTCTTGGAGAATTAACATCCTATCTAAGAAAGACCATCTTTATTTTAGTTCAGAAAAAAGGAATATATGCCATTTCACCAAAAAAGTTTCTTTTCACCGAAAAATTATATTTTCCATGATTTTCTGCTTATTTCATTGTTTTCATAAAAAAAATAACAAAAAAACACAGAATATTGCCACAATATACTTTTTCTTCTGAATAAAAGTCATAAATCACGTGTTTTTCAACGTTTGCAGGAGTATTAACGGGAATTTAAACAAAACCCCTTTTACAAGTATAATGTATGCAATTTGAATAAAGAAGAAAATTTTGCCTAAAAAGTGACTTTTTCAAGATTTTTTTCATATTTTCATTTGTTGGTGGAGGAAAACCAAAAACACACAATTTTTTTTTTCGACAATACTTTTTTTTCTCAAAAATTGCACAAATTACCTATTTTTATGGTTTTGTCCTTATTTTACGACAAAAAATATTTTTTTCTCTAAACCCGCATATATGACCCTTTTTTTAATGTTTTCGGAGATTTACTACTATTAAAGGAAAACCATCTCTTTTACGAAAAAAAATATGATTTTACACCAAAAGTCACTTTTTTAATAATTTTCTGTTGATTTCAATGTTTTGATTAAAACCAAGAAACTAAACACTATATACATTTTATTTCTCTGAAACTATACAAAGTATCCATTTTTAACCTTTTTGGACGATTAAACACATTTTGTAGAAAACAACTTTTTCATGTTACAATGTACTTTTTCTATCTAAAATTTCATAAAAAAGTTTTTTTCAGTATTTAAGAGTATTAACGGCATTTTACGTAAAACCCTTTTTAACAAGTATAACATATGCGATTTGAATAATCCATTTTTCAACGGTTTTAAGGGTTTTAAAATATTTTTATGACAAATCCATCTTCCCTTAGAAAAAAAAGTATGTTTTTACGTCCAAAAGTGAGTTTCTAAGTAATTTTCTGTGAATTTTCATGTTTTAATTAAAAACATGAATAATACGTATTGTTTTTCTCTTTAAAGTTACATGATCTACCCTACTTAAACCTTTTAATTGGTTTTAACAACATTTTGAAGTAAATCCCTTTTTCATATTACACTAAAATGTAATACAAGCCATTTCGATGAAAAAATATATATTTGTTTAAGAAAAAGGAGTTTTCAGTGTTATTTCTTTTCATTTCCATGTTTTGAGTGAAAATGAAGGTAAAAGCAAGAAATATATTAACTTTTCATGGCAATTCATTTTTTTCTCTCAAAATTGCATAAATTATCCCGTTTCCAGCGTTTCTTGGAGAATTAACATGTTATCTAAGAAAAAACATCTTTATTTTAGTTAAGAAAAAAGGAATATATGCCATTTCACGAAAAAAATTTGTTTTCACCGAAAAATCAATTTTTCCATGATTTTCTACTTATTTCATTGTTTTCATAAAAAATAAACAAAAAAAACACTGAATATTGCCACAATATACTTTTTCTTCTGAAAAAAGTCATAAATGACGTGTTTTTCAACGTTTTTAGGAGTATTAACGGGAATTTAAACAAAACCCCCTTTTACAAGTATAATGTATGCAATTTGAATAGAGAAGAAAATTTTGCCTAAAAAGTGACTTTTTCAAGATTTTTTTCATATTTTCATTTGTTGTTGGAGGAAAAAAAAAACAATTTTTTTTTCGACAATACTTTTTTTCTCAAAAATTGCACAAATTACCTATTTTTATGCTTTTATCGTTATTTTATGACAATAGATATTTTTTTCTCTAAACCCGCATAAATGACCCTTTTTTGAATGTTTTTCGGGGATTTACTACTATTAAAGGAAAACCATCCCTTTTACGAAAAAATATATGATTTTACACCAAAAGTCACTTTTTTAATAATTTTCTGTTGATTTCAATGTTTTGATTAAAACCAAGAAACTAAACACAATATACATTTTATTTCCCTGAAACTATACAAAGTATCCATTTTTAACCTTTTTGGACGTTTAAACACATTTTGTAGAAAAAAACTTTTTCATGTTACAATATACTTTTTCTATCTAAAATTTCATAAAAAACGTTTTTTTTCTTCAGTATTTAAGAGTATTAACGGCATTTTTCGTAAAACCCTTTTTTACAAGTATAACATGTGCGATTTGAATTATCCATTTTTCAACGTTTTTAAGGGTTTTACAATATTTTTATGACAAATCCATCTTCCCTTAGAAAAAAAAGTATGATTTTACGTCCAAAAATGAGTTTTTAAGTAATTTTCTTTAAATTTCCATGTTTTAATTAAAAACATGAACAATACGTAATGTTTTTCTCTTTAAAGTTACATGAGCTACCCTATTTAAACCTTTTTATTGGATTTAACAACATTTTGAAGAAAATCCCTTTTTTATGTTACATAAAATGTAATACAAGTTTTTTCAATGAAAAAATATATATTACTTTAAGAAAAAGGATTTTTCAGTGTTTTTTCTTTTCATTTCCATGTTTTGAGTGAAAATGAAGGAAAAAAGCAAGAAATATATTAATTTTTCATGGCAATTCATTTTTTTCTCTCAAAATTGCATAAATTATTCCGTTTGAAGCGTTTCTTGGGTAATTAACATCTTATCTAAGAAAGACCATCTTTATTTTAGTTAAGAAAAAAGGAATATATGCCATTTCACGAAAAGTTTCTTTTCATCGAAAAAGTGAATTTTTCGATGATTTTCTGCTTATTTCATTGTTTTCATCAAAAAATAAACAAAAAACACTGAGTATTGCCACAATATACTTTTTTTTCCTGAAAAAAACATAAATGACGTGTTTTTCAACGTTTTTCGGAGTATTAACGGCATTTTAAACAAAACCCCTTTTTACACGTATAATATATGCAATTTGAATAGAGAAGAAAATTCTGCCTAAAAAGTGACTTATTCAAGGTTTTTTTCATATTTTCATTTGTTGGTGGAAGTAAACCAAAAAAAATACATTCTTTTTCTCGAGAATATTTTTATCCATTTTAAAAGTTTTTGGACGTTTAAACACAACTTTGTAGAAAACAACTTTTTCATGTTACAATATACTTTTTCTATCTAAAATTTCATAAATTACGTTTTTCTCAGTTTTTAGGAGTATTAACGGCATTTTACATACAACCCCTTTTTACATGTATAACATATGCGATTTGAATTATCCATTTTTCAACGTTTTTAAAGATTTTACAATACTTTTATGAGAAATCCATGTTCCCCTAGAAAAAAAAGTATTTTTTTACCTGAAAAAGTGAGTTTTTCAGTAATTGTCTTTGAATTTCCATGTTTTAATAAAAAACATGAACAATACGCTATAGCGTATTGTTTTTCTCCTTAAAGCTAAATAAACTACCCTATTTAAACCTTTTTATTGGTTTCAACAATATTTTGAAGAAAATCCCTTTTTCATGTTACATAAAATGTAATACAAGCCATTTCAATGAAAAAATATATATATTTGTTTAAGAAAAAGAAGTTTTCAGTGTTTTTTCTTTTCATTTCCATGTTTTGAGTGAAAATGAAGGAAAAAGCAAGAAATATATTAACTTTTCATGGCAATGCATTTTTTTCTCATAAAATTGCATAAATTATCCCGTTTCCAGCGTTTCTTGGAGAATTAACATCTTATCTAAGAAAGACCATCTTTATTTTAGTTCAGAAAAAAGGAATATATGCAATTTCACGAAAAAAGTTTCTTTTCAGCGAAAAAGTTAATTTTTTGATGATTTTCTGCTTATTTCATTGTTTTCATCAAACAATAAACAAAAAACACTGAATATTGCCATCATATACTTTTTTTTTTTTTTTAAATAATAAATGACGTGTTTTTCAACGTT
>CM035176.1:4346596-4383449 GCA_020233015.1 Callinectes sapidus | reverse complement strand
GAGAGAGAGAGAGAGAGAGAGACAGAGAGAGAGGGAGAGAGAGTTGGGTAGAGAATGAAGTGTCTCATGGGAACCCATTATGGGATTAACACTTGAGAAAAGCAGAATGCATAATTTGTTTTTGTTTTTTCCCTACTCATGTATATATTAGGTATAAGTCCCACCTTCCCTATCCTAGATATTATATATGCATAGAGGATACAGCCTCTGTGAGATTATTGATGTTTTTTATTATGATTTTAATATTATGTTGTATTTAATCGGGACTCATTGGAAAATCTGGCATCCACTTCACCTTAGAATGTGGCTTTTCGCACATTTCTTCGTTACCTGTGGAATTTATGTCTTGTTTGTTCAGCCCAAAGCTGATCACCAAGACATAATTTTTTTTATGTGAATCACTTAAGTGAGATTATATGAGAAAAACTGAAAGAATTGTTACACTGATACAACGAGGAACGCACCAACCTCTTATATAATCCAGAATGGTGCGCTTGAGGCGGACCGAGTCATGTTACTGTTAACACCTCTCTCCCAGTGCTCTCCAACCATTCGGCCACACGCACTGCTCCCAGACTTGTCGACTTAGTCTCAAATAGCTCCTACCACCGAGCAAAAATAGAATTAATCTGTTTTGGGGACTTAAGTCTCCAGCTGGCTTGTGGACTCAGTCTCTGACCGATATTTTTGGACTCTTGTCTCCAGTAGAGCTACTGCTGCAGCATACACAAGTGTACCGGAACTTTCCCTCTTGGTTGAGAGCCTGCCCTTGTGTATTGCCCTCTTGTTCTTCTACTAAGTATTTCTTTTTCTGGTCTTATATACCCTGTTTAGAGCGGTACGAAGCCGAACCCCGCGGACACTGGCGCAGGCGTTTGTCAAAAGGGGGCCCCTTAGAAGGGGTGGTTATAGCAAGCCGCAGGGTGACCAAAAACTGATAGGGTTTGAGGAAAAGCCCCCTCGGGGACAGCGCGCCTTGCACCCTCCGAAGGTTTTTAGGAACCTGGGGTGTGCTAAGGGTGGCGTTGCAGGTAGGCTCCTTATATTTCTTTCTAGCTGTAACCCTGTTTGTTTGTTTGTTTGTTTGTTTGCTTGATTGTTTCTTTACTCTGTTTGTTTGGTTGTTTGTTTCTTTGCTTGGGTGTTTTTGTGTGCATTAGCATACTAATGCACACATGAGCGGGAGACCTTCCCATATTCCGCGTCCCGTGTTGAGCGCACGAGGGAAAAATGAATTGCCGACTGCAATGGATGCTACCACTACCTCCTCCAAGCGACCACGCCGCCCCTCTACATCCAGTAACAGTTCCTGCACCTCCACTGGAGAGAACCAACAATGCACAGCAGTAAGGAAGAAGGGCTTACTGCAATTGAGAACCGATGGTTTGACCTCGACCGCTTCCGCTCCCGGAACCTCCTCAACCACCCGTCCACCCACTGATGCACGCTGCGACAAAACTGCTACTAAGCCCGCCACGGACACCTCTCGCCCGCTTCTTCGCCACAATGACGAGTCCATGCCTCCACCTCCTCCTCCCGCTGCTAATCAGGAGCAAGATGATGATGGCTTCACCATTGTCACCAACAGGAGGCGCCACCTTCACAAAGACTCTGCTACTACGTCGGGAAACGATTCCTGCCCCGCACCCACACAATCAACCGCTCGCACCACCAATCGCAACTCGCCTGCCAACCATCGTGCTCAACAGCCAGCACGCCCCTCTGTGAGCGTGGCACGACAAGCCCCGCTGGAAAACACCTATCCCGCTTTCAGAGTCCCTATGTCAGAGGACTTCCCCATCTCCTATGACGCTGTGGCAGCTCTGGAGAAGGAACACCCCCACTTGCTGATGCAGAACCTCATTGGGAAGGACAACAGCTTTGTTCTTCTCCCCAAGAACGAGGCCACCTTCAACACCCTAGACCAACTGGCCTCAGAGCCGTCCAGCTGGGTGAGGCTGTTGAAGATAGAGCCAGCTGTGCAGCTCTCGAAAGGCGTAGTGATGGGCTACCCCCTTCGTATGCCCACTGCACTGCTTTTACGGCACCCGCAAGTGGAGGAGGCCACCCGCTGTCGCACAACACGACAACAGGACGAGACACGACAAGTCCTCGTCTCCGTCCGCGGGCCCCTACCTCCTCACATAGACCTGGGGAACTGGGGCCTGTTTTACCTGCGCCCCTACACTCCCGAGCCGCTCAGGTGTTTCCGTTGCCAGAGGTACGGACACCACAAGGACAACTGCAGCCGCACTGTCACCTGCGGGATTTGCAGTGGGAGGCACTGGACGGAGAAGTGCCTCACTCTTTACAAAGAGAAGAAGGTGGTCCATCATCGGTGCGCAAACTGTGGTGCTGCGCATCATGCATGGAATCCAGCTTGCCCTGTGAGACTCCAGCGTGTCAACCAGGACCGGGAAAGGCAGGTCAACTGGGTAAAGGAGCAACAGAGCGCCTCCACTACCCCAGCACCTCCCGGGACCTTCGTCTGGGGCCAACAGCGAAACACCTCTCCGCCCACACCACAACAGAGAGAAATACACCAAGGGCCATGCGACACCGTGCAGAACTTCCCTTCCCTTCCCTTCCCACCCCTAACCAACACGCCTACCACACTAACACCCCAGGCCAATCACCCACCTCCGTCAGCTCCACGCCAAACATCAGCAACAAATGGGAATTCCCAGACGAGCCCGCCTGTCTCGGTCGCCCCAACGTCATCTCCAACGTCGATGCCGGTTCCTCCTACCACACAAATGACC
This sequence comes from Callinectes sapidus, assembly GCA_020233015.1. Classification (NCBI taxonomy): domain Eukaryota; kingdom Metazoa; phylum Arthropoda; class Malacostraca; order Decapoda; family Portunidae; genus Callinectes; species Callinectes sapidus. The sequence goes on along the minus strand of CM035176.1, from coordinate 4,380,687 downwards.
CTGCCACCAGGTTCCTTCATCATGACGGCAGACCTCCTGCCCAAGTCATCGAGAAAACTCAGGCGCTGACACACCAACAACACCAACGAGGAACTCCTACTGCTCCTCTGACCACCCTTCTGCCCCAGGAAGTGCCACCGATGACTCACCCTTACCCCAAACCTCGTCGGGCCGACCCCCGCATGCGACCAGTTACACCAACACCATCGGTGAGCGGAGAGCAAACCAGCTGCGCATCTGCCAATGGAACTGCAGGGGGTTCCGTACCCAATACGCGTCCCTCCTTGAAGTGTGCAACAGGGAAAATATTGACATATTCCTCCTTCAGGAGACGTTCCTCCCAGTAGGCACCACTACAACTCTGCCTGGGTATAATGCCTTCCACCTGTCACGCGAAGAAGGGCAAAGGGGAGGACTCGCCATCCTCGCCCGCCGATGGTTAGATTGCCAAGAAGAAGAACACCCTCTCTTCTGTGGGGAAGGAGTAGACGTGCAGGCAATCAGGGTCCGTCTCCCAGAACGGCAATTATACCTGTACAACATCTACAGGCCAGCAGCAGCAGAGCTAATCATTGATGAGGTCTTTGGACTTGCTGCTGCTGAGATGGTACTAATTGCAGGAGACTTCAATGCACATCACCCGTGGCTCAACTCCACCAGCCCCACAAATGACGCTGGCCACTCCTTCCACGCGGCATACGAAGACTCAGGCCAGGCACGTCTCCTGAATGACACAGGCTGCCCCACGCATATCCAAGGTGGTAGGCTCGACCTCGCCTTCTCCTCAAACCTCCTCAACCCAACCCCTACGTGGTCACTGCATCCCCACCTCACCAGTGACCACTTTGCGACCATCATTGAGGTTGAGTCGTACTTGCCTCCCCTACCAATACGTCTGAAAAAATTTAATATGCGTCGTGCAGACTGGGGGCTTTTCGCTGCCACCGCTGACTCCCTCATGGCAGACAAGGATTTCCAACTCCCACTGGAAAACCAGGCACACCTTTTCAACACCTTAGTGCTTGAAGCTGCCAAACAGGGTATCCCCACAGCGAAGGAGTGCCCACGACATCATAAGGATGCCTGGATATACGGGCCACGGTTTAAGGAAATTAATAGGAGGCTCAACGCTGCAAGGAAGGAGTACCGACGTGATCCAACAACTGCACGCTGCTCTTACCTTCGCAGTGTTGCTCGTCACGCCCAAATCACCAAGACGCAACTCAAGGAAGATGAGTGGCTCGCTTGGTGCCGTTCGGTCGGCCACCACACAACCATCGGAGAACTGTGGCGCAAGACTCGGGCGCTTTACAACCCTCGCCCTCACCGTCCCCCTGCACACTTTGTATCAATCGCGAAAGCAGAAAGGCTGGCTGGGGTTTTTGCTGCCCGGATGTCGCCATCCCAACTACCTGCCGCAACAAGAAGGGCACAGGCTGACCTCGCCGAACACAGGCGTACCAAGGTCATGGAGGCATGCCAGGAGGAAGCGCCAACTGACACCCCTTTTGCGCTACACGAACTCAAACGCGCTTTACCACATGGCAAGGACATATCACCAGGGCAGGACCAAATTACCTACTCAATGCTCTCCCATCTTGGCGAAGTAGGTAAACGCTCACTACTTGAGCTCTGCAATGCCTCAATGCAGGCCGGTGCATTGCCAGAGTCCTGGAAGGAGGCCGTAATCACTCCTATCCCAAAACCTGGTGCTCCTGGTGCTATGAGGCCTATCTCTCTCCTCAGTTGTGTCAGTAAGGTAGCGGAGCGGCTCGTTTTTGAAAGACTGTGGTGGCAAGCGGGCGAGTTTCATCCCCATCTCTTCGCGTTCCAGCCTCGAAGAAACACTGCTTCCTGCCTGATGACCCTCCTTCACGACCTTCGCAAACGAGCGGGTCTCGTCGTAATTTTTGACCTCGAGAGTTAGTGGATCCTCTTGCTATGCTCGAGGCTTTGGCAGACAAAGGGATCAAAGGGCGCCTCCTGAGGTGGGTCTCAGACTTCCTCACAGGACGCACTGCCAAAGTGCGTTTCCAGGGTCGCCTGTCCACTGCACACCGGCACACACTAAGGACCCCTCAAAGCAGCTGCATCAGTCCCTTCATTTTTAATACGTTAGTTGAGAGGCTGATGGAGATCTCATATGGGCGCGACTCACTCTTACTAGCCTACGCGGATGACCTTGCCCTGTTCCTCCCTAGGGCGAGTTATCAAGAACAGGTCCATCAGGCAGTGAGTCTCCTACACCAGCGCTGTGTCTCTCTGGGTTTTAAAATCAACCCAGACAAAACGCGCTATATGACCTTTGGACTGGCTCCTCTAATAAGACCCCTAGAACTGGAGGGCATACCAGTGAGCCGCACCATCAGGCATAAATACCTAGGGGTATTTTTTGACCTAGGCCTCACTTTCCAACATCAGGTGGGCCATATACGTGCCATATACGAGGCCAGACTCAGGATACGCCGGTTCCTGACTGGATATGGTCCCGCCCGGGCCGGTGCTTCACCCCGTGTCCTACGGACACTCTATGTGATGGCCATCCGGTCTATCATAGATTACAGATCCCTGTCTCCCGGGACTCTCAGCAACCGCCATAAAGTCGCTCGAGGTGACTCAGAATGCGGCATTGCGCTCCATTCTTGGGGCACCTCGGTGGACCTCTATTGTCACCATGAGGGAGGAATGCGGCCTGCCCTCCATTAAATCACGAATACAAGCACGAACCTGCAGCGCCATCGCGGCTTTCCAGCGTCGCTGGCCGCACAGCCGCCTCAGTCGAGCGTTCCACCACGCATTCAATAGACCCCTAGCTACACGCCCTGACCGTGACTGGGTGCACGCAGCTGCCGATGCGGCCCGCCTGCTCGGGGTTGAAGATGTCGTGAGGTGCGGACCAGACCCCCCTGTCCCTGACCACCAACTCCCGCCCCCTTGGAACCCACCAATCTTCACACTGACCACCTTCACCTGCAACAAGCCCAAGCAGCTACTACCAGCTCTCCTTCGCCAGGAAGCCCTCCGCCTGATAGCCTCTAACACCTCTCCAACGGGCCGTCACTACTTCACCGACGGGTCGGTGAGTAACGGGGGCGCAGCTGGGTCTGCTTTCGTTTCTGGCGACACCACTGTCGCCGCCGCATACCCCATTACGCAACAGCTTTCCAGGCAGAGCTGGCTGCCATCTTTATAGCTCTGAATCACGCCCACGAGACACTGAGAAATAATGTGGGAAGGGATATCCACATTTTCAGCGACTCTGTCTCTGCACTCAAGGCCCTGCAACAAAACAAACAAGCTCCTGTCTACCATAAACCACCAGATGGCCTACTTACACCGAGAAGGAGCAAACATCCATCTTCACTGGGTCCCAGGCCATGTCGGAGTTATTGGGAACGAGCGAGCAGATACGGCTGCTCGACTCGCAGGCGCTGAAGCTGAGACAACACTGCATTTCCCTCGCAGCTTAAGTTCGCTAAGATCCGGTTTCAACGCTGCCGCGCTCTCAAACACCAAGGCGCTCTTCGACACGGCCCTATCAGCGGGCTCCACCTCCGCTAGATGGTACGCAAATGCTACTCAGCGCCATCCTTCCCCCCTCTCTGGTCTTAGCTCCAAAGAAGCAAGGATTGTCCAGCGGTTGAGGCTGGGTTTCCGGTGCCGTGCCCAGATCCTCAACACCTTGCCTGAGACATGTGCACACTGTTCCACGGCAACTGAATATCCCTTGCACCACTACATCCTTCACTGTCCAGCGACCCACGGCCTGCGCAGGAATTTACGCAACCACTCCCACCCCCAGCCCGGACTCGAAGCATCCGCCTGGGTTATAAGCCAGTCCAGCGAAAAAAACATAATCGAAATTGGGAAATCATTTCCACCTCCTCGCTAGACCCCTAATATAAACCCACAATAAACCGCCTACTACGACGGGCTCTTAGATAGCCCGTGTGCTCCCCCCTTGGGGGACACGATAGAAAACAACTAGAAAACAACACGCGCTTGAGGCACGGCACATCAGTCTTCACCCAGACTCCGACGAGGAAGGATCCAGCGCTCTGCAGCCGCTCCAGCCAGCTCCAGTTGACCGCCAAACCCTGACACAGCCGTGTCTCCTCCTCACAGCTCAGGGAAACGCCAGCCAATCAGCGGCCAGTACCCCGCCCCGTCTTCTCGCCCCTCATTCTTCAGTCGGCCGCCAGCAACCGCCACAGCAGCATCCTTTTCCTTGCTCTCGGCCGATAGTGTGAACACGTGCACAGCCACCAGGCTGCCCTGCTGTTTATAAAAGTGCCGGTGTTGTGCTTGCTGTGTGCTGTTTGACGTGCCTGAGCACCGTAGGGCCGTGCCCTATGGTACAAGGATGGCTGTCCCTCGCCCCCCTGACCGGACATTAAGGTATCGGATAAAAACCACCAATCTCCCGAACGACCTCAGCAACGCCTTTTTTTCAAGATCGCAGATTGCCCACACTAAATGCTTCAAGTCCGGACCCTACATCATCGTTGGCCTAGCCAGCGATGCAGATCGCGACAGCCATATGTCACCCACGGTAACGGAAAATTTGAAACTCCTCGGATTTGAGCTTGTCGAAGGACAAGCACAGGTCTCAGCCAGGACAATCCTCGCCCGAAAAATTGATGAATACCTCCTGAAGAAGACCCCGAAGATCTCCGTGCAGAAATCGAAGCAAAGAACAATGTGGCAATCGATGACCTTCGCGTTATTGCAAAAGCCCACATGTTGAAGATCAGATTCTGCACACGCCAGGAAGCACAGACAACCATCCAAAAAGGTATGAAACTTTTCTCACAAATAATCCCACACTACAACACGAACATAGAACAGTACCTTCCAGTCACACAATGTTACAAATGTTATAAGTTCACCCACCGTACCAACCAATGCAAGGAGAGCGATGTCACTTACTCCAAATGCGCGGCAAAAAAACACGGCTACCAAAACTGCCAAGTCACCACCCTCAAATGCATTAACTGAAATAGGGACCACCCGGCAGTATCCTTTAGATGCCAGGTGAAGAAAAATGCACAGCAAGAACAAAACTCCACCACACACACAACACAAAAAAATAATTCCTATGCAAAAGCCGCCACTCCCTCTACCCCTACGCCCACACCACCACCTTCACCTCCAACGCAAAACACCACCACTACCACTACCACTACCACAGACAAACAATTCCTAACAGATTTCATAATTAAATATTCCATCGAAATTTCAGGCGGGGACCTCCAAAAACAGGCCGAGGTAATGAACACTCTTCTTCTCCAAAATAACTGCCCGACAATTTCATTCCCACCAAACTTCTTTCAATAACACCAACAACACTTCCAGCAAACACATGAACAACACAAACAAACACAAGAAAACACACTCACAGCCAAAACCTCCACTCTTCCTCCTGTCCACAACTCACCTGTGAACGTGGCCAGCATCGACGACGAAACCGGTGACCTCGTCATCGATGACGACACAACCACCGGTGAGGAAGCAGCCTCTGGGGAAACACAGCCCCTTAGCCCCTGTTCCTCTCCCACTACATCCAACACCACAGTAACCACACTCCATGGCACAACAGTAGTTAAGCGATATTTATTGTCAAACCCAGAAACTCCACACCAAAGACAAACACGAAACACTAGTAAGAAAACAGTTAAAATATGATCACACTTGTACAATTAAACTGTCGCGGCTACTGGAATAACAGACACCTTATTTCAGAAGCCATAAGCTCTATCGATCCAGACATTGTTCTCCTCAACCACACAGGTCTACCCCCTAAACCCATAAAACTGTACGGATACAACACCAGATACACCACAGGAACTCTCCATGATGGCGTAGCTATCATGGTAAAAAAACACTCTAAGACACAGACACATAACAGATTGGCCCTCAGCTCACTTTCTGGCAACAAAGATACACACCCAACATGGACCCCTTCTTGTTGCCACGACATACTGTAGACCTAACACTGGGCTCCCCCTCACAAGTCTTAACACCCTTTTCAATCACACCAACATACTAGTCTATATCTTGGCTGATCTCAATGCATAACACACAGCCTTCAGGCACAACAACAGCAACAGACACGGACAGGAACTCCTACAACTTACACAACTAAAACGTCTCCGTTTCCTTGGACCAGATTTTCCAACCTGCTTCACTCACAATGGAACAGGAAGACCAGACCTCATCCTTTCTAACCGACAGACCTTACCCTTCCACCACCATATCTCCCATGGCCCGCTTTGCGGTTCAGACCACCTTCCAGTTATCCTTAAGATATCCTCCAACCCAATATCAATCCCCTCCCCACCCACCCCTGACTACCACTTGACAAACTGGGACGACTTGAAAAACACACTTACAAACATGCACCGACCAGTACATCTCGACGGGAAAGACTATACAGAAATAGACAAAGCCCTCGAGCGACTAGAAGACGATATACTCACAGCAGCCGACAGACACACACCCAAACAACACAAAATACACATAGACTTCAGACCCTCTTTACGTACACAACGACTACTAACCTGCTACAGAACACGTTTCCTGACAAACATGAACAACCACTTACCAATATTCCGAGACTTACACATTCTTCGCAGACACATTATTAACAGTCTTCAAGACGATCACAACGCCCACTGGAAAAGTCTAGTCTCCCGTCTACACGGAACCCGCTGCCGCAATCCCACTCAGTTCTGGCGAATGATCCACAGACTGAGGGGATGCCAGCGGGAGAGCTTTGACTACCTTGCACTGGACAGAGTGCGCATCACTGACCCAGCACAGGTGACTGACGTCTTTCGACAGCACTGGACTGACACCTTTCAGACCCACCCTCTTCCCCAACACGAGCCCAGTGTCACACACATAAACTACATCACAGAACACATACAGCAAAACCATGAAGACGTAACACCCCACAACAACATTCAACTAACACGCCTGGACCCACACCAATACCTTATTTCACCCATTGAGGAGGAGGATGTCTCGAGGTTGCTCAGGCACACCCCACGACGCGCCCCAAGCCCATCAGGCATAAACTGGCATATGGTCAGGAACTTACACCCCGAGACCATATGTAACCTGACAAAGATCTTCAATGCTTCACTTGCTTCGGGGTACTTTCCAAATTTTTTCAAAAAATTTAACATCACTCTCATCCCCAAACCCGGAAAAGCTACCGCCCAATAAGCTTGTTGGAAGTTCTCGACAAGACCTATGAAAGATCTATTAACCAGTGGTTGAGGGCACACCTCGACAGCGAAGAGTTACTGTCGCCCCAGCAGTTCGGGTTTCGCAGTGGCGCTTCGACCAAGGATGCCCTCAACAGCATAATAGCCTATCTAAATTATAATAAACTGTACACTAAAAAAGCCCTGGTGACAAAAGACGTTAAAAAACTTTTATGCAACTTCCAGGACGACAGACAGGCCAGGATTCGCCACCAGGGCACACTCTCGGCACCCTTTGCCTTTCAGGCAGCTGTCCCACAAAGTTCGGTACTCTTCCCAACTCTCTACAACATGTACACAGCCGAGCTGCCATCCCCACTTCACAATGACTCACTAACAATTCAGTACGCAGATGATGTAACACAATTGGCCCACGCCAGAATGTTAGATCATCTGACAGACAAAATTCAACAAGAACTGACAAGAACGAGCTTATGGGAGCTACAGTGGCGTATCATTTCAGACCCAGAAAAATCTAAGGTGACATACTTCAACAAAAAGTCTGCCGCCCCCCTAGATATCACTGTACCCAAACTTTCAAAACCCCATCCCCATACAAATAAGCAACACAAACAAAGTCCTTGGCCTCACCATTGACAAACACCTTAGATTTAACATACACATCAACCAAAAAGCAGCCATAGCATCTCGGGCACTGAGCAACCTGGAGAGATTCCGCAACAGCAAAAAAAAAAAAAAAAAAAAAAAAAAAAAACTAAACCTCTATAAAGCTTTCATTCTTCCACTCCTAACTTACTGTCCCCTTGCCCTTTGTCTCTCTGCTCCTACTAACCTCCTTAAGCTTCAGAGAATCCAGAACCGAGCCATTCGTTTCGCCCTTGGGACGAAGTGGTTCGATTTCAGGACCTCTCTTTCCACCCATGAGAAGACCAATATCTCCCCTATTAACATAACCCTCCATAATAGAACCCAAAGATAACTAACCTTATTCCACGTCAAACACCCACACTCCTACAATCTAATTAACAACCTGCCCCGACCTTACCGCCACCTTCGTCACACCAACCTCCTTGACCCCCCAGACGAGCCCCCTGGTCCTGTCTTCAGATAATGGACTCTTCCCTCCCTCACCATCTTTCCATACTATCCGTCTCCCTTCCACTCCTTTTTTTACCTAGTATCCGTACCACTCAAGATGTCTTGAGTGGCATCACCGCCGCTAACCCAATCGGGGGACAGACCCGTGTGTCAACGCCTAGTGGTTTTTTTCATATTTTTTGTCTTATGGCTTTGTACTCATATTTTTTGTTTTTATATATTATCTTTCTCGCAGCCTTGGTACTAAGGGGGCACCGGACTGTTCCTGGATCGGGGGTGCGACAAACAACACCCACATTCTCATACCGTACCCCCATCAGAGGTAGTGCGTTCGTTTGTCAACACCCATTGGATTTTGTTCGTTTTTTTCTTATAGCTTTGTATTCCTATTTCTTATTCGCAAATTATTTTTCTGTCTCGCAGCCTGGGTATTAAGGGGGCACCGGACACTTTCCAAAGGGGGAAACAGCTCTACCACATCCCTTCCAACCGTCGACACGGCAACGGGTCCCACGGGCGTCGGCATGACGTTCCGTTAGAGGCACCCCCCCGATGTCTGTCAAGGAGCGGCCAGTACTGATGGTGGGGCGGGGCTGTGGAAGCACGTGCAGGGACTCCCATTCATCCCCTCCACAGAGGTAGTTGGGTGTCGTTAGGGCTAGACAAGAACACATCGGCACTCCTCCCAGCTGTCGGCATGGCCATGGGGCCCGCGGGACCCGATATGGCGTTCCACTCGTGGTACCCCCACATGTCTGTCAAGAAGCCAGGACTGATGACGGGGCAGGACTCTGGAAGCAACCATGCAGAGAAACCCCACTCACACCCCCCACAGAGTTGTTGGGGGCCGCGAGTGTCAAGTGTGCTTAGCCACATCCTGTCGTCACTTTACTCACTTTCACAGCCATCATCATACCCCCTAAACAAATTACCCTCACATATCACCCCTCTTCACGTCCCCTTTCTAATCACACCGCGGAGCGATCTTTCTTTCCTCCCAACAGGTTGCTATTACAGGAACCAGCGCTGCCACCACCATCAACAGCAGAAGACAGGGGCGGAAGGAAGAGTTCAACACCATCATCCCCACACACCATCCCTCTAATAACACCTCTCCACTCCATATCACCATTCTTTTTACTAACAAAGTGGTTCGGACACCACGATATAATGTAGGTCCCTCCGCTATACGGAGTACTTCCTTCAAATTGTCCCTCTTTCTCTAAAATAATAATGCAAAACACACACAAAAAAAAACTTTTTACTTTGACTGTGTTTCCTCTCCCATTTCCCTCCTCCACTCTTTTGTTGTCTGCTGATTGTTCTTGCGCAGGTGTGAGGATTGGGGCTGGCTACTAGGTCAGTACAGAGACGTCACATGCGCGGTTTGGTTGGTGGCGGTCTTGTGATTCCTTGAGTGCTCGGTGTGGGACTGTAGGCTTGGCTCCCACTTGTCCTAGTTGCTCTCTCCCTCGCTGCGTCAGTCCAAAACATTTACACAAAATCGAGCAGTAGCACACACACATCATACATCACAAAACACACTACCTTGCACCTGGGTTAAGCCCCAGTGACTTTACTCTTCTACTAAAATTTCCTTCTTTTAAACCCCCTATTCTTCCCACTGTCCCCACTTCCCCCTTCCCATCTTTTCTCTATTTTTCGATTCGATTTTTCTCTTGAGGCATTCATTCTTTTCTCTTTGCAGGGGAAGGACGTACGTTGCAGTGCTTGCTCGCCCATCGGTTTGGAACATAGCTCCCAGCCACCTAGTGTGTAACAGGTCCCGGTCTTCGTTTTTCAGCTCGTCAACAGCACCCCAACACCCATGTATAACTAGTTGTTCCTCCCGGCCCAGGGAGGGTCTTTTTGTCCCTTGAGCCCTTCGGAGATCTTGGCCAAGGATACTGCGTTGACAAATCCTCCAATATCGTGTCTTTTTTTCTAGTGATACTTTTGTTTTTATTGACAGTGAAGTGAAGTGAAGTGAAGTCTAAACGCTCTGCATTTTTTTTGTGTGCGCACTTTCTTTTTAAGTGTTTTTTTTTTTGTGTGTGTGTGTGTGTTTTCTCTTTTTCGAAGCCAAGTGTGAAATGGAAAATAGTGTTTTTACTGCCCCTACTCTGTGAGGGGATGTGAAAGAAAGCTAGGTGAAGTGAAGTGTTGACAATTCTGCTTTTTGTTTTATCGACGGTGCTATTGCACAAATCGAAGTGATGTGAATTGAAGTGTAAACGCCTCTGCGATTACAGTGTGTACTCAGCTTCTTAAGTGTTTTGTTGTTTCAAGTTAAGTGTGAAGTTAAAACAATAGTTTTTTTTTTTTTTTTTTTTTTTGGCCCAACCCTCCTCGAGTGCTGCTTCAATTTCCTAACCTAACCTAACCTAACCTAACCTAACCTAACCTACGGTTCCCTGGAGGAAATTGAAGCAGCACTCGAGGACTGGATGACTACTATAAAGACCACCGCTGACGACATACACCACAAGCAACGTTTAGACTTAGGTCGGCGCCAAGGCCTTCCCAAACCACGCACCTGCTCAGAATACAATTTCAGGCACTGCGGGATAGGGCAGCACTACGAGGATGGACTCGAGACGACTTCAAGAGGTACAACCAGCTTAAGGCCGCATTATATGACTCACGACAGGCTGAGGCCAGAGAACACTGGGGCAGGAAGTTGACTAGCTTGGCTGCTAACTACCGTGAATCCAAGAAATTCTGTCGAGACGTTAAGCGTCACCAACAGTGACAAGGAACGATTTTTACCAACATATGGAACCGCGTGTACAGCAAAGACTATGACAATGACTTTGACGACAACGACCAGGTGTTGGATTACATGGCTAATGCCGTGCACAGGAACTACCCATATGACAACGCCGACCCTGCCCGTCTCACAGGCTCTTCTCCACTGGACTGTCTAATTTCCTCCTGCGAGGTGACTGCCGCGGTAAAACGCGGCAGACCGACCTGCCCAGAAGGAAGTAAGATAAACAAAACTATAATTTCATATCTTCCAGATTCTGCACTTTCCAGACTACGGGCTATTCTCAATGCAGCACCCTCTGCCGGCTACTTCACAGACGGGTTCAAACAGGCCGAGATGCGGATGATACCTAAGGCCGGCAAGCTTCCCACTCGACCGGAGAGCTACCGTCCTATCTCCCTTCTGGAGGTTCCTGGGAAAATACTCGAACGGGTTATCAACTCACGGCTACGTACATATCTGGAGACCAGTAACCACCCTCATCCTGGTCAGTACGGGTTCCGGAGAGGTCGAGGCACCGTACACGCAATTGCACTGGTTACCGAAACCATGGCACTGCACCAGGCAAACGGGTTCCACTGTAACCTGGTATTGCAGGACGTGAGCAAGGCGTTCGACCGTGTATGGCATCTTGGGCTGAAGTACAAAATCCTTCACCTAGGCTTGCCTGCACTGGTGGAGCGCCTGCTCTGTGATTTTCTGGAAGACAGGACAGCAAGGATAATCTCGGCCCAGCTTTCCCCCTTGCCACTGGAGTCCCGCAAGGCAGTGTACTGTCCCGTACCCTCTACAGTATCTTTGCCAGTGACTGTCCTTTTTCAGATGCTGGTATTAATGTACCATACGCAGATGACGTCTCCCAGACAGTCTTTCACCCAGGTCGCTCAAGCCGCATGACGAATGCCTGGACCGGCAGAGAGATCGCACGCATCAACAACTTTGAGACGGAATGGAAGATCAGGACCAACTTGGCCAAGTTCTCTGTCATCCTGTTTGCCACCAGGACCCCCGCCCCGGTGATTGTTGAAGGAGACGACGTCGGCCTAAGCATGAGGGGCTCCCTCCTGCGGCTCTCGGTATCCTCGAGGGGATACACTGGCCCTATGTACCAGCGGGTGTCAAGGGCGAAAGCGGCTCTCAAGAAGCTCTATCGCTTCAGAGATTTGGCCACTGGTCTTAAACTCCATCTAATAAGAGCCCTAGTTCTGCTTATATTAACTTATCCTACTGTCCCTTTATACGTTCTCTCTAAACCAGCTATAAGCAGACTCCAGGAATTCCACAACAGCGCTCTGAGGTTCGCCTTCGGCACCAGATGGGACGACTTCACAAGCTCGGAATCGCTCCACGAGGCCGCGTCCATCCCAGCCTTCAACGTCCGCCTCCACGAGATGGCAGCCAAGGTGTGGCAACGAATGGAGGATGAGGAATGAGACCAGTACCTGGTGCAGAAGACCATGCATGAGGAAGCTCCATAGCGTCAACATGCATGGTTTCCGGGGAGCCTGCTGAGACTTGAAAACAACCCCCCTGAGCCCAGATGCAGGCGAAAGTTACCATTCTCTTTTCCTTGTCTTCCAATAACTGTATCAACCATTCATTCCAATCCACCATGAACAAACTACTGCTTTTCTTTTTATCTAACAGAGCTTCCATCGTCTGCCGACCCACTCAGACCACTAGTCCGAGAACGTGTCTGTCCCTTCTGCCTGTGATCAGACGAGCCACCACCCGATGGCGGATGAACCGAGGGATCTGACAGAACCGAGAACGTCACCCACCGGGCGACAACGTTGGCGGGTCCGGGATCGTTCCCCCCAACGTGTTATCCACCTCAACCTGCGCCCTGAGTTGTTGGGACGCTGGCCTGCGTCTCAGCAAGGGGTACCGCGGCATACGGGCAAGCCTGCAGAGTTTTCGGAAGTAGGATTGAGCTTCGGAGGCACAACACCCTGGGGAACATACCGGAACCGGAACCCAACGACACCTCCTACCTACCGCGACCTACCTAACGAAGACCACCTACTTGCTGACCCCAAAGTGGCAGGCATCCCCCGAAGAAGACCCTTCACCAATGATGAAACTTTTAACGTTTAACATCCTATGCGTTAATGAACCAATGACTTGTGACCTTTTTACCATGTCAGCAGGGGTGGTTTTTCCCCGGGAGCTCCGGTTTCCACGCAGGGAAGCATCCATGCTGCATAGTTCCCTATATATTGTTTTTGTAAGCTAAATCTATATGTATGTTTAATTCATATTACTATGTTAACATCGACTGTAAAACATTGTAACCACCAATATGGGTGGTTTTCCCCCGGGAACTCCGGTTTCCATCCCCTTGACCCGAAACGTACTGCTCTGTGACCTTCACCTCTTTAAAGCAGCAGGCCGCACCGGCCACTCCTACTGTATTTCTGTATTTCCTCTCTTTTTCTTCCAGTGTACCAGTCACGGTACACCCCCCCCCCCCCCTTCCTTTTGTAACCCAACTTTTCTTAATAAACCTTGTAAAGTTTGTAAACTGTGGTCCCCTTGTAGGATTTATTTTATTCTTTGTATAACGGTGTGTCTTGTGTTGGGTTTGTTTTGTTTGGGGTTGTCGGCCTGGTTGACTGGCCTGCTCTGACCTGCACGTCAGAGGAAGTGGCTGGACTCAATGTAGTTACTATGGCTAGGATTAAAATAAATATAAACCTAATAACAGAGAACAGAAGCTGAGCTTGATAGAGACTCTCAGTACCAGAGATATGGAGGTCAGCAGGATAATTACAATTAATGACGGATTTGCAGTGCTGACCATAAATGAACATCATGCTGACAGTATATTCCAAAGTGAAGTTATGCGTGAACTCGAGGCCCAAGGATTCACTCCATATATGCCACCAGAGCTCGAAGTATAAAAATCTGTCATCATTCCCAGAGTGGATGACATAATTTATGAGAGGCACATAGTCGACATTGGGAATGCGATACAAAAACAAAACTCCTGGATTAATAGTGATGTGTATAAATTTCCCAACTCACCAACTGTAAAGTTAACATTTGCCCAGACAATAACAGCAGAAAAATGTATTGAAAAAGGCTTCAAAGCTTTTAATATCAGCATCCTGCCTGACGAGATAAAACAAGAGACATTTATCCCAATAAAATGCTGTATGAAATGTTACGCTCTGGAAGAACACCACACTAATGAATGTCCCCAACCTAAAAAAATTATAGTTTGCTCTAAATGTAGTGAAGTTGGACATGTTTGGCATCAATGCTGTGAAACATAGGAAAAATGTTTAAACTGCAATGAACCACAAAATGCTCTACCTATGAAATGCAATAAAAGAAAACAAATAATAAAAGAAAAAAGAAATCAACTAAAAGAAAGGCAAAACATGTCATATGCCAGTGTTACTCAAACTACTCCTCCAGCCACAATGCCTAGTTATACAACACCACTAGTAACTAAAGAGGAAATACTTAAAATCCATCTTTGTGTTATCCATGCTCAAAATAAAGATCAAAAGAACCCAGGCACATACAAAGCTGAACTAAATAAAGTTCTGAAGGCAAATAAATTACCTACAATTCTTCAATTCCTGATGAGCCTGAGGATAATAATTAAAGCAGTCGAATGGAAATAGTAAAAGGAGATATGGCCACTGAACAAAGCAAACCTGAACCTAAGGAAAGACGCAGATTAAGCAGAGAGAACAGTACATAATCTATTAAAGAAAAGAAACTCGACTCCAATACTCTTGGCCTAGAAATTTATACCACCAAAGAACAAGGATGGCCGACAAACTTTAACACTGAAGATCTAGCCAAAGCTCTTCAGAACAATAAATATAAATGGCAGTACAAGGATGACAGCTATTCTGAGGACTACATCATAAGAAAACTTAGCAGAGGGGAAATCATACTAAAGAAATGTTTCTATTTAGCAGATAACGATGAATACAGAAAGATAAGAAGTGGCCTTATTCAGGATCGTTCCCCCGCAGAAAATTCAGACCAACGCTTAAATAAGTAGTCGTCACACTATTCCGCTACAAATTAAAGATTATACAGTACAATGTCCTGAATTGGAGAACTAACAAAGACTATCTTATACTAATTACATACCAAACAACCCTGATATAATCCTTCTCAAAAGTACTGGAGTAAAATCTAACGAAGAAATTAAGATACCTGGCTATAAAGTTTACAAAGTCAACTACAGTGAGAATAATTCTGATGGCTCTGCTATATCTATTAAACATGAAATAAAGCACAAACTTCTCTATGATTTCGATACTGATTTCCTGGCAGTACAGATTGATACTAGTCTTGGTCCTATCATAATCGCTACTACCTACTTACCCCCTAGACGGCCGTTTTTGCCATACACAGACATGCACAAGCCGTAAGCAATTCCATCCCGACGTATATTGTCGGAGATTTTAATGGTAGACATACTTCTTTTGGTAATAGAGACAATAATACAGTTGGCAAAAGCTTAATTAATCTCATCAATCAAGGTAAACTGATCCACCTGGGACCACATTTTTCTACGTTTTTTACACAAAATTCATCAAATCCTGACAAACTTTTGCAAATAAGCATCACTATCTTAACTGTATTTGCGAGCCAGGGGATATCACTACTTCAGACCATCTGCCTATCATATTTAAACTTTCTATAATGCCATTTCTAAAAGAAAAACAAAAGGTATTTAAATTACATAAAGCAGACTGGGAAGTATTCCAACAAAAACTTGATCAGGAAGTGAACATTGTGGATCTTGATGGCAAAAATTTACAGCAACTGGAAGATCCAACCTCGAGCTGGATTAAAGCAATAACAGATGCCATGAACATAGCTATACCTAAATCAAATCAATATATTTTTCAGCTAAAAACCACTCCAGAAATTAAAAACTTAGGAAGTCAATATAAAACATTAACAGAGTTCGCCACACACTTTGGCTGGACACCACAAACATACAGAGAGTACCAGAGAATTAAAACCGAATTAAGAGTCTGCTGTAGGGAAGCGTATAATCAAAGCTGGGAAGCTCAAATAAATTATATATCTGAGAACAGTAAAAACAGTAAAGGATTTTGGCACAAGATAAAAATATTAAAAGGTAAAAACACTACCCATACTAATTACATGAAAGATGAAAATAGTAATCAATTTTATACTGACAATGAAAAATGCAACCTAATGGAAAAGACATGGAAAAATGTGTTTAAAATTACAGAAGATGAGGAAAACAGATTTGACAAAGAACTTTCAGAGCATATTGATAGATACATAGATTTATTCAGTGACAAGAGTTAATCCCTTACCTACAGCTAATACAACTATAATAAATAATAAAAATTACCTAACGAGGGAAATAACAGTAGAAGAAATAAAAACATTCATAAAAAGATCTAAAAAGAAAACTCCAAGCTCCACTAAGATAAATAAAATAATACTCGAGAAATGCACTGATAAAGCATTACTACAACTTAAAAATATCTTAAATGCTTGTTACGCTGGCGGTTACTTCCCAAATATCTTTAAAGAAGCCATCATAAAATTTATACCAAAAAAAGATACAGCCCTCACAAACCCAATTAACTACCGACCAATATCTTTGCTCGAAGTACCGGGAAAAATATTAGAAAGAACTATATTGGCCAGAGTAAATAATTTTTTTAACTGAAAACAATATTCTCAAAGAACGTCAACATGGATTCAGAGCTTATAAAGGTACACATACTGCCATAACGACTATTTATGAGACAATTGCTAATGCTCTGGCGGAGAAAAAAAAACAAGTATATATGGTTCTCAGAGACGTTGCCAAAGCATTCGATAAAGTATGGCATAACGAGCTTAAGTATAAAATAGTAAGAATGGGGCTTCCTCATATATTAGCAAAAATATTATGCAATTTTTTAGACAAACGAACAGCAAAAATAAACTTTGGATCAGAATATAGTAATGTGATTAATTTATTAAGTGGCGTCCCACAGGGAAGTGTACTTTCACCAACTCTGTACACCTTATTCACCAACGACCATCCCTCATCAGCACACTGCAGTCTTGACACTATGTATGCAGATGATGTCACTCAGATTATAACATCTCCAAGTAAATCTAAGCAGATGATGCAAATACAAGTTGAACGCGAAATAGAAACAATCAACAAATTTGAAAGACTATGGAAATTAAAACCAGTGAAGAAAAATTTTAAATAATACCTATAGCCCAAGTAAAAACAAGGAAAATAAAAGTAAACGATAAAGAAATTGAAACGTTTAAAAAAGGAAAACTACTTGGCTTAAAAATTACATCTAATGGTTTCGTTACACATATAAAACAAACAATAAATAAAGGGAATTGAGTGCTATCAAAGCTAAAGAGATTTAGAAACTTAACCCCTGAAATTAAAACCATATTATTAAATACACTTTTAGTACCGGTAATAACATATCCTGCTATACCAATAGTCATGGCTTCCAAGACTCAGAAGAAAAAAATGCAAGCAATTCTAAATAGAGCCCTAATATTCATACATAGTAATGAGGAGGAACAATTGAATACATTTGACTTACATATGAAGTACAGCATTGCACCATTAAATATAACAAATTATCACAAGGCCCTAAAAATTTGGGAAACCATAAGAATCAGTGAAATTGAGCAATATAATACTCTCATAATTAAACATAATAATACACATAGTTGGTTCCCCAAATGTAGCACTATAATAACTACAGAACCACCAGAACCAATAACAACTTCATAATAAGCAGCATATCTAGAAATGTTTAAAAAATAAATAAATAAATAAATAAATAAATAAGCAACAAAATCAAATAAAAATTGAGCAATGTGGTCAAGCCCACAAACTGTTACTCTCCTACTTTCTTTCACCCCGTCTCTTCACCCCCACTTTCTCTTTAGCTAGCGCCCCCCTAGTGGGAACCGCCTTGCCGTGGTGGGGGGGCTTGCGTGCCCCTATGACCTGGCGAGCTAGACTAGAGTGGGTTTCGACCCCTGCTCTGCCCCAGTTTCGGGGGAGAGGGCTTCTTATGCTAGGGAGGTCGCCAGTGAGGGGCCAGACTAAATGGTTCCCGCCCGTGAGTAGGCTGCCAGTACGGGTCATCGGTGTCGCCCACCAGAGGGTCGTCCTGTGTTGGATGGTTGGGTGTCTGGGCCGGAGGACGTGAGGGAAGGGGGTCTTAGCACCGTCGTGGGCAAACTTTCGAGCCATAGGGGCTGCTTTTTAAAACGAGCAGTCCCGTGGGGGACGAGGTACCCCGCCCGCGGCGGCCAGCGCTCGGTCCCCTCGTCCATCCGGTAGGCGATAGCCCTTGGTCCCTGGGGCCATTATCTTTTCACAAAATGTTTATGGGTAAACTTAATCCTACTTCCCCTCGAGCGGTGGTTCACCAGGCCCCCGAGGGTGACCAATCTGGTGGTGGATGTGATTCTGAGGTCTTGGTATCCGGGAGGGGGAACGTGCTCTTGCTGCATGATCTTCCGGACGGATTCACGTACCGTTCCTTACACGACCTATTCAAACCGTTTGGGAGTGTTGTCCGAATTAGATTGGTTTACGACAAAGACTGCTCCTCCAATAGATGCTACGTGCATTTCGCCACGTCCGAGGAGGCCAAGTCGGCTAGTGAGGCAGTGCTATCCCTGGAACTTGGTGTTCCAAGTCCCAGGGTAGAGCTCCTCTCCTCTAGAAATGTCACGGAAAGCGACCACGACTACGTCCCGAACATCTTTGAACACTCACTTTCTAAGTCCTCTACACGGACCAGAGAAGGCCCCTGTCCTCGATGGTTCGTAGGAAATTACCGGGATGGTAAAGGAAACTTTATCCTTGCCTCCCGGTACCTTAATAAGGAAATCGGCCAGATACCTGCTGAGAACCTGAAAAAATTTGGCAAGGGTGTACTAATTCGGGCTAAAGACCTAACACAAGCTAAGATGCTGCTCCACTTCAAGTGCCCTGAGGATAGCATCTTCGAAGCAATAAAGCCACATCGCACATTCAATTTCAGCAAGGGTACAATATATAATTACGACCTTTATGAGTTTTCTGAGGAGGACATACTATCCATGTGCCCTAAAGAGGTTCAAAAGGTGACAAAAATGAAGGGGAAGGGCAATATGATGGTCCTAACCTTCTATGGCTCTTTCTCTCCAGACTATGTTTCAATTGGTCCTCTTGACCATCTTAGAGTTAAATCATTTGTGGACCGCCCGTTTCAGTGTTTTCGCTGCTTCGAGTTTGGTCACGGTAAGAAGACGTGCACCAAACCCCCTAGATGTGGTAAATGTTCGGCATTAAACTCTCATAATACCGAGGAATGTGATGCTGACCCTTACTGCTTCCACTGCCGGGCCAACCACTTTTTGCGCTCTCGTGAGTGCCCTCGATATCGCCTCGAGCAAGACATCTTACAGTTCGCCAATAGGAATTTCATAAGTTTAGGCAGTGCTCGAAGGGAACTCGCCTTCCGGCAAGGAAAGGACGGAGGGGCTAAGTCCTATGCTACTACATTGGGCTCCCGCCCTTCGTCCCATTCCGCACCCTGTAACAACACTGCCACACGTCTTCCGGCGAATAACATCTCACGGTCCCCTGTCCCTTCTACTAGTGGTGTGCCTGTAGTTAACTGGTTCTCCGTGCTCACGGACAACGAAGGTACAGGCTCACCTGCACAACATTCCTCTGTCATGTCGCCGACTGATCGTGCCCCAGCGATTCGTCTGAGTCCAAGCCGGAACAATAAGAACCCTAAGAGGCATCACGGCTCGACAGATTCCGTTGAATCGTCAGACGTGCCCCCTCAAAAGGTGTGTGTTGCTTCACCAAATAGAGTGCACGCACCTGAAACCAGTTTGTCTTCTTCTGTAGATGGTTCTGTTCATTCTGTGCACTCCCCTAACAAATTCCATGATGTGCCCAGTGCTGGTGAATCGACTGACATAGATGCTGTTCGAGATATATCGCTGGTGGATGAGGCTGGTTCAACCCCTAAGTTGGTGGCAGGCAAGATTGCTGCGGTCCCCCGCCTCAACTCACCCTCTCGTGAATCTGTCTCTCCTGTGAGGAAAGCTGCGGGCCCCCAACTCAACTCGCTCACTCATGCTCCACTCTCCTCTTCTGTGAGAAGTGCTGAGGTCCCTAGACCCTCCTTCTCTCAGAAAACAGTCTCTACGTTTGTGAAGAGAGCTATGAGCCACCGTCACGGTTCCCTCTCTCAAAAGACAGTCCCTACTTCGGTGAGAAAAGCTGAGGGCCCCCGGCCCGGCACCAGCTCCCAAAAATCACCCAAAGTTTTAACAATATTTAAAAATCCCCGTCTCATAACACTCCAGAGTCGGGTTGGTACAGGGAAGACCTCTTCTGGGGGTCGCCCTAAGACAAACTTAAAATAATTCCATTCAACATCCTACAATGGAACTGTAGAGGTCTTCGTGCCTCCTGGGAGGAACTCCGAGTATTGATCTCAAGGTTCACACCTGTTTGTGTGTGCCTACAGGAGACATTGCTCGGAGTTTCTACTCCTTCTAGTCCACCTGGATATCGTGCCCTTTACAGTACACCTATTGATGGGCAAGGCCACCACGGTGGTGCTGCCCTTCTCATCCGGTCGGATGTCCCTTTTTTACCCGTGCAGCTTCACTCGCCGCTACAGGCGGTAGCTGCCAAAGTCTTTTTAGACAGGTTTTATACTGTATGCAGTATATACCTTCCTCCCGGTGCTCCTGTTCATAGGTTAGATCTTGACATCCTTGTTCATGATCTTTCCTCACCTTTCCTCCTACTTGGGGATTTTAATGGTCGCCATCCGTTGTGGGATGATGGCGCCACCAACACTCGTGGTGATCTAGTGGCTTCTTTTATTGAAGATGAGGGATTGGAAGTTTTAAACTCTGGTGACGTGACGCATTTTCATAGTCCAACTGGTACTTTTACTTCTATTGATATTTCCCTGTGTACTTCCGATTTTTTTCTTGATTTTAGTTGGCGGGTCTTACCTGATTTATATGGTAGTGACCACTTCCCTATTTTATTGGAAAATACGGCCTCAACGCCGCAATCCCGTTCTCCCCGGTGGTGTTTAAACAAGGCAGACTGGCATCTGTTCAGTGAGCTGAGCTCCTCCATACGTCCGTTATCTGACTTTCATACCTGTGATGCTGCTGCTATATATTTCACGGATGCCCTACACTCTGCGGCTCTCCAGTCCATCCCCAGGACATCGGGCCGGTTTCCAAAGCGTCCGGTGCCTTGGTGGAATGTTGACTGCACTAACGCAGTGCGAGAGAAATGTGCAGCTTTCTCTCGCCTCCGTCGACACCGTGGGGACCGGCATTGCTTGGATGCTTTTCGCCGAGCACGTGCTCGCGCCCGGCGTGTTTTAAAGGAGGCACAAAGGACATCTTGGAAATCTTATGTTTCTTCAATTACTGTTCGCACCCCTCTTACTGAAGTTTTTAACAAAGTCCGTAAAATTGCTGGGAAGTTTTCTCCACCTTCCCCTCCGATCCTATCGCATGCTGGGCAGACGGTAGCAGATCCTGAGTCTGTTGCCGATCTGTTCGCTGGACACTTTGCCAGTGTATCAAGGAAAGATCCTGCTGCGCCGGGAGCACGATACCGCCAAACTGTTGAAGCTCAAGGTATAAATTTTGTTTCCCCTGGAGGGGAAAACTATAATGTCCCATTTTCTGCCTCCGAGCTAAAGATGGCTTTATCCCAGTGTCAGGACTCTTCGCCGGGGCCTGATGACATCCCTTACGCCTTTCTGCGCCACATGTCTGAGAGTGCTTTTACCTTTTTATTAAACCTTTTTAATTTTATTTGGCGTACCGGTGATTTCCCGTCTTCATGGGCTGTGGCTGTGGTTCTCCCAATTCCAAAACCTGGGAAAGACCATCTCCAAGCCACTAAGCATCGCCCTATCTCCTTAACATCTTGTATATGTAAAGTGCTGGAGAAGATGGTTAACGTCAGGCTTATATGGTATCTGGAGAACGGTAACTACTTATCCCCGGTACAATATGGTTTTAGAAAGATGAGGTCTACAAATGATGCTCTTTTATCCTTGGAGTCCTCTGTTTGTGAGGCGTTTGCCAATGATCACCACCAAGTAACTGTGTTTTTTGATTTAGAGAAGGCTTACGACACGGCTTGGTGCCATGGTATTTTACGGAGTCTGTCTGAGTTTGGCCTACGTGGACGCCTCCCAATTTTTATTCAGCAGTTTTTATCCAGACGTCTTTTACGGGTACGGGTGGGGAATGTCCTATCCGAGGCCTATCCACTTGATGATGGTGTACCACAGGGAAGTATCCTTAGTGTTACGCTATTTGCTGTGGCCATAAATGATGTTATTGGTGTCCTACCCGCTGGAGTTCACAGCTCCCTGTATGTGGACGACTTGTGTATTTCCTTTTCTGCAGCAAGGATGCCTCTGATCGAACGGAAACTGCAATTAGCAATTAATAGAGTATCCGGTTGGGCTGATAGGAGAGGTTTCCGCTTTTCTGCATCTAAGACAGTCGCTATGCATTTTTGTCGAAAGCGTGGCGTCTATCCAGACCCTGACTTATACCTTGGCAATAGGCGACTATCGTGTGTGGAAACAACTCGCTACCTTGGCCTTGTGTTTGACAGTCGCCTAACGTGGGTCCCTCATTTTCGTTACATTAAGGCGTCTTGTCAAAAAGCCTTGTCCCTTCTTCGGGTTTTAAGTCATACCTCTTGGGGTGCCGACAGAGACACCTTACTCCTGCACCGTACACTTATCCTTCCTAAGTTGGAGTATGGTTGTGAGATTTATTCCTCGGCAACAGAAGCTCGCCTACGTATGCTGGACTCTGTACATCATGCTGGAGTCCGCTTGGCTACTGGCGCATTTCGGACTTCCCCGATTCCCAGTCTCCTAGTGGATGCTGGATTCTGGCCACTCGCCCTACGTCGCCAATCCTCGTGTCTCCGGTGTTGGTTTCGGGTTCACCGCCTTCCCGAGTCCATTCCATGTTTATCAATATCTAGGGATTCACGTTCACATGTGTACATGAATCGTCCTAGTTTCCCTAAACCATTCGGCTTTCGGACCGCCTCTGTCATGTCAGATTTGTCCATTGCTTCCACTCCTGTCTGCCCTTATAGACTACCTCGGGTCGGTTACTGGCAGTTCCCTGAGGTAGCGGTGTGTCCGCCTGTTATAGATAACAAGAAAGATTTACCACCACTTGTGTGCCAGGCTTTGTTTTTAGAACATTATTCTACCCACTCCGATTCCACCCCGGTTTTTACGGATGGTTCTAAATCTGATGCTGGTGTTGGGTATGGTGTTATATTCCCCTCCTTCAGTCGGGGAGGTAGTCTTCCCTCAGTAGCTTCTGTTTTTACGGCGGAGTTGTCCGCTATTGTTCTTGCACTCCAGATTATTTTTACCTTACCTGTCTCATCTTTTACAATTTTTAGCGATTCCCGCAGTGCTCTTTCTGCGTTGGACTCTTTTAATACTTCTTTTCACCCCTTGGTTTTATCTGCACTTGAGTGGTTGTATCTGCTCCGCAACAAGGGGTACCGTGTTGGGTTCTGTTGGGTCCCTGGACACGTTGGTGTCGCGGGGAACGAGCGGGCTGACAGACTTGCTGGAGAAGCAGCGAGTCGAGCTCCTTCCCCTGGTCCTGTTCCTTTTCGGGACGTCTTCCCTTCGATCCGTATCGCAGTTACTGCCTGTTGGCAACAGAGGTGGGAGACTACAGCTGCTACAGCAAAAATGGGGGAGATAACTAGAACTGTAACTCAGGAATGGGATTACTCCCATATCCGCAACCGCCGTTTGCAGACACTAGTAACCCGGTTACGTATAGGCCACACGCGCCTCACCCATGGCTACCTCTTATCCAGGGACCTGCAACCTTACTGTGATGATTGTCTAGTGCCTTTGACTGTGCGTCACATTTTGGTTGAGTGCCCAAGTTTGATGGATTTACGACACCGTCGCCTTTATCGCTGTCGCGGTGGAGGTAACGGTGTTTGCCTGACGAAAGTTCTTGGGCCAAGCTGTTTGGCCCCTGGGCATGACGTTTTTAGATTTTTGGAGGAAGCTGGTCTTCTTCCAAAATTGTGAGTTTTTTTTATTGTTTTATGTATTTTATCTTTTATTTTCTTTTATCTTTTATCTTTTATTTTATTAATTGGGAATTTTTAAAGTTTAATTTTATATAACCTGTTGACACGGCGCCATATGACCCTGGCTGTTGCGGCGCCTAGACTTAAATCACTCACTCACTTTAGCTAGCGGTAATCTTCTTTTCACCCCCCTCCCTTTACTAAAAAAAAAAAAAAAAAAAAAAGAGCCATCACTCATATCTCAGACCTCGTCACGTACGGAGGTCTTGCCTGCCTGCTGGCCCCGGGCAGTGCCCTTCTTCCACCGAAGCCTCCCGCTCTCCTTCTCCCACTGTTGCCGGCCCTGGATGCCCTTGTTAACAGTTAGCACAAAAGGTTACTTTAAAATTTCCAGATTTTACAAAATCATTCTTTTTAACAACTGATGCATCTAATAATGCAATAGGAGGGATACTACAACAAAAGGATGACATGGATAGGTTAAGACCATTACCATTTTTTAGCAGGAAGTTAATTAAATAAGGCTGAAATGAATTACAGTACTATTGAAAGAGAAGCTCTTGCCATAGTCTATGGACTTAATATATATAGAGATTTGTGCCTAGGATATCTAATTTTTGTTCAAGCAGATCATCGCCGATTGATCTGGTTACTAACTACATCAAATGCCAATAGTAGGATAGTTAGATGGCCGTTGTCAATTGCAGAATTTGATATCAATATAAATTATATTCCTGGAAATGTAAATAAAGTGGCTGACCATTTGTCTAGATTGAGAGAAGTAATATGATGACTAACCTCCGATAATCACCATAGAATTTCGCCAGCTTGCTCTCCGGTTGTTTGAATGCTGCCTTATGCACAGATATAACTGATCCCTAATATATCTATTTTAAATTCATATAGTATAAAAGGGACTTAGCGTGTATGTTGTAGTTGTTGAGGCAGTCTTTGAGGTGCTGGCATTGAAAATTGTAGCTGTTGATTTGATGGACTAGTGAAGGTGTTCTCTTCACGATGAAGGACGTCTCTCTTATCCTTTCCACACGCTTCACTCCTTCGAGCGTAATCTAGCGCATGCGCGCTACGACTCATACGACGTGTGGTAGTAATCCATACGATTGATATAAATTCATTTTAAATTATGTGGATTTATTATTTTTACCTTAATTAATTACTTTATATTAATAATTATTTTCAATTAATCAATAACGATATAAGTAAACAAAACAAAAAAAAAAGGATATTTAACTGCTGTAGAGTTAATTCCACGGACCTTACATCAACATAAACCATCTTTATCTACTGTCGGGATCATTAATATCGGTTTAGTCTCGACACATTCCGCCACCACAATTATATACAAACATTTTATACAAATATTACAACAAGCCCTGCGATAATTTCATTCTCCAAAGATCTGCGGAGTGTGTTGCCGCCTGACGAGAGGGACGCTGGTGACAGGCGGTCTTTTGTTGTACGACATCGGTGGTATCAGAAACAGGCTCCGCTAAATCTTGCTCCAGAGGATAGAGCTTGATAACGGGACGAGTGGTCATGCCTAGAGATGTCTTTCATGTAGCAACTCTAATCAACCCATCCCTCCCCGCATGTGGGCCGGTGATTTTACCTAGTTTCCACTGCGATCGTGGTCTGTCATCATGAATTAAGACAATGTCCGCGGCTCTTGGCCAAGTATCATTATTACCCTTAATTAAACATTTGTGTGATTCCCTCAGCGCTAATAAGTACTCACTCACCCATCTCTTCCACAGGTTTTTAGAAAGAGTCATAGTATATTGAACTCTCTCTTGAAGAGATTTTGTGGTACAATGGCTGGGGTCTGACAACTCATTTATATCACAAGGGGTGTGAAGGGCTCTCAACCGGCGACCTCTTATTAATTGAGATGGTGTTATAGCATTTAACTCTTTCACGTCACTGTCAACATACGTCAAAGGTCTATCGTTAATGGAAAAGTCGACCTCCACTACTATCGTATGTAACTCTTCGACAGTGACTAATACTCTCCCTAACACTTTCCTCAGGCCGGCCTTCACGGTGCCAATCAATCTTTCCCAAATGGCGCCGAACCATGGTGCCCGTGCTGGAATGAATTGCCATTCACACTGATTTATATTCATATGTTCTGTTACCATTGGGTCATTCTTAATGTCATTCAGATTCTTGGCTGTTACAGTGAATGTGGTAGCATTATCACTGATAATGGTTTGAGGGAAACCTTGCCTACTCACGAATCGCCTAAACGCATACAAGAAACTTTGTTCAGTCAAATCCTCCACTATTTCGAGATTAATAGCTCTAGTGGTAGCACAGGTAAAAAGTACTATGTATGTTTTCTTTATTTCATTGGCTGTGCCTTTTAACCCTTAGAGCTCCTGTTATTTGAAAAGGATCAGACTGAGTTATTCTAAATGCAGGAAGTGGTGGTGAATTTACAGGAGAATAATGGCTCCCTTCATGTTTCTTACAGTACTGTCCTGACCTCTGCTGTGTTCAGACGTGCTTCGATTGCTCTGTGTGTGTGTGTGTGTGACCTGACCCAGTGACCAACCGCATCGCCCCTCCCAGCTTCTCGCTGAGTATTTTACGGTCCTTTTGTATATCGTTAATTCTCTTTGCATTTTACTCTCCGGTATAGTAAACTGATAGGTACTATCATTTCTTTTTACAGAAATCTAATAAACTGTTTTGCGAGTGTTATCCATACTAGTTCACATATTTCTCTTTTGCTATATACGTGAGTGGTTATTGTCATTGCATAAGTGTTTACTGTCATTGCAGAGCTTCATTTTTACTTTGTATCTGTGTTTTTCCATTGATTCCTTGTTTTAAATTTGTGTGGTATTTCAACGGATTCACTTCCCCCAACACTCCTAGAGTAATTATAATATTCCCCAGGGATCAGGTTCAGACCGCACTAACCTCATTAATCCCCTCAGGTCACACCTTGTTTCAGGCGCACACCTGGGCTGTACAGTTCTTAACCCCGTTTTTCAGAACATTTTACCAAACATGCCTTCCACCCTTCGCATGTGCGCCACATGTCGGTCTAAAATGGCCCAACAATACTTCATGCGAGGAAATGACTCCTGTCGGCTCTGTATTCACTCTTCTCGTATCACCAAGTTACAGGATACAGTGACAGCGATAATGCAGTTCCTAGAAAATAACGTTGTCCCACAGTCTGACCTCACTCTCCCACTCCTTCCTTCTGCACCACTCCCCTCCCACTCCACACCATCTCGCTCCGCTTCTACCTCCTCTTCCGCCCCCGCCTCTACCTCTTCCTCTCCCGCCACTGTCATCTCCCCGTCCTCCTCCACCCCCCCCTCCTCTCGTGCCCTGTCCCCCCCTGCCTCATCCCCTTCTTCCTCTTCCTCCTCCTCCCCTGCTTCCACCTCCTCCCTCTCCTCCCCAGCTTCCTCCTCCTCCTCCTCCTCCTCCTCACGTGTCTCTACCTCTGTCTCCTCTCCCCTTGCTACCTCCACCCGTCCTTCCTCCGCTACTGTCACCTCCTCCCCCTCCTCCTCCTCCTCCTCCTCCTCCTCCTCCTCCTCCTCCTCCTCCTCCCCATCCTTGTTTTTCTCATTCCCCACTCCCTCCTCCTCTCCCTCTTCGTCTCCTTCCTCGATTCCTCCCCCTTCCTCCTCCTCGATTCCCCCCCCTTCTTCTTCCTCCTCCTCCTCCTCAACCTCAACCCCCTCTCCCACCCCCTCCTCCTCTTCTTCTCCTCCCTCTACCTTCACCACTGTCACACGTGGCGCAAATAAAAGAACGTTAGTAAAAAGACCATTGCCTGTGTCTACGTCAAATCGTTTCGAAATCCTCAGTGAATCGACTTACAAGAACGAGGACACTAAATTGATAGGTGATTCTCTAATACGTAACCAGGTAGTAGAGTTTTGTTCGCGAGCCCCCACAAACCGAAAAAGTCACGGTATTCCCGGTGGTGGTATTGACGATATGGCAAACGCATTCGACGAGCTGATTAAAGATTCAAACGAAAATACACTATTTGTCATTCACGCCGGGACAAACAACATCAAAAACACAAGATCAGAGGCCCTTCTAGACAAATACCGTAAGATGATAAAAAAGTACAAAACGAAATCGAGTAATATCATCATCTCTGGCATCCTCCCCAGATTAAATGGTGCAAATTCATTCTATGATAGGGCATTCAGCATTAATTCTCGCCTCGGCAACCTCTGCAAAGAAGAGGGGGTAGAATTCTTAAACTTATGGAACCACTTTTACGACCAGAAAATTTTGTTTTGGAAAGATGGTCTTCACCTTAATTCTGTTGGCTCAGCGAGACTCGGTAGACTATTCAATGATGCGGTAAACGCTTACCAAACAAAAAACATGAGCCGTGCAGAAGTTTCGGCAATGACGTAAGTAGAGTAAACAATACTGTCCCATCTGAGCGAGATACCTTAAAGTTTTGTTACATCAATGCGCGTAGTATAAGAAATAAATTTCAAGACCTGGAAGAAATGGTCAGCATGGAGGATTACGATATCATCGGCGTAACAGAATCATGGATAGATACATCCAACAGAGATTTTTTAGCCGAATATTCGATCCAAGGCTACACCTTATTTAGCTGTGAAAGAGAACACAGAGAAGGAGGTGGAGTACTCATCTACGTAAAAACAAACCTCCACCCATTTGCGAAACCAGTAAAGAAGATGAATAACATTGATGTAACATTCATTCAATTAAACACGAAGGTACGTAAATTAGTAATTGGTGTCATTTACCGACCTCCACGTCAAATACGCGAGACAGACGACAAACTTTACGAACAAATAGCCGAAATTTGTTCAGAAAATGATACCTTAATTGTTGGAGATTTCAATCTAGCTATAAACAGATGGGGCGATCCTCTAAATTCTCACTCGGGACACGATTTATATAACAACCTTTTAGAAAGTAGTTTACACCAGCTAGTAGCTCATCCTACTAGAGGTGACAATATCCTTGACCTCATTTTTACAACAAACGAAAACATAATCACTAACGTAGAAGTCGGTTCCGAATTTAGTAACAGCGACCACCGGGTGATCACTTTCGGTATTAAAACAACTAAGTCCCTTTTAAACGAAAGTAAAGAAAAAGTACCTGATTATCGCCGTGCAAATTTTGTAAAACTTAAGAAAATTTTGGCAGAAAGCGATTGGAGCCAATTGTCAGGTCCAGTTTGTATAAATGAAGCATGGAAAGCTTTTAGATACAAACGGGACTTGGCAGTAAATTCATCTGTTCCAATGAGAAACAGGCGCGCGATAGTAAATAATAAACCAAAGTGGTGGACCCCAGAAGTAAAAACTTGCCTCATTGCCAAAAAACGTGCCTACCATAAATATAAAGTAACTCAAAACGAAAGAGACAAGGCCGAACACAAAAAATTGAGAAGAAGTGCAAAAAAATGTATCAGAGAAAGCAAGAAGAATTACGAACTTCATGTCGCAAACCAAATCAAGTCCAACCCCAAAGAATTTTACAATTACGTTAGAAGCAAAAAAGTGTTGGCTTCAACAATAGGTCCACTAGCTCTACCAGACGGCGAATACACTGACAACGAAACTAAAATGGCGTGTGAATTAAACGATTACTTTGCGTCAGTGTTTACTAAAGAAAGCGTTTCGGAAATTCAACCAATTGCTCAAAATTACAGCAATAATAAATTCTTAAGTAGATCCGATATTAAAGAAAAAGAAATTTTGCTTGCGATAAATAAAATAAAAATTAGTAAAACACCCGGACCTGACAAAATTTCCCCGCGTATATTGAAGGAGGCTAAGAACGAACTTGTAAAACCGTTATCCATTCTGTTCAATAAATCGCTAACCACACATAAAGTTCCAGACGACTGGAAACTCGCAAACGTAACCCCGATATTTAAAAAGGGTGATAAGTCCCAACCTAAAAATTACCGTCCTATTAGCCTCACTTCAGTGGTAGGTAAACTCATGGAAACAGTCTTGAGGGATAAAATTGTCACATTTTTAGAAAATAATAATTTAATAAAAGATTCTCAACACGGATTTAGAAACAAGCGGTCATGTCTAACTAACCTACTTGACTTTTTCCATGATGTATATAACTTATACGATAACACCCGAGCGGTTGACATCATTTACCTAGATTTCCAAAAGGCCTTTGACAAAGTTCCACATAAGCGCCTTATAAATAAAGTAAAAGCATACGGTTTAAATGGTGACATCGCAGCTTGGATTGAGGACTGGCTTTCAAACCGTAAACAACGAGTCGTAATAAACGGTAAATCTTCAGATTGGATTAACGTTAACAGTGGTGTTCCTCAGGGTTCAGTCTTGGGTCCAATTCTTTTTATTATATATATCAACGACATTGATGAAGGGATTAAATGTAAAATTTCTAAATTTGCTGACGATACAAAAATTGCGAACAAAGTAGATTCGGAAAACGAACGACAACTCATGCAAAGCGATCTAAATACCCTCATCGAATGGTCAAACAAGTGGCAAATGAAATTTAATATAGATAAATACCACGTGTTGCATATAGGGAATCAAAATCCTAAGGCGACATTTTCTATTAATAATATCCCCATGACGAGTGTGGACAAAGAAAAAGACCTTGGCATCATAGTCTCAACAGATCTTAAGCCAAGTAAACATTGCACCGAAGTCGTTAAAATCGCGAACAAATTAGTGGGTTTCATTGGCAGATCATTTACTTTCAAATCTGAAAAAATAATATTAACGCTTTATAACTCACTCGTGCGTCCACATCTCGAATATAACGTTCCTTTTTGGTCACCTTATTACAAAAAAGATATCGAGAAATTAGAAAAAATACAACGCAGATTAACGAAATTAATCCCAAGGCTGCGAACCAAATCCTATGATGAACGCCTTAAGGAACTTAATCTATTTACTCTTGAAAAGCGAAGGATAAGAGGTGACCTAATTACGCTCTTTAAAATTTTCAATGGATTCACAAATTTGAATATTGAGAAATATCTAACGGTCGACCGGTCCCATGTCACCAGAAATAACGGGTTTAAAATTGTAGGTAATCGTTTTAGAACAAATTAAGCCAAACACTTTTTCTTCAATCGTATTGTAAATATATGGAATGGTTTGCCAGCGAATGTCGTCCAATCAGGTACTATTGAAACATTTAAAGTCCGCCTCGATAAATACGTCGAATCAAATCCCCGGTTGTCGCTGTTCACCCCCGAATAAAAACATGTTCGCTACGATTCATTAGGCCAATGATCATAAATTGTCCCGGTCGCGTTAATTACTCCCATCCTCCATACATGACACAGATAGCTCGGAGTGAACGGTCACTACTCTCCCTCTTGACCTGTGAAGGGCTGTGGATAGTCAGGAGCCCTGTCAGTTGGTGATCATCATCGGGATTTAAGGTACCAGGGGTCACCGCTGCAGGGGGTAACTGCATAGGGTGCGGCGCCCTCTAAAGGGAAGTACACTTTTACAGTGGTTGTACGGAGCTGGGGCCTGATTGACTGCTGCCTCTCTAGAAAGCGCCAGGCAAGGCTGCCGCGCCACCTCTTTGGCTCCACACTGTGTCCACACATACACTACACAACACTACCTACACGCATAGATAGCCCAGAGTTAACGGTCACTACTATTACTCTCGACCTGTGACGTGCTGTGTTTGGAGGAGGCCTTGTCAATTATTGATCATCATCGGGAACTGAAGTACCAGGGATCAATATTGCAAGGGGAAACCAGCATACGGCGTCCCTACAGGGAAAGTATGCTACCTCAGTGGATTGTACGGAGCTGGGGCCTGATTGACTTCTGCCTCCCTAGAAAGCGCCAGGCAAGGCTGCCGCACCACCCTTTCGACATACACACTGTGCATCCACGTACACATTACGCACACAACAATACATTTACCAAGCATTAACACCTTCCCCCACAGACACTAGTAGTCAGTCGTAGATTACATTTTTCCTTTTCACTCTCTACAAAAATTCCATGTGGTTTTTCTATGCCATATGGTATCGCCTTTTTTCCTGCCAGCCTCGGCTGGAGGGAGGGGTGGGTGGGGAGGAGCCTTCTGCTTTGCTGTCCTGTCTCTACTACTGATAGTTAGTAAGTAGTCTCAAACAGCCCAGTAAGGACCTCAGGGTCTGTTGCTGTTTGTATTCCTTTGTATTCCTTTGTATATTACATACCCTCAATACTTATTTAGCGACTTGCCGCATTTTTGGGATCCACCATTTCTGTCGCATATAACAGACTGTGTGGTTCGTACCAAAATGATGATTTAACGCATGACATCTTTGAATTAAGAGTCGCGTAACATGATGTTTTCCAGATAGTAGGATAGGATATTTTAACATATCTTGGAATGTGGCCAATTGCAATCTTCCCCTACATTTTATCACACCATGCTCCATGTCCAGTCCCAATTGCAACATTAGATTTGTATAGGAGTTTTTATCATCTTTATATTCTTTATATTCTTGAGAATAGGATTTTTTTCGCAACAATTTATACAGTTCAAGTTCTGCTGCTCTTAGTTCTTTCACGTTCAACCTCGGGTTGGTGGTGACAGCCGAACCCGAGATCTTCGCGCTCAAGTTATTTTTAAAGCGAAGTATCCATGCTAATACTCGCATACCTTTATCATAGCTACCAAATCTTTCCCATTCCATTAATTTTATTGGCTGTGAATTTATTGTAAGTATTGTGGCCTTTTCCGAGCAGTTGTCAATTTTACCGAATTTCATATCCTCTGGCCACTTATCGCGATGGGGTAACCATTGCCACCACAATGAGGATTCTTTGAATTTTTCGGTAGGAATACCTCTTGTCAATTGATCTGCCGGATTATCCTTAGTAGACACATATCTTATTTGATTTACTGGAATGAGTGTTTTAATTTCTTCAACTCTATTTATTACATAGGCAGGTAATATTTTTTTTACTTTGGATCCACTGAAGTGCCACCTGGCTATCGCACCACAAATTGATATTATTGAAGAGTATAACACCGTCATAGGCATCTTTAACAAATTTACTTTACCTAGCGGCCAACAGAACTGCTGTTAATTCTAATTTTGGGATAGTGACTGGTTTGATTGGTGCTACTTTAGCTTTGCCAATCACTAGATTACTAGATCCATTTACTATGTACAGTATACACAAGCACCATAAGCCATATTACTTGCATCTCCGAATACATGCATGTCTCCTTCCTGTATTAAGGTTAACACACGAGGGATTGTTATTTTAATCGCCTTGTGGAGCTCGGCGGTTTGGCCTTCCCATTTTGTATTCATTACCTCTGGCAGGGGCTGATCCCAATCAAGTTTTGCTTTCCAGAGGTTTTGTAGGAAGATACGTGCTTTGATGGTGACTGGTAGTAGTAAACCTAAGGGGTCGAAGAGCTGTGATACCATACTCAGACATTTGCGTTTGGTCACCCTGCCTTGGATTTCTGTGCGTAGATTAAATGAGAGGGAGTCTGATTTAGGTTTCCAATACAATCCTAGTATTTTGACTGGTCCCTTTTCTCCAGCTATAACCCCGTCCAAGTGCAGTTGTTGTTCTAGCCGAGGGCTGTTAGTGTTCCATTCGCGCAGGTAGAGATTGGCTTTCTTGAAGAGTTTTTGCACTTGCCAATAATATGCTAGTAAATCTTCCTCTTGACTAGCTGTACCTTGCAGGTTGTCAATATATAAACCCCGCTTTATATCATCTATCATCTCATTTGCTTCATCCAGATTATTTAAATGGTGTCTTATGGATGCATTGAGAAGGAATTGAGAACATGTGGATCCAAATAAAAC
>CM035176.1:4311571-4346496 GCA_020233015.1 Callinectes sapidus | reverse complement strand
GGCCCGGCACCAGCTCCCAAAAATCACCCAAAGTTTTAACAACATTTAAAAATCCCCGTCTCATAACACTCCAGAGTCGGGTTGGTACAGGGACGACCTCTTCTGGGGGTCGCCCTAAGACAAACTTAAAATAATTCCATTCAACATCCTACAATGGAACTGTAGAGGTCTTCGTGCCTCCTGGGAGGAACTCCGAGTATTGATCTCAAGGTTCACACCTGTTTGTGTGTGCCTACAGGAGACATTGCTCGGAGTTTCTACTCCTTCTAGTCCACCTGGATATCGTGCCCTTTACAGTACACCTATTGATGGGCAAGGCCACCACGGTGGTGCTGCCCTTCTCATCCGGTCGGATGCCCCTTTTTTACCCGTGCAGCTTCACTCGCCGCTACAGGCGGTAGCTGCCAAAGTCTTTTTAGACAGGTTTTATACTGTATGCAGTATATACCTTCCTCCCGGTGCTCCTGTTCATAGGTTAGATCTTGACATCCTTGTTCATGATCTTTCCTCACCTTTCCTCCTCCTACTTGGGGATTTTAATGGTCGCCATCCGTTGTGGGATGATGGCGCCACCAACACTCGTGGTGATCTAGTGGCTTCTTTTATTGAAGATGAGGGATTGGAAGTTTTAAACGCATTTTCATAGTCCAACTGGTACTTTTACTTCTATTGATATTTCCCTGTGTACTTCCAATTTTTTTCTTGATTTTAGTTGGCGGGTCTTACCTGATTTATATGGTAGTGACCACTTCCCTATTTTATTGGAAAATACGGCCTCAACGCCGCAATCCCGTTCTCCCCGGTGGTGTCTAAACAAGGCAGACAGGCATCTGTTCAGTGAGCTGAGCTCCTCCATACGTCCGTTATCTGACTTTCATACCTGTGATGCTGCTGCTATATATTTCACGGATGCCCTACACTCTGCGGCTCTCCAGTCCATCCCCAGGACATCGGGCCGGTTTCCAAAGCGTCCGGTGCCTTGGTGGAATGTTGACTGCACTAACGAAGTGCGAGAGAAACGTGCAGCTTTCTCTCGCCTCCGTCGACACCGTGGGGACCGGCATTGCTTGGATGCTTTTCGCCGAGCACGTGCTCGCGCCCGGCGTGTTTTAAAGGAGGCACAAAGGACATCTTGGAAATCTTATGTGTCTTCAATTACTGTTCGCATCCCTCTTACTGAAGTTTTTAACAAAGTCCGTAAAATTGCTGGGAAGTTTTCTCCACCTTCCCCTCCGGTCCTATCGCATGCTGGGCAGACGGTAGCAGATCCTGAGTCTGTTGCCGATCTGTTCGCTGGACACTTTGCCAGTGTATCAAGGAAAGATCCTGCTGCGCCGGGAGCACGATACCGCCAAACTGTTGAAGCTCAAGGTATAAATTTTGTTTCCCCTGGAGGGGAAAACTATAATGTCCCATTTTCTGCCTCCGAGCTAAAGATGGCTTTATCCCAGTGTCAGGACTCTTCGCCGGGGCCTGATGACATCCCTTACGCCTTTCTGCGCCACATGTCTGAGAGTGCTTTTACCTTTTTATTAAACCTTTTTAATTTTATTTGGCGTACCGGTGATTTCCCGTCTTCATGGGCTGTGGCTGTGGTTCTCCCAATTCCAAAACTTGGGAAAGACCATCTCCAAGCCACTAACTATCGCCCTATCTCCTTAACATCTTGTATATGTAAAGTGCTGGAGAAGATGGTTAACGTCAGGCTTATGTGGTATCTGGAGAACGGTAACTACTTATCCCCGGTACAATATGGTTTTAGAAAGATGAGGTCTACAACTGATGCTCTTTTATCCTTGGAGTCCTCTGTTTGTGAGGCGTTTGCCAATGATCACCACCAAGTAACTGTGTTTTTTTTATTTAGAGAAGGCTTACGACACGGCTTGGTGCCATGGTATTTTACGGAGTCTGTCTGAGTTTGGCCTACGTGGACGCCTCCCAATTTTTATTCAGCAGTTTTTATCCAGACGTCTTTTACGGGTACGTGTGGGGAATGTCCTATCCGAGGCCTATCCACTTGATGATGGTGTACCACAGGGAAGTATCCTTAGTGTTACGCTATTTGCTGTGGCCATAAATGATGTTATTGGTGTCCTACCCGCTGGAGTTCACAGCTCCCTGTATGTGGACGACTTGTGTATTTCCTTTTCTGCAGCAAGGATGCCTCTGATCGAACGGAAACTGCAATTAGCAATTAATAGAGTATCCGGTTGGGCTGATAGGAGAGGTTTCCGCTTGTCTGCATCTAAGACAGTCGCTATGCATTTTTGTCGCAAACGTGGTGTCCATCCGGACCCTGACTTATACCTTGGCAATAGGCGAATATCATGTGTGGAAACAACTCGCGACCTTGGCCTTGTGTTTGACAGTCGCCTGACGTGGGTCCCTCATTTTCGTTACATTAAGGCGTCTTGTCAAAAAGCTTTGTCTCTTCTTCGGGTTTTAGGTCATACCTCTTGGGGTGCAGACAGAGACACCTTACTCCTCCTGCACCGAACACTTATCCTTCCCAAGTTAGAATATGGTTGTGAGATTTATTCCTCCGCAACAGAAGCTCGCCTACGCGTGCTGGACTCTGTACATCATGCTGGAGTCCGCTTGGCTACTGGCGCATTTCGGACTTCCCCGATTCCTAGTCTCCTAGTGGATGCTGGATTCTGGCCACTCGCCCTACGTCGCCAGTCCTCGTGTCTCCGGTGTTGGTTTCGGGTTCACCGCCTTCCCGAGTCCATTCCATGTTTATCAATATCTAGGGATTCACGTTCACATGTGTACATGAATCGTCCTAGTTTCACTAAACCATTCGGCTTTCGGACCGCCTCTGTCATGTCAGATTTGTCCATTGCTTCCACTCCTGTCTGCCCTTATAGACTACCTCGGGTCGGTTACTGGCAGTTCCCTGAGGTAGCGGTGTGTCCGCCTGTTATAGATAACAAGAAAGATTTACCACCACTTGTGTGCCAGGCTTTGTTTTTAGAACATTATTCTACCCACTCCGATTCCACCCCGGTTTTTACGGATGGTTCTAAATCTGATGCTGGTGTTGGGTATGGTGTTATATTCCCCTCCTTCAGTCGGGGAGGTAGTCTTCCCTCAGTAGCTTCTGTTTTTACGGCGGAGTTGTCCGCTATTGTTCTTGCACTCCAGATTATTTTTACCTTACCTGGCTCATCTTTTACAATTTTTAGCGATTCCCGCAGTGCTCTTTCTGCGTTGGACTCTTTTAATACTTCTTTTCACCCCTTGGTTTTATCTGCACTTGAGTGGTTGTATCTGCTCAGCAACAAGGGGTACCGTGTTGGGTTCTGTTGGGTCCCTGGACACGTTGGTGTCGCGGGGAACGAGCGGGCTGACAGACTTGCTGGAGAAGCAGCGAGTCGAGCTCCTTCCCCTGGTCCTGTTCCTTTTCGGGACGTCTTCCCTTCGATCCGTATCGCAGTTACTGCCTGTTGGCAACAGAGGTGGGAGACTACAGCTGCTACAGCAAACATGGGGGAGATAACTAGAACTGTAACTCAGGAATGGGATTACTCCCATATCCGCAACCGCCGTTTGCAGACACTAGTAACCCGGTTACGTATAGGCCACACGCGCCTCACCCATGGCTACCTCTTATCCAGGGACCTGCAACCTTACTGTGATGATTGTCTAGTGCCTTTGACTGTGCGTCACATTTTGGTTGAGTGCCCAAGTTTGATGGATTTACGACACCGTCGCCTTTATCGCTGTCGCGGTGGAGGTAACGGTGTTTGCCTGACGAAAGTTCTTGGGCCAAGCTGTTTGGCCCCTGGGCATGACGTTTTTAGATTTTTGGAGGAAGCTGGTCTTCTTCCAAAATTGTGAGTTTTTTTTATTGTTTTATGTATTTTATCTTTTATTTTCTTTTATCTTTTATCTTTTATTTTATTAATTGGGAATTTTTAAAGTTTAATTTTATATAACCTGTTGACACGGCGCCATATGACCCTGGCTGTTGCGGCGCCTAGACTTAAATCACTCACTCACTTTAGCTAGCGGTAATCTTCTTTTCACCCCCCTCCCTTTACTAAAAAAAAAAAAAAAAAAAAAAGAGCCATCACTCATATCTCAGACCTCGTCACGTACGGAGGTCTTGCCTGCCTGCTGGCCCCGGGCAGTGCCCTTCTTCCACCGAAGCCTCCCGCTCTCCTTCTCCCACTGTTGCCGGCCCTGGATGCCCTTGTTAACAGTTAGCACAAAAGGTTACTTTAAAATTTCCAGATTTTACAAAATCATTCTTTTTAACAACTGATGCATCTAATAATGCAATAGGAGGGATACTACAACAAAAGGATGACATGGATAGGTTAAGACCATTACCATTTTTTAGCAGGAAGTTAATTAAATAAGGCTGAAATGAATTACAGTACTATTGAAAGAGAAGCTCTTGCCATAGTCTATGGACTTAATATATATAGAGATTTGTGCCTAGGATATCTAATTTTTGTTCAAGCAGATCATCGCCGATTGATCTGGTTACTAACTACATCAAATGCCAATAGTAGGATAGTTAGATGGCCGTTGTCAATTGCAGAATTTGATATCAATATAAATTATATTCCTGGAAATGTAAATAAAGTGGCTGACCATTTGTCTAGATTGAGAGAAGTAATATGATGACTAACCTCCGATAATCACCATAGAATTTCGCCAGCTTGCTCTCCGGTTGTTTGAATGCTGCCTTATGCACAGATATAACTGATCCCTAATATATCTATTTTAAATTCATATAGTATAAAAGGGACTTAGCGTGTATGTTGTAGTTGTTGAGGCAGTCTTTGAGGTGCTGGCATTGAAAATTGTAGCTGTTGATTTGATGGACTAGTGAAGGTGTTCTCTTCACGATGAAGGACGTCTCTCTTATCCTTTCCACACGCTTCACTCCTTCGAGCGTAATCTAGCGCATGCGCGCTACGACTCATACGACGTGTGGTAGTGATCCATACGATTGATATAAATTCATTTTAAATTATGTGGATTTATTATTTTTACCTTAATTAATTACTTTATATTTATAATCATTTACAATTACTCAATAACGATATAAGTAAACAAAAAGAAAGGATATTTAACAGCTGTAGAATTAATTCCACGGACCTTACATCAACATAAACCATCTTTATCTACTGTCGGGATCATTAATATCGGTTTAGTCTCGACACATTCCGCCACCACAATTATATACAAACATTTTATACAAATATTACAACAAGCCCTGCGATAATTTCATTCTCCAAAGATCTGCGGAGTGTGTTGCCGCCTGACGAGAGGGACGCTGGTGACAGGCGGTCTTTTGTTGTACGACATCGGTGGTATCAGAAACAGGCTCCGCTAAATCTTGCTCCAGAGGATAGAGCTTGATAACGGGACGAGTGGTCATGCCTAGAGATTTCTTTAATGTAGCAACTCTAATCAACCCATCCCTCCCTGCATGTAGGCCGGTGATTTTACCTAGTTTCCACTGCAATCGTGGTCCGTCATCATGAATTAAGACAATGTCCCCGGCTCTTGGCCAAGTATCATTATTACCCTTAATTAAACATTTGTGTGATTCCCTCAGCGCTAATAAGTACTCACTCACCCATCTCTTCCACAGGTTTTTAGAAAGAGTCATAGTATATTGAACTCTCTCTTGAAGAGATTTTGTGGTACAATGGCTGGGGTCTGACAACTCATTTATATCACAAGGGGTGTGAAGGGCTCTCAACCGGCGACCTCTTATTAATTGAGATGGTGTTATAGCATTTAACTCTTTCACGTCACTGTCAACATACGTCAAAGGTCTATCGTTAATGGAAAAGTCGACCTCCACTACTATCGTATGTAACTCTTCGACAGTGACTAATACTCTCCCTAACACTTTCCTCAGGCCGGCCTTCACGGTGCCAATCAATCTTTCCCAAATGGCGCCGAACCATGGTGCCCGTGCTGGAATGAATTGCCATTCACACTGATTTATATTCATATGTTCTGTTACCATTGGGTCATTCTTAATGTCATTCAGATTCTTGGCTGTTACAGTGAATGTGGTAGCATTATCACTGATAATGGTTTGAGGGAAACCTTGCCTACTCACGAATCGCCTAAACGCATACAAGAAACTTTGTTCAGTCAAATCCTCCACTATTTCGAGATTAATAGCTCTAGTGGTAGCACAGGTAAAAAGTACTATGTATGTTTTCTTTATTTCATTGGCTGTGCCTTTTAACCCTTAGAGCTCCTGTTATTTGAAAAGGATCAGACTGAGTTATTCTAAATGCAGGAAGTGGTGGTGAATTTACAGGAGAATAATGGCTCCCTTCATGTTTCTTACAGTACTGTCCTGACCTCTGCTGTGTTCAGACGTGCTTCGATTGCTCTGTGTGTGTGTGTGTGTGTGACCTGACCCAGTGACCAACCGCATCGCCCCTCCCAGCTTCTCGCTGAGTATTTTACGGTCCTTTTGTATATCGTTAATTCTCTTTGCATTTTACTCGCCGGTATAGTAAACTGATAGGCACTATCATTTCTTTTTACAGAAATCTAATCAACTGTTTTGCGAGTGTTATCCATACTAGTTCACATATTTCTCTTTTGCTATATACGGGAGTGTTTATTGTCATTGCATAAGTGTTTACTGTCATTGCAGAGCTTCATTTTTACTTTGTATCTGTGTTTTTCCATTGATTCCTTGTTTTAAATTTGTGTGGTATTTCAACGGATTCACTTCCCCCAACACTCCTAGAGTAATTATAATATTCCCCAGGGATCAGCTTCAGACCACACTGACCTCATTAATCCCCTCAGGTCACACCTTGTTTCAGGCGCACACCTGGGCTGTACAGTTTATAACCCCGTTTTTCAGAACATTTTACCAAACATGCCTTCCACCCTTCGCATGTGCGCCACATGTCGGTCTAAAATGGCCCAACAATACTTCATGCGAGGAAATGACTCCTGTCGGCTCTGTATTCACTCTTCTCGTATCACCAAGTTAAAGGATACAGTGACAGCGATAATGCAGTTCCTAGAAAATAACGTTGTCCCACAGTCTGACCTCACTCTCCCACTCCTTCCTTCTGCACCACTCCCCTCCCACTCCACACCATCTCGCTCCGCTTCTACCTCCTCTTCCGCCCCCGGCTCTACCTCTTCCTCTCCCGCCACTGTCATCTCCCCGTCCTCCTCCACCCCCCCCTCCTCTCGTGCCCTGTCCCCCCCTGCCTCATCCCCTTCTTCCTCTTCCTCCTCCTCCCCTGCTTCCACCTCCTCCCTCTCCTCCCCAGCTTCCTCCTCCTCCCTCTCCTCCCCAGCTTCCTCCTCCTCCTCCTCCTCACGTGTCTCTACCTCTGTCTCCTCTCCCCTTGCTACCTCCACCCGTCCTTCCTCCGCTACTGTCACCTCCTCCCCCTCCCCCTCCTCCTCCTCCTCCTCCTCCTCCTCCTCCCCATCCTTGTTTTTCTCATTCCCCACTCCCTCCTCTCCCTCTTCGTCTCCTTCCTCGATTCCTCCCCCTTCCTCCTCCTCGATTCCCCCCCTTCTTCTTCCTCCTCCTCCTCCTCAACCTCAACCCCCTCTCCCACCCCCTCCTCCTCTTCTTCTCCTCCCTCTACCTTCACCACTGTCACACGTGGCGCAATTAAAAGAACGATAGTAAAAAGACCATTGCCTGTGTCTACGTCAAATCGTTTCGAAATCCTCAGTGAATCGACTTACAAGAACGAGGACACTAAATTGATAGGTGATTCTCTAATACGTAACCAGGTAGTAGAGTTTTGTTCGCGAGCCCCCACAAACCGAAAAAGTCACGGTATTCCCGGTGGTGGTATTGACGATATGGCAAACGCATTCGACGAGCTGATTAAAGATTCAAACGAAAATACACTATTTGTCATTCACGCCGGGACAAACAACATCAAAAACACAAGATCAGAGGCCCTTCTAGACAAATACCGTAAGATGATAAAAAAGTACAAAACGAAATCGAGTAATATCATCATCTCTGGCATCCTCCCCAGATTAAATGGTGCAAATTCATTCTATGATAGGGCATTCAGCATTAATTCTCGCCTCGGCAACCTCTGCAAAGAAGAGGGGGTAGAATTCTTAAACTTATGGAACCACTTTTACGACCAGAAAATTTTGTTTTGGAAAGATGGTCTTCACCTTAATTCTGTTGGCTCAGCGAGACTCGGTAGACTATTCAATGATGCGGTAAACGCTTACCAAACAAAAAACATGAGCCGTGCAGAAGTTTCGGCAATGACGTAAGTAGAGTAAACAATACTGTCCCATCTGAGCGAGATACCTTAAAGTTTTGTTACATCAATGCGCGTAGTATAAGAAATAAATTTCAAGACCTGGAAGAAATGGTCAGCATGGAGGATTACGATATCATCGGCGTAACAGAATCATGGATAGATACATCCAACAGAGATTTTTTAGCCGAATATTCGATCCAAGGCTACACCTTATTTAGCTGTGAAAGAGAACACAGAGAAGGAGGTGGAGTACTCATCTACGTAAAAACAAACCTCCACCCATTTGCGAAACCAGTAAAGAAGATGAATAACATTGATGTAACATTCATTCAATTAACCACGAAGGTACGTAAATTAGTAATTGGTGTCATTTACCGACCTCCACGTCAAATACGCGAGACAGACGACAAACTTTACGAACAAATAGCCGAAATTTGGTCAGAAAATGACACCTTAATTGTTGGAGATTTCAATCTAGCCATAAACAGATGGGGCGATCCTCTAAATTCTCACTCGGGACACGATTTATATAACAACCTTTTAGAAAGTAGTTTACACCAGCTAGTAGCTCATCCTACTAGAGGTGACAATATCCTTGACCTCCTTTTTACAACAAACGAAAACATAATCACTAACGTAGAAGTCGGTTCCGAATTTAGTAACAGCGACCACCGGGTGATCACTTTCGGTATTAAAACAACTAGGTCCCTTTTGAACGAAAGTAAAGAAAAAGTACCTGATTATCGCCGTGCAAATTTTGTAAAACTTAAGAAAATTTTGGCAGAAAGCGATTGGAGCCAATTGTCAGGTCCAGTTTGTATAAATGAAGCATGGAAAGCGTTTAGATACAAACTGGACTTGGCAGTAAATTCATCTGTTCCAATGAGAAAC
Source organism: Callinectes sapidus (assembly GCA_020233015.1). Lineage (NCBI taxonomy): Eukaryota > Metazoa > Arthropoda > Malacostraca > Decapoda > Portunidae > Callinectes > Callinectes sapidus. The sequence continues at coordinate 4,337,347 of CM035176.1, read as the reverse complement.
AGGCGCGCGATAGTAAATAATAAACCAAAGTGGTGGACCCCAGAAGTAAAAACTTGCCTCATTGCCAAAAAACGTGCCTACCATAAATATAAAGTAACTCAAAACGAAAGAGACAAGGCCGAACACAAAAAATTGAGAAGAAGTGCAAAAAAATGTATCAGAGAAAGCAAGAAGAATTACGAACTTCATGTCGCAAACCAAATCAAGTCCAACCCCAAAGAATTTTACAATTACGTTAGAAGCAAAAAAGTGTTGGCTTCAACATTAGGTCCATTAGCTCTACCAGACGGCGAATACACTGACAACGAAACTAAAATGGCGTGTGAATTAAACGATTACTTTGCGTCAGTGTTTACTAAAGAAAGCGTTTCGGAAATTCAACCAATTGCTCAAAATTACAGCAATAATAAATTCTTAAGTAGATCCGATATTAAAGAAAAAGAAATTTTGCTTGCGATAAATAAAATAAAAATTAGTAAAACACCCGGACCCGACAAAATTTCCCCGCGTATACTGAAGGAGGCTAAGAACGAACTTGTAAAACCGTTATCCATTCTGTTCAACAAATCGCTAACCACACATAAAGTTCCAGACGACTGGAAACTCGCTAACGTAACCCCGATATTTAAAAAGGGTGATAAGTCCCAACCTAAAAATTACCGTCCTATTAGCCTCACTTCAGTGGTAGGTAAACTCATGGAACCAGTCTTGAGGGATAAAATTGTCACATTTTTAGAAAATAATAATTTAATAAAAGATTCTCAACACGGATTTAGAAACAAGCGGTCATGTCTAACTAACCTACTTGACTTTTTCCATGATGTATATAATTTATACGATAACACCAGAGCGGTTGACATCATTTACCTAGATTTCCAAAAGGCCTTTGACAAAGTTCCACATAAGCGCCTTATAAATAAAGTAAAAGCATACGGTTTAAATGGTGACATCGCAGCTTGGATTGAGGACTGGCTTTCAAACCGTAAACAACGAGTCGGAATAAACGGTAAATCTTCAGATTGGATTAACGTTAACAGTGGTGTTCCTCAGGGTTCAGTCTTGGGTCCAATTCTTTTTATTATATATATCAACGACATTGATGAAGGGATTAAATGTAAAATTTCTAAATTTGCTGACGATACAAAAATTGCGAACAAAGTAGATTCGGAAAACGAACGACAACGCTTGCAAAGCGATCTAAATACCCTCATCGAATGGTCAAACAAGTGGCAAATGAAATTTAATATAGATAAATGCCACGTGTTGCATATAGGGAATCAAAATCCTAAGGCGACATTTTCTATTAATAATATCCCCATGACGAGTGTGGACAAAGAAAAAGAACTTGGCATCATAGTCTCAACAGATCTTAAGCCAAGTAAACATTGCACCGAAGTCGTTAAAATCGCGAACAAATTAGTGGGTTTCATTGGCAGATCATTTACTTTCAAATCTGAAAAAAAAATATTAACGCTTTATAACTCACTCGTGCGTCCACATCTCGAATATAACGTTCCTTTTTGGTCACCCTATTACAAAAAAGATATCGAGAAATTAGAAAAAATACAACGCAGATTAACGAAATTAATCCCAAGGCTGCGAAACAAATCCTATGATGAACGCCTTAAGGAACTTAATCTATTTACTCTTGAAAAGCGAAGGATAAGAGGTGACCTAATTACGCTCTTTAAAATTTTCAATGGATTCACAAATTTGAATATTGAGAAATAGCTAACGGTCGACCGGTCCCATGTCACCAGAAATAACGGGTTTAAAATTGTAGGAAATCGTTTTAGAACAAATGAAGCCAAACACTTTTTCTTCAATCGTATTGTAAATATATGGAATGGTTTGCCAACGAATGTCGTCCAATCAGGTACTATTGAAACATTTAAAGTCCGCCTCGATAAATACTTCGAATCAAATCCCCGGTTGTCGCTGTTCACCCCCGAATAAAAACATGTTCGCTACGATTCATTAGGCCAATGATCATAAATTGTCCCGGTCGCGTTAATGACTCCCATCCTCCATACATGACACAGATAGCTCGGAGTGAACGGTCACTACTCTCCCTCTTGACCTGTGAAGGGCTGTGGATAGTCAGGAGCCCTGTCAGTTGGTGATCATCATCGGGATTTAAGGTACCAGGGGTCACCGCTGCAGGGGGTAACTGCATAGTGTGCGGCGCCCACTAAAGGGAAGTACACTTTTACAGTGGTTGTACGGAGCTGGGGCCTGATTGACTGCTGCCTCTCTAGAAAGCGCCAGGCAAGGCTGCCGCGCCACCTCTTTGGCTCCACATTGTGTCCACACATACACTACACAACACTACTTACACGCATAGATAGCCCAGAGTTAACGGTCACTACTATTACTCTCGACCTGTGACGGGCTGTGTTTGGAGGAGGCCTTGTCAATTATTGATCATCATCGGGAACTGAAGTACCAGGGATCAATATTGCAAGGGGAAACCAGCATACGGCGTCCCTACAGGGAAAGTAGGCTACCTCAGTGGATTGTACGGAGCTGGGGCCTGATTGACTGCTGCCTCCCTAGAAAGCGCCAGGCAAGGCTGCCGCACCACCCTTTCGACATACACACTGTGCATCCACGTACACATTACGCACACAACAATACATTTACCACGCATTAACACCTTCCCCCACAGACACTAGTAGTCAGTCGTAGATTACATGTTTCCTTTTCACTCTCTACAAAAATTCCATGTGGTTTTTCTATGCCATATGGTACCGCCTTTTTTCCTGCCAGCCTCGGCTGGAGGGAGGGGTGGGTGGGGAGGAGCCTTCTGCTTTGCTGTCCTGTCTCTACTACTGATAGTTAGTAAGTAGTCTCAAACAGCCCAGTAAGGACCTCAGGGTCTGTTGCTGTTTGTATTCCTTTGTATTCCTTTGTATATTACATACCCTCAATACTTATTTAGCGACTTGCCGCATTTTTGGGATCCACCATTTCTGTCGCATATAACAGACTGTGTGGTTCGTACCAAAATGATGATTTAACGCATGACATCTTTGAATTAAGAGTCGCGTAACATGATGTTTTCCAGATAGTAAGATAGAATATTTTAACATATCTTGGAATGTGGCCAATTGCAATCTTCCCCTACATTTTATTACACCATGCTCCATGTACAGTCCCAATTGCAACATTAGATTTGTATAGGAGGTTTTATCATCTTTATATTCTTTATATTCTTGAGGATAGGATTCTTTTCGCAACAATTTATACAGTTCAAGTTCTGCTGCTCTTAGTTCTTTCACGTTCAACCTCGGGTTGGTGGTGACAGCCGACCCCGAGATCTTCGCGCTCAAGTTATTTTTAAAACGAAGTATCCATGCTAATACTCGCATACCTTTATCATAGCTACCAAATCTTTCCCATTCCATTAATTTTATTGGCTGTGGATTTATTGTAAGTATTGTAGCCTTTTCCGAGCAGTTGTCAATTTTACCGAATTTCATATCCTCTGGCCACTTATCGCGATGGGGTAACCATTGCCACCACAATGAGGATTCTTTGAATTTTTCGGTAGGAATACCTCTTGTCAATTGATCTGCCGGATTATCCTTAGTAGACACATATCTTATTTGATTTACTGGAATGAGTGTTTTAATTTCTTCTACTCTATTTATTACATAGGCAGGTCAGGTAATATTTGTTTTACTTTGGATCCAGTGAAGTGCCACCTGGCTATCGCACCACAAATTGATATTTTTGAAGAGTATAACACCGTCATAGGCATCTTTAACAAATTTACTTAACCTAGCGGCCAACAGAACTGCTGTTAATTCTAATTTTGGGATAGTGACTGGTTTGATTGGTGCTACTTTAACTTTGCCAATCACTAGATTACTAGATCCATTTACTATGTACAGTATACACAAGCACCATAAGCCATATTACTTGCATCTCCGAATACATGCATGTCTCCTTCCTGTATTAAGGTTAACACACGAGGGATTGTTATTTTACTCGCCTTGTGGAGTTTGGCGGTATGGCCTTCCCATTCTGTATTCATTACCTCTGTCAGGTGCTGATCCCAATCAAGTTTTGCTTTCCAGAGGTTTTGTAGGAAGATACGTGCTTTGATGGTGACTGGTAGTAGTAAACCTAATGGGTCGAAGAGCTGTGATACCATACTCAGACATTAGCGTTTGGTCACCCTGCCTTGGATTTCTGTGCGTAGATTAAATGAGAGGGAGTCTGATTTAGGTTCCCAGTACAATCCTAGTATTTTGACTGGTACCTTTTCTCCAGCTATAACCCCGTCCAAGTGCAGTTGTTGTTCTAGCTGAGGGCTGTTAGTGGTCCATTCGCGCAGGTACAGATTGGCTTTCTTGAAGAATTTTTGCACTTGCCAATAATATGCTAGTAAATCTTCCTCTTGACTAGCTGTACCTTGCAGGTTGTCAATATATAAACCCCGCTTTATATCATCTATCATCTCATTTGCTTCATCCAGATTATTTAAATGGTGTCTTATGGATGCATTGAGAAGGAATTGAGAACATGTGGATCCAAATAAAACTACTCTAAATCTGTAAATCAGAAAGTCCGATTCTGGATCTAAAGGATCTTTGGGCCATAAAAATCTTGTACAGTTTCGATCATCTTCAAGCAATTGCACCATTTAGAAAGCTTTTTCTATGTCCGAGATGAATGCATATTTTTTACATCTGAATCTCATTAACACTTGCGTTAGATCGGGACTAAGCTGGGACCAGTATATAGACAATCATTGAAACTGAGAGATTTTGAATTTACCTTAGCAGAACAATCATAAACTACTCTAGTCAGTGTTGTATTACTTTCCTTTTTCACACCATGATGTGAGAGATAATGATGGTTTGTTTCTTTCGGTACTAATTCAATAAAACCTCTTTTCTCCTGTTTTTTTTTTTAATTACTTGAGTGTATTGACTACAAAATACAGGATTATTTTCGAATGACCTTTGTAATCCTCTCAGTCTGCCCAACGCCAAACCAAAATTACTAGGTAAATCTTCCTTATTATCTTTCCAAGGCAGACTGTCCTTATACTGCCCAAGTACAGTATCATATGAGACTGAATCTTCAAATCTCTTCATTGTCACAGCAACATCTTTAGATATTTCATTAGGTAATTTTCCTATATGATCTAGTTCCCATAGTTTATTTAGATCATCAACGAATGGTGTGTAATCTATATTGCTTACATATTCATCTATAGGACTGACTGCAACTTTGAGAATAGTAACTACTTCTACCTGAGTTTTATCATTGTTTCTATCCTGTTATTTACCCCTTAGAGCAAACCCACAAATAGTTGGAATGAGTATTAACTCTCCTTCCTTTTTGTACCCAGGATGTTCTGTATCATAATAATAGTCAGCTCCTATCAGTAAGCCTTTTTCCTTCGTTGTTGTCACCTTAGGATCTGCTAACTTGTACCCCTTAATATTTACTTTTACAAGTTCTTTTTGCAAACCCTTAGAAGCAATATGTCCAGGTACCTTGTCTATAACCACAGCATTCAACCTTTTTACTCTACCCTTTTTAGTATAACTCAAAGATACAATTTCATATGTTTTACTATCTTGAGTTATGGTGAATCCTTCTAATTGGAAGGTTTCTTGTCCCACTTTAGAACACTGTTACGTAACGACGGTAGAGCTGACCGAAGTACAAATGTCCTTTGTGAGCATTGGTCAAGTAGTGTTGTGAAAAGGTAAAAGAAGACAGTGACCCTTCACATTAAACAGTACCCAAGAGCATCAAAAAAAGGAAACCACCCTCACCTGCACTTTACAGTCGTTTACAGGACTGCCCTTACCAGCCAAGCAGCACTAATTTCAAATACACAGAAATGCCTATGGCCCAAAATTGTTGCAACAAAATTGCCTAGCACATCCACGTTCCAAACAATACTACTACTTAGCCTGAGGTAGCAGAAGTTGGTGGTTTCAAGGTAAAATTCCCTGAGCGGCCCGAAGTTGTAGTTCGTAGAAGGAAAGTTAGTGTTGTAGCTTTGGGTACAGAGTACTGGTAACTGACGTGATGAACGCCGGTCGTGATTTATATACCGCGCCACCAACGCCCTCTGTCTTATTTTCCCGTAAACTTTAACTACTTAATTAACTACTTGATTTTACATGTCTCATTATATTAAGGAAACATTACTATTTATTTATTCATTATTAAATATATTTATTCATATATATTCTTATTTGGAAGCATTATACTTGTTTTATTTACAAGCAACCGCTAACAGTCGACTGAACATTTTGCGATAATTACTATGCATTATTGTTGCCTAGTTAAATTCCTAATAGTAGAGTTCAAAAATTTATTACTTTGTCTTCCATACTCCTCAGTGGTAGCTGTAGGGTAGGAAGTATTACTTTGTGTTTATTGGTGACAATGGAGAAACTTTGACTTCCTTCAGTATTATCCACCATTTCTTTTTGTATCACCCTTTTGGGATCAGTACACAGAGCATAGTAATGTTTGTTGCCACAATTACGGCAATTATTTATTTTGGGGTTTAAACATCCTTGGACTCCGTGATTTGCATCTAGACAACGCACACACAAGTTGAGTTGTTTAGCTCTTTTTACTTTACTCGCACCTTGTGGGTATTTTTTACATTTATACCAAAGGTGGTTATTGCCTTGACACAATTTACACTGATATTTATTTAATTGTTTCTGATTGATTGTCATCGTGCTGGTAGTGAATGGTGTTTCTGCAAATTGAGCATAAGTTGCTCCCTCCATAGAGAATATCTCAGTCTGTAACCTTGACAGGATAGCATCGACATCCAGGATTTTATCATGCAAGTCACGTTTAATTTGCTCCTTGATGGGGCTAGGTAGTTTGTTTAGCAATATTACCGCACAAAATTCATTCCTGGACATATCCTGAGCCTCCACAGATTTATACAGACTCTCAAAATCTGCATAGAAATATTTAAGATCTTCTATATTATCACGTGGAGTGTTCAACTGGCAAAGATTGGTTACAATGGCTAATTTGATTCGATCTATTTGTCCATAATGATCTATCAACAATTTTACAGCTGGGGCATAATTGATTGATTCTAGTTTAAACCCAGCTAGTAATTGCTTAGCATCACCCTCTAGTTGTCCTCTTAAGTAAGTTAATTTATGAACATCAGTCAATTCTGTATTTTTATCAATTGAGCAGGTGAATATATCCCAAAATCCCACCCATTGTGTGGGATCTCCGCTAAAGGTTGGCAGGGAAAGCTTGGGTAAATTGAATCCAGATTTATGATCTTTGGGACCATCACTGATGTCATTAGTATTGCTGAATTATTTCCTCATATTCATCATCCTTCAGCACTAACGCTTCAATCTCTTCTGGTTTCACTAGATCGTATATTATCTCATTCAGCACATTTATGCGATCATGTAACGCAATTATTTGATTTTTTTTGGCTGTTATTTTCTGATCTGGTGGCTTTTGTCATAAATTGCTCAAAATTACGACATGAGGCAGTAATTCCACCTTTCGTTCCAGCCTTAGTATTTTTCAACTTAATTCATTCCTCCATGATTTTAATTTACGTTAAGTTTCTATAAAAAATAATCTAACAACCCACGTTCCGCTATCTAGCCTATCATCCTTCCTTGTAAACTAGCCTATTGCTGTTTACGCCTCACCCTGCTGATGGAGGAACCAGTCTCTGGCCAGACCTACGATTCTCTGGAAGAGTCTTTCGCACGCTGTTGGGTCCAAATGGACACCATCAAAATCTAACTCCGTCTGCCGGGTTCCAATAGGCCTATATCGCGCCTTAGTAATTGGGATACACGAACGAATCCACCGGTTTACCGAGTTTTTAATTTGGCGATACTTGACGGCTGACAACCCACGTGGGTTCGTGCGATGTTCAATACTAAGTAAAAGTGTACTGCCGCCAGACTGAGCTTCGATTTCGAGGACCAACTCCTCCAGAGAATGTGCCAGGTCACGTGGTACCGTATCCACGCGGATATCGTTGCCTCCCAACAGCAAAATGGTTAAATCTGGCTTGTAATTTAGCAGAGCCTGCCACTTTTCAGTAGATCTGATGGTATCTACTCTACCACCTGGCACCGCAAATTTCTTGAGAACGAAATCCGGATGGTAAATTGGCCTATCTATAAAAAAAATATATTTAACATATGAATGGGCAAAAATTGCAACCTTTTTAATTGGGTGTGTATTCACGGAACTTGACGGGACGAAATCAGTACCTATCCCACCGCCAGTTGTAATGTTGTTGTGTTGGCGCAGTTGTCGACGTGGCTGGCTCGATTTTACCGGCTTTGGCAAGGAAGACGCCATTTTGAAAGTCGTAGCAACGCATGTACACATTTAAAGTAGGAGCCTGATACGTGAGCGATGCAGACATTACATTAATTATGTACATAGATATGGCAAAATCAGACCAGGAGAATAAAGTGAGTGGAACCAGTATCCGGTTCGAAGGGCCAAATATGATGACTAACCTCCGATAATCACCATAGAATTTCGCCAGCTTGTTCCCTGGTTGTTTGAATGCTGCCTTATACACAGCTATAACTGATCCCTAATATATCTACTTTGAATTCATATAGTATAATAGGGACTTAGCGTGTATGTTGTAGTTGTTGAGGCAGTCTGGGAGGTGCTGGCACTTAAAATTGTAACTATTGATTTGATGGACTAGTGAAGGTGTTGTCTTCACGATGAAGGACGTCTCTCTAATCCTTTCCACACGCTTCACTCCTTCGAGCGTGATCTCATGCATGCGCGCTACGACTCATATGACGTGTGGTAGTGATCCACACGATTGATATCAATTCATTTTAAATTATGTGGATTTATTATTTTTACCTTAATTAATTACGTTATATTAATAATTATTTACAATTAATCATAAACGATATAAGTAAACAAAAAATAGGATATTTAACAGCTGTAGAATTAATTCCACAGACCTTACATCAACATAACCCATCTTTATCTACTGTCGGGACCATTAATATCAGTTTAGTCCCGACACTAAATATAGATGAGCAAATATTGGTGATATCAGAAACAGGAGAAAGTATAGTGGACTGGAATTTGAAGGAATTAATAAGGTTGCAAAATGAACATGAATATATGAAGTTAGTGAAAAAAGAGATTGCAGGAAAATATGAATCAGGAGGACATAAAAAAAGAACTGAGTAAACACAATGTAAATAAAAAAAATTTTTAAAGATGAAAAATATCAGAACTGGTCTTGGAAGATAATATATTGTATAGAATCACACATAATGCATATGGAGAATTGACGCGTCAGATATTGATTCCGGAATCATACGTACAAGTTTCTATGCACCTGGGACACTCCTTGCCAACGGCCAACATTCTGTCTCTAAGATATGTAACACCAAAATTATAAAGACTTTTGAACCTGTATTTATTGAGCAAACACATGGTTGGAATTATGCAACAAGTATGCCATAACAATTACTATGATTAGTCAAAACACCTTTATTCCTACAACTAGACACACTATAAATGGTACTGGAATTATGAAAGTAAATCAAGGATGTTCTATACATAGTGATACATTTTCTTTACCAGCTTCTTCCACATTCATAAATGAAGCACCACTGATTATAATGCCTTATCCCTTTTCCACTCCAATTGCCTTCTCCTCATGGGAGCATTCTGTAATTGTGAATTCCACTAACATCAGTCTTTCCGACAGTTTTGGTCTGGAGCCCTGGTCGGTGCCCCAATATATTGACCATATACAGCTGTTACAGAAGCAATCTATTCCAAGGGAATTCAGCTACCAGGAGTGGAAAGATTGGTTGTGGATCTTGCTGCCAGTCGGGGTCATTGCCGTAGGCCTGATAGCACACTACATGTACCGTCCCTGTGCTGTCCTAAGCTTAGCAAGGTCTGTGCCTGCACAGATCACAGTTGGCCCCCACAATGGAAAAAAGGAGATTGACACAGCTTACACCTCGTGCCCCCTTCTTTAGCTGTAGCGCGGGACGCGCTACTGAGGACGGGGGTATGTGGTATCCTGACACAGAAGAAAGTAGGCATAAGAAAAGAAAAATTGAGGGAAACAGAAGGGAAAAGGCAATAGAAAATAGAGAAAAACAGTGCCAGGGTATTCGAAAAGGAAAGTTGACAAGGACTAATGGGAAGGTCTTTTCAAACATGACCGTGTATAGGGGAGTGTCAATGCAGGCAGGACCAGATGTAACCTCAGAGAGTTGTGAAAAATTGAGAAGGCACAAAGAGAGACGTTGTTTCTGGGAAGCCTGAAGGAGCTTAAACCGCAGGAGAGGGACATTGTAAGCCTAACTTGAAAATGCATTGTCTTAACTCCGCCCTCCCATTCCGCAGTGGGTGTGTCTACTTTTAAATATTGACCAGTGTTATGATATTCAGGCTGGGTATGTCACGTTTGGCCACGCCGAGGGGCGTGTCTTATGTAAGAGGTGTAACTACTGTATGTGGAGTATGTGAAAAGTATGGAAAATTCAACCTTAGGAATAAGAATAGTTTTCTGATGGAAATGTGTAGCAACTGGAGTATAAAATAAGATGTAACTAGAGAGTAAGGAGTTGGTTGTTGGTTGGAGAGATTTGGAGAAGGAGAGAGAGGAGATAGGGAGAAGCCAAGAGAGCTGAGGGTGTTGGCTGGATGGAAGTCAGCAACATGGAGAAAATCATTCTTGTATCAGTAAGTGGAGCTTGATGTTGGTAATGCAGTCTAAATAATTTTTGTGTCATGATGTGTAAGGAGGAAATAGTTGACAGGATATTATATTGTTAGGATGTATAGAGTTAAGATACTGTGTTGATTTTTTGTGTTGTGTGGATTTTATTTTCATGCTGATATTGAAGCTTCTTGATATGAATTTTGATGAGAGTGAAGATTGCTTTGGTACTGCCGTGTATTAAGTCTATATGTGCTGCTGTGGATTTACTTTGATATTTAATTATATTACTTGATTTGAAGTTGGATGAAAGATTTGCTTGTGTAACTTAAATAATGTTATGTTTTATGATTAGATGAAAGTTCATCAGCAACCCGCTGAATTAAGTAAGATAATCCGTAGTGTACGTAACTATTAAGTTCATTAAATGAGAAAACTTTAACAGTGTATATTATCGCACCTCGTGGCTATTTAACATTGATTTACCTACAACTATGCAATTGCAACGTGCATGCCAGAAATTGCAGGGCACGACACATACATGAAATGCATAAAAAAACAGGCATAACAAAAGACTTATGTACCTCGGTGTGAAACTCCCGAGTCCCAATGAAGACTAAATAGGCCTCCTCCGGGTCCCCACCTCCCCCTCATGCACTAAATACAGGAACAGATCGAGTAATATTTTTCCTCTCCCTCTCACTCCGTCCCTATCCATCCCCATTTGATACACAAAAAGACCCAGTAGGCCGACCTCCCCCAACTTTTTCCTTCCTCCAGCCACTCACCATCCTCTCCTCTAAATTATTGTATTATCGTAGTTTGTGCAAATGACAATGATATTAAATTTTAACCATTCATTCTTCATTGGTTGTTTCAAGTGTTAAATATATCTTCATTTATAAATATGTTTGCCAGTGACCAGAGTAGAAGGCCGCATTGACTGGGGTGGTAGGTAGGAGGTGGCCAGGCTTGGGGGCCGGAATGACTTGAAAGCCCTTCACAAGTCGCAATAGAGAAAAGTGCAAGCGAGACCGGCCAACTGGCGGAAAAGCGGCGTCGGCCGCCATGTGTGTTTGTGTTCGAATTGTGAGGCCAAATGTGTTCGGATTCTGACGTGTTCGAGTAAAAGGGTGTTCGAATCAAGAGGTACCACTGTATTTTCATTCCATCGTAGGAAAGGGAGGCATTTTTTATTTTCTCATTTCTCTCTCTCTCTCTCTCTCTCTCTCTCTCTCTCTCTCTCTCTCTCTCTCTCTCTCTCTCTCTCTCTCTCTCTCTCTCTCTCTCTCTCTCTCTCTCTCTCTCTCTCTTTTCTTGGGGAGAGTGTCTGTCATCGTCAGTGCGTCTTATATGCAGTCAAATACGGTATATTGAAAACTGGTAGTCTCAAAACATAAAATTCTCTCAATGACAAAAACTGACAAGGGAATCCAGAATCCAGCAATTTGCAGTGAAGCAAATTTGCCAATACAAAAAGACAAACTCACTGGACTCCCAGAAATAGTACAACAGTAATGACCATAATAATATAATTTGCCCTATCAATATTGCTCTGCACTAATGAAGAAAAAAATAATTTATCACAAGTAACACAGCTAATGTAACCAATCTCTCGCTGGACTCACTCAATGGTTGCTGCTGTGCAAGTGTTGATGGCAGAAGGGACGTCATTCTCCAGCAGGTAAATCAATCAATCTTGGCGAGTGAGGCAAAGGTGTTAAGAAGTTTGTTCTGCTCCAGGGCACACACAGAGCAGCTGTTCCCCGGCACCTTCATGTCCTTCACAACTACGGTGCCAAACACCTGAAGGAAGAGGAGGACGACGAGTTAGAGGGAAGGAGGGAGGGAAACTGTTCTTTTCACTGCATTTAATACTCTGTAAGGTTCTCACTTCTTTCCCTTCTAAATACTAGATGCTGGGTATTTCCATTCTATGTATAGCAGTTTCTTGGTGAAAATATCATATGGACAATAATTAGCTTGGTTATTCACATCAATAAATAGTGATGTATAGATGACAAATAGTACAAGCAAAGAAGATTAGTTCATTATATCCTCCAGCTCTCATTTCCATCTTTTGAAGGCTTGTGTGTTGGAGCTGGCATGTCCACTCCTCCTCCTCCTTTCCCCTTTTCATTAGTCTTCCCTCCTGATTCCTCTCTTCACCACTCACTAATACGACGATCATTATTAGTGTTTCTCATCACTCTGGAACATAGGATATCTTGGTCACTTGAGAATGCTACATAAATTAGAGAGAACCAATCTGTGGTATGGAATATCTTAACAATGCTTAACCTCCTAATTTGTACTCCATCGAAGGCAGACTTTCAGAATGATGGGATTAAATATATTCAGATTTTCCATAGAGATTCTTCAATAAAACCTCAGGACTCACTTCACCACCCAGCTATTACTCACACCAGAGGGCATCAGTACAACATATGGTGTGTCCAAGAAGCTCTGTTAGATATCAGAGGATCATTTAGCATAAGATGCAGTAATACTTGTAATTCCTTACCACAACTACAGAGTGCAGCCTCTTCTCTGGATGTCACTGCTTTTAAGGCATCTCTCTCTACCCAATCATCTTGGTGATACTCTTTTCCAACATGTGCTGCTGCTGCTGCTAACTGCTGTGTTCATCTTAATTAATGCAACTCAATCAACATTCTTCTTTGGTTGTTTGTGTATTTCCTTCTGCATATGGTGTTGTTGCACTGTCCAGTCTAGATTTATAGCATTGTCTTTGTGATTGTTTATTGCTGCTTGTAGATGGTGCAACAATGGAATGTGGCATCTCCTACCTTAGTTAGAGAAGCCTACCAGGTGACAATCCCTGCACTTTGCCAACCACCACCACCACCACCACCATCCTCACTCATAGTTACCCACTTGACACAAACTGCAAGGTTTGTCTTCTAAAAGTGCCAACTTTTAAAAAATATCCCCTTTACAACATTCCCCTGTAGCTCAGCCCCTGTGCTGTGTACACCTGATGGACACACCAACAAACAAACAAACAAGGCTTTACTGCACACACAAATGTTTAGTGAAAGTCACACCATCACTGACAACAAACCCACTGCTGGGGCCATTACTCCCTCACACCACTACCACCACCACCACAGGCCCGGATGTGGCTCCACTCGTCCACACTACATATCACCTCGAAAGTGGACCTTCACATGCATGGCAATGTCACTCTTTCTTGAAACATTTGCCACAATCATCACACTTGAAATCTCTCACCCCAGAGTGTCTGAAGGCATGTCTATTGAGACAAGAAATGGTAGGAAATCTTTTGCCACACTCATCACACTTATAATTCTTAATACCAATGTGTGCCACGGTGTGTTTGTTAAGGTAAGACTAGTGGGTAAATTTCTTGCCACACTCATTACTCATAATTTTTAACACCACTGTGTGTCAGGGTGTGTTACTTCAGGTTAGATTTGTAGGGAAATTTCTTGCCCCACCTCCCCACCTGGAATATTCATGTAATTAATTACTATGGCCTTACCAAAGCCAGCGATCCCACATTACAAATATCACAAACATGTTGTACATCATCTAGTAAGTACTATGTAGTACCAAAACATTGGAATACAAAACATTGTAAGAGATGAGGGTTCAGTTTGCCAGTAACACCATCAGTGCTAACAGAAGGACAGTTGGTAAAGGATGTTGGTTGCATGGAGTTGAGGGACATGACATATATGGATGTGGTAAATTCAGATCCCTGAACAGCACTGAACGCTGAGAGATGACTAGGAGGAAAAGTGAATGCTTCCGTTGTTTGAGGGGAAAACATGTTGCCAGTATGTGTAGGTCAGGTTTAGTGTGCAATGGAAAGGATGGTGAAGGTAATGATTTTGGAAGGAACCACCATCCACTACTTCATGGATCATTCACAAGTAATGAAGTGTCAACTAATTCAGGCAGCTGTAAGGGTAATAAGGCTATGTTATGTATCAGCACCATATATAGCTTACTGTTTTGTGGGACTCTGGGTCGAACATAACCTTGATCACTCATTGTATTGCCAGGAAGTTACATGCGGAGGGTAGAGATATTATGATGTCAATGGTTAAAGTCGGAAATGTGATGGAAAGATGTGCTAGTAAAGAATACACTATAAAGATATATGACAATGCAGGTGTAGAATACGAACTGAAGGCCGTGGGCATGGATGAGATATCCGCACAGGCACCAGATGTTGATTTCTCTCAGTTGTCTAATATATTTCCTGACATGGACATGAAGATGATTAGACCTAATGGCAAGATTGATATGCTGATTGGCATAGATTACTGTGAGTTGTTTCCACAGTTAGTCAGAGCGGATGGCAAATTGCAATTGCTAGAAAATAATTTTGGTTATTGCTTGAGGGGTAATCACCCTTTGTTACAGATGGAGTCAAGTAATGTTAGTCAACTGACAGCTACTGTGAACAAGACAGTTGTTGATGTGTATCAGACTTCATTATCAGTTGAGGGAAGTGATAGCCTTAAGGAGAGTTTAGATGGGTTCTTCAAGTTGGACACTATGGGAACAGAATGCACCCCACGATACATTTCTTGTTTATTTAAAGAAAATGCCCTGGTGGTGAGAACCTTTCTGCTAAAGAGGAGCTTAAATTTGCTTTGATTAAAAGTGGACTGTGTTATAACGAAAGGGAGAAAAGATGGGATGTCTCATACCCATGGGTTAAGGATCCTCTAATGTTACCTAACAATTTCAAGGCTGCTATGGCAAGATTGGAGTCTGCCGATAGGAGGTTCAATAAGTTGGGCTCTGAATATACTGAGGCTTATGGAAATGAAATCACGGATATGGCAAAGAGAAACGTAGCCGTTGTTAGATTGGAAGATGAAGAAATTAAAGGGTATGATGATCCCATACATTTTATACCTCATCATGAAGTTCTGTAACCAGGGTCATGCTCTACTCCTGTAAGTAGCTTTTTAGGTCGTAGACTAAATGACTACTGGGGAAAAGGGCCTAATGTGTTAAACAATCTCCTTGGTATTTTGTTTAGGATCAGGGAAGACCAGGTGGGTATTGTTGGGGACATTTCTAAGATGTATCACTCAATTAAGATAGATAAACTTGACCAACATGTGCATAGATTTTTGTGGAGAGATATGAACAGTTATAGAGATCCAGACCAGTATGTTCTTAACACTGTAACTTTCCGTCGTCGTCCTAGTGGCACTATTGCTACTATGGCGTTAAGATACACTGCAGACATGAACCAAGATGAATATCCTTATGTCGCAAGAATTATTAGGGAGAATACATATATGGACGATATCATATTGAAAGTTGCTGACGTTGTTCAAGCACGTACTATAACTTCAGATATTGAGACTGTCTTGAGCAGAGGGAACTTCCATGTGAAGCAATGGGTGATCAGTGGAGAAAACCAGCAACCAGGAGGTAGAGATCTTTCTGGCATTGACCTTGCCAAAGTACTAAGGTTGTTGTGGATTCCAGTACAAGATGATTTAGTTTTCAAGGTTCTGATTAACCTTTCCAGGAAGGACAAGGGTGCACGTGCTACCCCTGGTATGACAAAAGATATCTGTTTCCTTAATTTCCCTAAGTACTTAACACGTAGAATGATTCTTCGTCAAGTATCATTAATTTATGAGCCCCTAGGATTCTTGGTGCCTGTCATATTAAAAGCTAAGCTGATGATGAGGTGTATGACAAGAAAGGAGGAAGGAGGTTGTAACAAGACCATTGATTGGGATGAGCCACTTGCTGACACCTGTGTGAAGGACTAGCATGATTTCTTTTTGAGTTTATATGATATAGAGATGCAGTCATTCCCAAGATGTATAAAACCCATTAATGCTGTAGGAGAACCTATGCTCATCTTGTTTCCAGATGGTTCCAGACTAGCATATAGGTGTTGTGCTTATGTACGATGGTAGTTAAGTTCCTGCGGTTTTCTCGGATTTTGCCATTTACGTCTCTCATATATTTAGTTATATATTAATTCATTCATTGGTCCATTGATACATACACATATATACTAACATATTTTGTTTTGTAATATCAGTTACAAAAAAAAAGTGATGGACATAATGGTTATAATAATTCTGAAACCAGTGTATATCAATTGTCAAACCACACCACGGCCACCTCCTCCCTACTTATTTTGTATTCCTACTGATAAATCGCCAAACAATAGAAGGAATGTAAGTAGTTTTCATAGCCTTACAAACTTAGCATCAAGAACCACGGCACTACCTTTATTTAAGGGAATATATATATATATATATATATATATATATATATATATATATATATATATATATATATATATATATATATAATATATATATATATATATATATATATATATATATATATATATATATATAAGTAGCCTTGCAGATCCAACAATGCTTATTCCTAAGGTTGAATTTTCCATACTTTTCACATACTCCACATACAGTAGCTACACCTCTTACATAAGACACGCCCCTCGGCGTGGCCAAACGTGACATACCCAGCCTGAATATCATGGCACTGGTCAATATTTAAAAGTAGACACACCCACTGCAGAATGGGAGGGCGGAGTTAAGACAATGCATTTTCAAGTTAGGCTTACAATGTCCCTCTCTTGCGGTTTAAGCTCTTTCAGGCTTCCCAGAAACAACGTCTCTCTTTGTGCTTTCTCAATTTTTCACAACTCTCTGAGGTTACATCTGGTCCTGCCTGCATTGACACTCCCCTAAACACAGTCATGTTTGAAACGACCTTCCCATTAGTCCTTGTCAACTTTCCTTTTCGAATACCCTGGCACTGTTTTTCTCTATTTTTTATTGCCTTTTCCCTTACTTCTGTTTCCCTCATTTTTTCTTTTCTTATGCCTACTTTCTTCTGTGTCAGGATACCACATACCCCCGTCCTCAGTAGCGCGTCCCGCGCTACAGCTAATGATGGGGGCACGAGGTGTACGCTGTGTCAATCTCCTTTTTTCCAATGTGGGGGCCAATTGTGATCTGTGCAGGCACAGACCTTGCTAAGCTTAGGACAGCACAGGGACGGTACATGTAGTGTGCTGTCAGGCCTACGGCAATGACCCCGACTGGCAGCAAGATCCACAACCAATCTTTCCACTCCTGGTAGCTGAATTCCCTTGGAATAGATTGCTTCTGTAACAGCTGTATATGGTCAATATATTGGGGCACCGACCAGGGCTCCAGACCAAAACTGTCGGAAAGACTGATGTTAGTGGAATTCACAATTACAGAATGCTCTCATGAGGAGAAGGCAATTGGAGTGGAAAAGGGATAAGGCATTATAATCAGTGGTGCTTCATTTATGAATATGGAAGAAGCTGGTAAAGAAAATGTATCACTATGCATAGAACATCCTTGATTTACTTTCATAATTCCAGTACCATTTATAGTGTGTCTAGTTGTAGGAATAAAGGTGTTTTGACTAATCATAGTAATTGTTATGGCATACTTGTTGCATAATTCCAACCATGTGTTTGCTCAATAAATACAGGTTCAAAAGTCTTTATAATTTTGGTGTTACATATCTTAGAGACAGAATGTTGGCCGTTGGCAAGGAGTGTCCCAGGTGCATAGAAACTTGTACGTATGATTCCGGAATCAATATCTGACGCGTCAATTCTCCATATGCATTATGTGTGATTCTATACAATATATTATCTTCCAAGGCCAGTTCTGATATTTTTCATCTTTTTAAATTTTTTCTATTCACATTGTGCTTACTCAGTTCTTTTTTTATGTCCTCCTGATTCATATTTTCCTGCAATCTCTTTTTTCACTAACTTCATATATTCATGTTCATATTGCAACCTTATTAATTCCTTCAAATTCCAGTCCACTATACTTTCTCCTGTTTCTGATATCACCAATATTTGCTCATCTATATTTAGTGTCGAGACTAAACTGATATTAATGATCCCGACAGTAGATAAAGATGGGTTATGTTGATGTAAGGTCTATGGAATTAATTCTACAGCTGTTAAATATCCTAATTTTTGTTTACTTATATCGTTTATGATTAATTGTAAATAATTATTAATATAACGTAATTAATTAAGGTAAAAATAATAAATCCACATAATTTAAAATGAATTTATATCAATCGTGTGGATCACTACCACACGTCATATGAGTCGTAGCGCGCATGCGTGAGATCACGCTCGAAGGAGTGAAGCGTGTGGAAATGATTAGAGAGACGTCCTTCATCGTGAAGAGAACACCTTCATTAGTCCATCAAATCAATAGTTACAATTCTAAGTGCCAGCACCTCCCAGACTGCCTCAACAACTACAACATACACGCTAAGTCCCTATTATACTATATGAATTCAAAGTATATATATTAGGGATCAGTTATAGCTGTGTATAAGGCAGCATTCAAACAACCGGAGAGCAAGCTGGCGAAATTCTATGGTGATTATCGGAGGTTAGTCATCATATTACTTCTCTCAATCTAGACAAATGGTCAGCCACTTTATTTATATTTCCAGGAATATAATTTATATTGATATCAAATTCTGCAATTGACAACTGCCATCTAGCTATCCTACTATTGGCATTTGATGTAGTTAGTAACCAGATCAATCGGCGATGATCTGCTTGAACAAAAATTAGATATCCTAGGCACAAATCTCTATTTATATTAAGTCCATAGATTATGGCAAGAGCTTCTCTTTCAATAGTACTGTAATTCATTTCAGCCTTATTTAATTAACTTCCTGCTAAAAAATGGCAATGGTCTTAACCTATCCATGTCATCCTTTTGTTGTAGTATCCCTCCTATTGCATTATTAGATGCATCAGTTGTTAAAAAGAATGATTTTGTAAAATCTGGAAATTTTAAAGTAACCTTTTGTGCTAACTGTTGTTTCAGAGTTTGAAATGCAGTATTTGCCTCTTCATTCCAAGTTATATTGGTATTTTTCTTTCTTTCTACTTTCCCTGCAGTTAATTTGGTTAGAGAGGCTACTATCTCAGCATAGTTTTTCACAAATTTTCTATAGTAATTTGCTAGTCCTATAAATGATCGTAGTTCTCTTACTGTGGTTGGGGCTGGCATGTTACTGATAGCTGTTATTTTACCAGGTTGAGGTTTTAATCCTGATGCTGATATCACGTGCCCTAAATAATTTACAATATCCTTAAAGAAATTACACTTTTTCAAATTTACTTTTAGCTGAGCTTGTAAGCGAAGAAGGACTTTCTCTAAATTTTCTACATGATAATGTAGATCTGTTCCTTGGATAATAATGTCATCCATGTATACATGTGTATCACACTCTGTTAGTCCTGCTAGCACTTGGTTAATAATTCTGCAAAAAGCTGCAGGAAAGTCCTTTTGTCCCATGGGTAGGACATTATGCTCATATAATCCTTCTGGTGTTACAAATGCAGTCCATGGTTTACTCTCTTCACTTAATTGGATTTGATGGTAGCCTTGCTGTAAATCAAGACATGAAAAAACTTTTCCTTTGCACAGATTATGCAAAATATTGGTAATATTGGGTAGGGGGTATGAATCATTCATTATATGTTGATTTAGATTTCTAAAATCAATGCAAAGTCTATTTTTTCCATCCTTTTTTACTATGGGTACTACTGGTGAGTGAAAAGCTGATCTGGAGGGCCTTATGATACCATGCGTTTCCATTATTTTAATTTGTTCTGCTACCTTCACATAAAAACAAGGTGGTATGGGGTAAGGCTTTTTGGGCTTAGGCATGGACTGTAATTTTATAGTGTGATAGAAAAAAGGTGACACAGTTGGGGTATCATCCCCACTTGCAAAAACTGAGGGATATTTTGCAACTAACTTCCTTAAAATTTGATTTTCCTGAGTTCCCCCAGGATACATAGAATTTATAATTTCACAAGAAGCTTTCATTTTTTCTTCTTCATTCCTTTCTGTTATAGCATTAACCCCATACTTATCATTTTCCATTGGTAATGTTTCCTTTTCAAATGCTTGCACATAGCCTAATGTTTTTTCCTGGCTCTATCTGAATGTGTTCCCTGGAGAAATTTATGTATCTTATCACAAATCTAGATTTTTTGTTTTTAATCCTTATCATTTTCTCGCCTCACTAACCCTGGACACAAAAACTGAGCTCCTATAACTCCTGGGACCGGCTCAAATATAGCTGTGTTACTCTCAACTAAACTAGTTTCCAAAGTCACATAACCCACTCTCTCACCTTGTAATATTGATGCCTCAGCTACTGAACATTTATATCTGGGATTATCCTTTGAATCATTCATCTCCAATTCTGTTTCCATTTCATCTATTACCAATATTGCATGTTTCATAGGCATCTTTGCAATCACGATTTTCTCTACTTCAGTGTACAATATCAAGAAACTTCAATATCAGCATGAAAATAAAATCCTCACAACACAAAAAAACAACAACACAGTATCTTAACTCTATACATTCTAACAATATAATATTCTGTCAACTATTTCCTCCTTACACATCATGACAGAAAAATTATTTAGACTGCATTACCATCATCAAGCTCCACTTACTGATACAAGAATGATTTTCTCCATGTTGCTGACTTCCATCCAGCCAACACCCTCAGCCCTCTTGGCTTCTCCCTATCTCCTCTCTCTCCTTCTCCAAATCTCTCCAACCAACAACCAACTCCTTACTCTCTAGTTACATCTTATTTTATACTTCAGTTGCTACACATTTCCATCAGAAAACTATTCCTATTCCTAAGGTTGATTTTTCCATACTTTTCACATACTCCACATACAGTAGTTACACCTCTTACATAAGACACGCCCATCGGCGTGGCCAAACGTGACATACCCAGCCTGGGTATCATGACACTGGTCAATATTTAAAAGTAGACACACCCACTGCGGAATGGGAGGGCGGAGTTAAGACAATGCATTTTCAAGTTAGGCTTACAATGTCCATCTCCTGCGGTTTAAGCTCCTTCAGGCTTCCCAGAAACAACGTCTCTCTTTGTGCCTTTTCAATTTTTCACAACTCTGAGGTTACATCTGGTTCTGCCTGCATTGACACTCCCCTAAACACGTTCATGTTTGAAAAGACTTTCCCATTAGTCCTTGTCAACTTTCCTTTTCGAATACCCTGGCACTGTTTTTCTCTATTTCCTATTGCCTTTTCCCTTCTGTTTCCCTCAATTTTTCTTTTCTTATGCCTACTTTCTTCTGTGTCAGGATACCACATACCCCCGTCCTCAGTAGCGCGTCCCGCGCTACAGCTAATGATGGGGGCACGAGGTGTACGCTGTGTCATTCTCCTTTTTTGCATTGTGGGGGCCAACTGTGATCTGTGCAGGCACAGACCTTGCTAAGCTTAGGACAGCACAGGGACGGTACATGTAGTGTGCTATCAGGCCTACGGCAATGACCCCGAATGGCAGCAAGATCCACAACCAATCTTTCCACTCCTGGTAGCTGAATTCCCTTGGAATAGATTGCTTCTGTAACAGCTGTATATGGTCAATATATTGGGGCACCGACCAGGGCTCCAGACCAAAACTGTCGGAAAGACTGATGTTAGTGGAATGGGAATGCTCCCATGAGGAGAAGGCAAATGGAGTGGAAAAGGGATAAGGCATTATAATCAGTGGTGCTTCATTTATGAATGTGGAAGAAGCTGGTAAAGAAAATGTATCACTATGTATAGAACATCCTTGATTTATTTTCATAATTCCAGTACCATTTATAGTGTGTCTAGTTGTAGGAATAAATGTGTTTTGACAAATCATAGTAATTGTTATGGTTTACTTGTTGCATAATTCCAACCATGTGTTTGCTCAATAAATACAGGTTCAAAAGTCTTTATAATTTTGGTGTTACATATCTTAGAGACAGACTGTTGGCGGTTGGCAAGGAGTGTCCCAGGTGCATAGCCACTTGTACGTATGATTCCGGAATCAATATCTGACGCGTCAATTCTCCATATGCATTATGTGTGATTCTATACAATATATTATCTTCCAAGGCCAGTTCTGCTATTTTTCATCTTTTTATATTTTTTATCTACATTGTGCTTACTCAGTTCTTTTTTTATGTCCTGCTGATTCATATTTTCCTGCAATCTCTTTTTTCACTAACTTCATATATTCATGTTCATATTGCAACCTTATTAATTCCTTCAAATTCCAGTCCATTTTACTTTCTTTTGTTTCTGATATCACCAATATTTGCTCGTCTATATCATCTATATTTAGTTCTCTCAATCTAGACAAATGGTCAGCCACTTTATTTACATTTCCAGGAATATAATTTACATTGATATCAAATTCTGCTATTGACAACTGCCATCTAGCTATCCTACTATTGGCACTTGATGTAGATAGTAACCAGATCAATTGGGATTGGGTTTTTGGAGTATTCTATATAGAGAAATTTGGCGTGGTTCTCGGCGTGTTTTTTTTTAATTTTTATATGAAAGTAGGTGACCTTTGATTTTTCAGGGTGGGCGAGAATGCCTCATTTGAGTTCCCATAAGCTTGTTGCTGTTATCTCATCCTGAATTTTGTCAGTGAGTCTGTCTAAATTTCTGGCACGGGCTAGTTGTTTAACATCATCAGCGTATTGGATAGTTTGTGAATCGTAGTAGGTCAGAGAGGGCAGATCTGCTGTGTAGAGGGTTGGAGAGAGCACGGATCCTTGTGGGACGCCTGCTTGGGGACTGAAAAAAGCCGAAAAGTTGCCCATGTGGCGAATTCTGGTTTGCCTCTCCGCCAGAAAACTGCCCAACAACTTTTGAGTGACGAGTGGTAGATTAGAGTTCTTGCAAATTTTGTAAATTAAACCAGTGTGCCTAACTGCGTCAAAAGCTTTCTGAAAGTCTTTGGTGACTAAGGCTGTTCTGAAGTGGGGAAAATTGTTTTTTATGTACGCTATGATGTTGTTGAGGGCGTCCTCGGTGGAAGCATGGCTTTGGAAACCGAATTGCTGGGGTAACAGCAATTCGTTACTCTCGAGGAACGTCCTCATCCGCTGATTGATGACACGTTCAAATTTTTTGGCAAGTATGTCTAACAAGCTTATGCGACGGTAATTTTCCGGAAGGTGGAGGTTTTTTTTCCGGGCTTGGAGATTAGAATGATGTTGGAAACTTTGAATAATTTGGGGAAGTACCCGGAAGCAAGGCAGGCGCTAAAAATGTCTGTTAGGCTTTTAATTACTTCAGGGGGAAGATTCTATGCAATAGGCCAGGTGATGCCTGCGGGGCCAGGCGCGCGCCGCGGTGTATGCATGAGCAGCCGGGAGACATCCTCCTCCTCAACGGGTGTGGCAAGAAAGTGTAGAGGGTCTAATCTTGCTGAGAGGATTTCGTTGTGTGGTCGCATGTTGGGTTGGGCATGTTGGGCATGTTGTTGTTGTTGTGTCGGAAGGCTGTGTGTTTGCCGTTGAGATCTGCTAATATGTAGACGGGTAAGTTTGTGTCGTTGAAAAGGTGGTTAAGCTCGGTGTTTGGTCTGCAGTATGTTGTGGCAACAAGAAAAGCTCCATGTTGAGTGTAGATCTTAGTTGCCAAAAAGTAAGCTGAAGGCCAGTCAGTGATTTGGATGTGTCTTAGGGTACTCTTGACCATGACTGCCACACCGTCATATTGGGTACCCCTTGTGTGACGTGTGTTGTAGTCATATAATCTTATGGGGTTGCATGTTAAACCTGTGTGATTGAGGAGAACAATGTCTGGATCGATGGAACGAATGGCTTCTGAAACAAGGTGCCTGTAGTTCCAGAAGCCGCGACAGTTTAGTTGCATTATTGTGATCATGCTTTAAGTTTTCTTAATCCTAGTTGCTGTCCTTGTTGGTCGGGGTGAAATGGGTCGAGCAGAGGGAGGAGGTCGTGTGTTGGTTGTTGTGGTGGTTGCAGTGGATGGGGGAGTAGTGGCTGACCCAGATGGGCCAGATGGGGAGGAGACTGGGGTTTGAGATATCCCAGCAGCTGGGACCTCGTCAGTGCTTGTGTTGTTTGGAGGTGTTTGTGTGGGAGTGGTGACGGCAGTAGATGTTTGTTCGTGTGTGTCTTCGGTGTTGTTTTGTTGGAAGAGTGTTTGGGATTTTTGGTGGAAGTTGGAGGGAATCTTTACTGTAGGGAGATTGTTGTCTTTTAGGAGGTCATTCATGATGTTTGTCTGAGTCTCGAGGTCACCGTTAGAGAGACGGAAGGAGTAATTGATGATAAAGTCATAGAGGGTTTGTTTATCCGTGCTGGGGTCTGACTGCAATGGTGTGGTGGTAGGTGCAGGGGTGACTGGGGTGACAGTTGTTGTGGCTTTTGCGTAAGAGGTGTAGGTTTGTGTAGGTGCTAGTGGTGTCTTTGAATTTTGTTGCTGTTGTGCTGTCTTTTTGTTAGGGCATTTGAAGAATATCGACGTGTGATCTCCGTTGCAGTTTATGCATTTTAGAATATTTGATTGGCATTGTTTATAGTTATGGCCTTTTGTGGCGCACTTGGAGCATGATTCCTCTGTTTCCTTACATTGGTTTGTGCGGTAGCTGAATTGATAGCATTTGTAGCACTGAGTCACAGGGCGATACTCTTCGATGTTTTTGTTGTATGAGGGGATGATTTGGGAAAATGCTTTGATGCCTTTGACTTTGATGTGGTCGGTCTGTTGTCGTGTCTGGAAGCGGATCTTTATCATGTGTACCCTAGGGATAACATGAATGTCATCGATTGTCACGTTGTTCTTGTCTTGAATTTCAGCGCAAAGGTCTTCGGTTGTCTTTTTAAGAAGATAGTCGTCGCATCGTCGGGCAAGAATTGTCCGGGCAGATATTTGCTCTTGAGACTCTACGAGCTCAAGGCCAAGGAATTTAGGTTATCGGTTGCCGTTTGAGAGGTATGTGCGTCGCGTCGCGGTCAGCATCGCTGGCAAGGCCAACGATAACGTAAGGTCCGGGCACGAAACATTTTGTGTGTGGTAACTGTGTCTTGCTAAAGAAGGTGTTACTGAGGTCGGTAGGAAGTTAAGTAGTCAGTATTTTGTATCTTAAGGTCCGGTAGGGGGGTTGCG
>CM035176.1:4280035-4294735 GCA_020233015.1 Callinectes sapidus | reverse complement strand
ATATTATATATTACATCTATTATTATTTACTCCTTTACACCACCACCACCACCACCACAGGCCCGGATGTGGCTCCACTCGTCCACACTACATATCACCTCGAAAGTGGACCTTCACATGCATGGCAATGTCACTCTTTCTCTTGAAACAGTTCCCACAATCATCACACTTGAAATCTCTCACCCCAGAGTGTCTGAAGGCATGTCTATGGAGACAAGAAATGGTAGGAAATCTATTGCCAAACTCATCACACTTATAATTCTTAATACCAATGTGCGCCAGGGTGTGTTTGTTAAGGTAAGACTAGTGGGTAAATTTCTTGCCACACTCATTACTCATAATTTTTAACACCACTGTGTGTCAGAGTGTGTTACTTCAGGTTAGATTTGTAGGGGAATTTCTTGCCCCACCTCCCCACCTGGAATATTCATGTAATTAATTACTATGGCCTTACCAAAGCCAACGATCCCACATTACAAATATCACAAACATGTTGTACATCATCTAGTAAGTACTATGTAGTACTAAAACATTGGAATACAAAACATTGTAAGAGATGAGGGTTCAGTTTCCCAGTAAAACCATCAGTGCTAACAGAAGGACAGTTGGTAAAGAATGTTGGTTGCATGGAGTTGAGGGACATGACATATATGGATGTGGTAAATTCAGATCCCTGAACAGCACTGAACGCTGAGAGATGACTAGGAGGAAAAGTGAATGCTTCCGTTGTTTGAGGGGAAAACATGTTGCCAGTATGTGTAGGTCAGGTTTAGTGTGCAATGGAAAAGATGGTGAAGGTAATGATTTTGGAAGGAACCACCATCCACTACTTCATGGATCATTCACAAGTAATGAAGTCTCAACTAATTCAGGCAGCTGTAAGGGTAATAAGGCTATGTTATGTATCAGCACCATATATAGCTTACTGTTTTGTGGGACTCTGGGTCGAACATAACCTTGATCACTCATTGTATTGCCAGGAAGTTACATGCGGAGGGTAGAAATATTATGATGTCAATGGTTAAAGTCGGAAATGTGATGGAAAGATATTCTAGTAAAGAATACACTATAAAGATATATGACAATGCAGGTGTAGAATACGAACTGAAGGCCGTGGGCATGGATGAGATATCCGCACAGGCACCAGATGTTGATTTCTCTCAGTTGTCTAATATATTTCCTGACATGGACATGAAGATGATTAGACCTAATGGCAAGATTGATATGCTGATTGGCATAGATTACTGTGTGTTGTTTCCACAGTTAGTCAGAGCGGATGGCAAATTGCAATTGCTAGAAAATAATTTTGGTTACTGCTTGAGGGGTAATCACCCTTTGTTACAGATGGAGTCAAGTAATGTTAGTCAACTGACAGTTACTGTGAACAAGACAGTTGTTGATGTGTATCAGACTTCATTATCAGTTGAGGGAATTGATAGCCTTAAGGAGAGTTTAGATGGGTTCTTCAAGTTAGACACTATGGGAAACGAATGCACCCCACGATACATTTCTTGTTTATTTAAAAAAAATGCCCTGGTGGTGAGAACCTTTCTGCTAAAGAGGAGCTTGAATTTGCTTTGATTAAAAGTGGACTGTGTTATAACGAAAGGGAGAAAAGATGGGATGTCTCATACCCATGTGTTGAGGATCCTCTAATGTTACCTAACCATTTCAAGGCTGCTATGGTTAGATTGGAGTCTGCTGATAGGAGGTTGAATAAGTTGGGCTCTAAATATACTGAGGCTTATGGAAATGAAATCACGGATATGGCAAAGAGAAACGTAGCCGTTAGATTGGAAGATGAAGAAATTAAAGGGTATGATGGTCCCATACATTTTATACCTCATCATGAAGTTCTGTAACCAGGGTCATGCTCTACTCCTGTAAGTAGCTTTTTAGGTCGTAGACTAAATGACTACTGGGGAAAAGGGCCTAATGTGTTAAACAATCTCCTTGGTATTTTGTTTAGGTTCAGGGAAGACCAGGTGGGTATTGTTGGGGATATTTCTAAGATGTATCACTCAATTAAGATATATAAACTTGACCAACATGTGCATACATTTTTGTGGAGAGATATGAACAGTTATAGAGATCCAGACCAGTATGTTTTTAACACTGTAACTTTCGGTCGTCGTCCTAGTGGCACTATTGCTACTATGGCGTTAAGATACACTGCAGACATGAACCAAGATGAATATCCTTATGTCGCAAGAATTATTAGAGAAAATACATATATGGACGATATCATATTGAAAGTTGCTGACGTTATTCAAGCACGTACTGTAACTTCAGATATTGAGACTGTCTTGAGCAGAGGGAACTTCCATGTGAAGCAATGGGTGATCAGTGTAGAAAACCAGCAACCAGGAGGTAGAGATCTTTCTGGCATTGACGTTGCCAAAGTACTAAGGTTGTTGTGGATTCCAGTACAAGATGATTTAGTTTTCAAGGTTCTGATTAACTTTTCCATGAAGGACAAGGGTGCACGTGCTACCCCTGGTATGACCAAAGATATCTGTTTCCTTAATTTCCCTAAGTACTTAACACGTAGAATGATTCTTCGTCAAGTATCATTAATTTA
The DNA here is from genome assembly GCA_020233015.1 of Callinectes sapidus. Classification (NCBI taxonomy): domain Eukaryota; kingdom Metazoa; phylum Arthropoda; class Malacostraca; order Decapoda; family Portunidae; genus Callinectes; species Callinectes sapidus. The sequence goes on along the minus strand of CM035176.1, from coordinate 4,292,154 downwards.
TGAGCTCCTAGGATTCTTGGTGCCTGTCATATTAAAAGCTAAGCTGATGATGAGGTGTATGATAAGAAAGGAGGAAGGAGGTTGTAACAAGACCATTGATTGGGATGAGCCACTTTCTGACGCCTGTGTGAAGGACTAGCATGATTTCTTTTTGAGTTTATATGATATAGAGATGCAGTCATTCCCAAGATGTATAAAACCCATTAATGCTCACTATGCTCATCTTGTTTCCAGATGGTTCCAGACTAGCATATGGGTGTTGTGCTTATGTATGATGGTAGTTAAGTTCCTGCGGTTTTCTCGGATTTTGCCATTTACGTCTCTCATATATTTAGTTATATATTAACTCATTCATTGGTCCATTGATACATACACATATATACTAACATATTTTGTTTTGTAATATCAGTTACAAAAAAAAAAGTGATGGACATAATGGTTATAATAATTCTGAAACCGGTGTATATCAATTGTGAAACCACACCACGGCCACCTCCTCCCAACTTATTTTGTATTCCTACTGATAAATCGCCAAACAATAGAAGGAATGTAAGTAGTTTTCATAGCCTTACAAACTTAGCATCAAGAACCACGGCACTAACTTTATTTAAAGGAATATATATATATATATATATATATATATATTATATATATATCTATATATATATATATATATATATAGATATATATATATATATATAATATATATTATATATATATATATATATTATATATATATATATATCTCTATATATATATTATATATATATAAGTAGCCTTGCAGATCCAACAATGCTTATTCCTAAGGTTGAATTTTCCATACTTTTCACATACTCCACATACAGTAGTTACACCTCTTACATAAGACACACCCCTTGGCGTGGCCAAACGTGACATACCCTGCCTGAATATCATGGCACTGGTCAATATTTAAAAGTAGACACACCCACTGCGGAATGGGAGGGCGGAGTTAAGACAATGCATTTTCAAGTTAGGCTTACAATGTCCCTCTCCTGCGGTTTAAGCTCCTTCAGGCTTCCCAGAAACAACGTCTCTCTTTGTGCTTTCTCAATTTTTCACAACTCTCTGAGGTTACATCTGGTCCTGCCTGCATTGACACTCCCCTAAACACAGTCATGTTTGAAACGACCTTCCCATTAGTCCTTCTCAACTTTCCTTTTCGAATACCCTAGCACTGTTTTATCTCTTTTTTCTATTGCCTTTTCCCTTACTTCTGTTTCCCTCATTTTTTCTTTTCTTATGCCTACTTTCTTCTGTGTCAGGATACCACATACCCCTGTCCTCAGTAGCGCGTCCCGCGCTACAGCTAATGATGGGGGCACGAGGTGTACGCTGTGTCAATCTCCTTTTTTCCAATGTGGGGGCCAACTGTGATCTGTGCAGGCACAGACCTTCCTAACCTTAGAACAGCAAAGGGACGGTACATGTAGTGTGCTATCAGGCCTACGGCAATGACCCCGACTGGCAGCAAGATCCACAACCAATCTTCCCACTCCTGGTAGCTGAATTCCCTTGGAATAGATTGCTTCTGTAACAGCTGTATATAGTCAATATATTGGGGCACCGACCAGGGCTCCAGACCAAAACTGTCGGAAAGACTGATGTTAGTGGAATTCACAATTACAGAATGCTCCCATGAGGAGAAGGCAATTGGAGTGGAAAAGGGATAAGGCATTATAATCAGTAGGGCTTCATTTATGAATGTGGAAGAAGCTGGTAAAGAAAATGTATCACTATGTATAGAACATCCTTGATTTACTTTCATAATTCCAGTACCATTTATAGTGTCTCTAGTTGTAGGAATAGAGGTGTTTTGACAAATCATGGTAATTGTTATGGCATACTTGTTGCAAATTCCAACCATGTGTTTGCTCAATAAATAAAGGTTCAAAAGTCTTTATAATTTTGGTGTTACATATCTTAGAGACAGAATGTTGGCGGTTGGCAAGGAGTGTCCCAGGTGCATAGAAACTTGTACGTGTGATTCCGGAATCAATATCTGACGCGTCAATTCTCCATATGCATTATGTGTGATTCTATACAATATATTATCTTCCAAGGCCAGTTCTGATATTTTTTATCTTTTTTATATTTTTTTTATTTACATTGTGCTTACTCAGTTCTTTTTTTATGTCCTCCTGATTCCTATTTTCCTGCAATATCTTTTTCACTAACTTCATATATTCATGTTCATATTGCAATCTTATTAATTCCTTCAAATTCCAGTCCACTATACTTTCTCCTGTTTCTGATATCACCAATATTTGCTCATCTATATTTAGTGTCGGGACTAAACTGATATTAATGGTCCCGACAGTAGATTAAGATGGGTTATGTTGATGTAAGGTCTGTGGAATTAATTCTACAGCTGTTAAATATCCTATTTTTTGTTTACTTATATCGTTTATGATTAATTGAAAATAATTATTAATATATCGTAATTAATTAAGGTAAAAAAATAAATCCACATAATTTAAAATGAATTTATATCAATCGTGTGGATCACTACCACACGTCATATGAGTCGTAGCGCACATGCGTGAGATCACGCTCGAAGGAGTGAAGCGTGTGGAAAGGATTAGAGAGACGTCCTTCATCGTGAAGAGAACACCTTCACTAGTCCATCAAATCAATAGTTACAATTTTATGTGCCAGCACCTCCCAGACTGCCTCAACAACTACAACATACACTCTAAGTCCCTATTATACTATATGAATTCAAAGTAGATATATTAGGGATCAGTAATAGTTTCGTCCCGTCAAGTTCCGTGAATACACACCCAATTAAAAAGGTTGCAATTTTTGGCTATTCATATGTTAAATATTTTTTTTTATAGATAGGCCAATTTACCATCCGGATTTCGTTCTCAAGAAATTTGCGGTGCCAGGTGGTAGAGTAGATACCATCAGATCTACTGATAAGTGGCAGGCTCTGCTAAATTATAAGCCAGATTTAATCATTTTGCTGTTGGGAGGCAACGATATCCGCGTGGATATGGTACCACGTGACCTGGCACATTCTCTGGAGGAGTTGGTCCTCGAAATCGAAGCTCAGTCTGGCGGCAGTACACTTTTACTTAGTATTGAACATCGCACGAACCCACGTGGGTTGTCAGCCGTCAAGTATCGCCAAAATAAAAACTCGGTAAACCGGTGGATTCGTTCGTATATCCCAATTACTAAGGCGAGATATAGGCCTATTGGAACCCGGCAGACGGAGTTAGATTTCGACGGTGTCCATTTGGACCCAACAGCGTGCGAAAGACTCTTCCAGAGAATCGTAGGTCTGGCCAGAGACTGGTTCCTCCATCAGCAGGGTGAGGCGTAAACAGCAATAGGCTAGTTTGCAAGGAAGGATGATAGGCAAATAGCGGAACGTGGGTTGTTAGATTATTTTTTTTAGAAACTTAACGTAAATTAAAATCATGGAGGAATGAATTAAGTTGAAAAATACTAAGGCTGGAACGAAAGGTGGAATTACTGCTTCATGTCGTAATTTAGAGCAATTTACGACAAAAGCCACCAGATCATAAATAACAGCCAAAAGAAATCAAATAATTGCGTTACATGATCGCATAAATGTGCTGAATGAGAGAATATACGATCTAGTGAAACCAGAAGAGATTGAAGCATTAGTGCTGAAGGATGATGAATATGAGGAAATAATTCAGCAATACTAATGACATCAGTGATGGTCCCAAAGATCATAAATCTGGATTCAATTTACCCAAGCTTTCCCTGCCAACCTTTAGCGGAGATCCCACACAATGGGTGGGATTCTGGGATATATTCACCTGCTCAATTGATAAAAATACAGAATTGACTGATGTTCAAAAATTAACTTACTTAAGAGGACAACTAGAGGGTGACGCTAAGCAATTATTAGCTGGGTTTAAACTAGAATCAATCAGTTATGCCCCAGCTGTAAAATTGTTGTTAGATCATTATGGACAAATAGATCGAATCAAATGAGCCATTGTAACCAATCTTTGCCAGTTGAACACTCCACGTAATAATATAGAAGATCTTAAATATTTCTATGCAGACTTTGAGAGCCTGTATAAATCTGTGGAGGCTCAGGATATGTCCAGGAATGAATTTTGTGCGGTAATGTTGCTAAACAAACTACCTAGCCCCATCAAGGAGCAAATTAAACGTGACTTGCATGATAAAATCCTGGATGTCGATGCTATCCTGTCAAGGTTACAGATTGAGATATTCTCTATGGAGGGAGCAACTTATGCTCAATTTGCAGAAACACCATTCACTACCAGCACTATGACAATCAATCAGAAACAAGTAAATAAATATCAGTGTAAATTGTGTCAAGGCAATAACCACCTTTGGTATATATGTAAAAAATACCCACAAAGTGCGAGTAAAGTAAAAAGAGCTAAACAACTCAACTTGTATGTGGGTTGTCTAGATGCAAATCACGGAGTCCAAGGATGTTTAAACCCCAAAATAAATAATTGCCGTAATTGTGGCAACAAACATTACTATGCTCTGTGTACTGATCCCAAAAGGGTGATACAAAATGAAAAGGTGGATAATACTGAAGGAAGTCAAAGTTTCTCCATTGTCGCCAATAAACACAAAGTAATACTTCCTACCCTACAGCTACCACTAAGGAGTATGGAAGACAAAGTAATAAATGTTTGGGCTCTACTGTTAGGAATTTAACTAGGCAACAATAATGCATAGTAATTATCGCAAAATGTTCAGTCGACTGTTAGCGTTTGCTTGTAAATAAAACAAGTATAATGCTTCCAAATAAGAATATATATGAATAAATATACTTAATAATGAATAAATAAATAGTAATGTTTCCTTAATATAATGAGACATGTAAAATCAAGTAGTTAATTAAGTAGTTAGAGTTTACGGGAAAATAAGACAGAGGGCGTTGGTGGCGCGGTATATAAATCACGACCGGCGTTCATCACGTTAGTTACCAGTACTCTGTACCCAAAGCTACAACACTAACTTTCCTTCTCCGAACTACAACTTCGGGCCGCTCAGGAGAATTTTACCTTGAAACCACCAACTTCTGCTACCTCAGGCTAAGTAGTAGTATTTTTTGGAACGTGGATGTGCTAGGCAATTTTGTTGCAACAATTTTGGGCCATAGGCATTTTTGTGTATTTGAAATTAGTGCTGCTTGGCTGGTAAGGGCAGTCCTGTAAACGACTGTAAAGTGCAGGTGAGGGTGGTTTCCTTTTTTTTATGCTCTTGGGTACTGTTTAATGTGAAGGGTCACTGTCTTCTTTTACCTTTTCACAACACTAGTTGACCAATGCTCACAAAGGACATTTGTACTTCGGTCAGCTCTACCGTCGTTACAGTGTTCTAAAGTGGGACAAGAAACCTTCCAATTAGAAGGATTCTCCATAACTCAAGATAGTAAAACATATGAAATTGTATCTTTGAGTTATACTAAAAAGGGTAGAGTAAAAAGGATGAATGCTGTGGTTATAGACAAGGTACCTGGACATATTGCTTGTAGGGGTTTGCAAAAAGAACTTGTAAAAATACATATTAAGGGGTACAAGTTAGCAGATCCTAAGGTGACAACAACAAAGGAAATAGGCTTACTGATAGAAGCTGACTATTATTATGATATAGTACATCCTGGGTACAAAAAGGAAGGAGAGTTAATACTCATTCCCACTATCTGTGGGTTTGCTCTAAGGGGTAAATAAGAGGATAGAAACAATGATAAAACTCAGGTAGAAGTAGTTACTATTCTCAAGGTTGCAGTCAGTCCTATAGATGAATATGTAAGCAATATAGATTACAGACCATTCGTTGATGATCTAAATAAACTATGGGAACTAGACCATATAGGAAAATTACCTAATGAAATATCTAAAGATGTTGCTGTGACAATGAAGAGATTTGAAGATTCAGTCTCATATGATACTGTACTTGGGCAGTATAAGGTCAGTCTGCCTTGGAAAGATAATAAGGAAGATTTACCTAGTAATTTTGGATTGCCATTGGGCAGACTGAGAGGATTACAAAGGTCATTCGAAAAAAAATCCTGTATTTTGTAGTCAATACACTCAAGTAATTAAAAAACAGGAGAAAAGAGGTTTTTATTGAATTAATACCGAAAGAAACAAACCATCATTATCTCTCACATCATGGTGTGAAAAAGGAAAGTAATACAACACCGACTAGAGTAGTTTATGATTGTTCTGCTAAGGTAAATTCAAAATCTCTCAGTTTCAGTTATTGTCTATATACTAGTCCCAGCTTAGTCCCGATCTAACGCAAGTGTTAATGAGATTCAGATGTCAAAAATATGCATTCATCTCGGACATAGAAAAAGCTTTCTTAATGGTGCAATTGCTTGAAGATGATCGAAACTGTAAAAGATTTTTATGGCCCAAAGATCCTTTAGATCCAGAATCGGACTTTCTGATTTACAGATTTAGAGTAGTTTTATTTGGATCCACATATTCTCAATTCCTTCTCAATGCATCCATAAGACACCATTTAAATAATCTGGATGAAGTAAATGAGATGATAGATGATATAAAGCGGGGTTTATATATTGACAACCTGCAAGGTACAGCTAGTCAAGAGGAAGATTTACTAGCATATTATTGGCAAGTGCAAAAACTCTTCAAGAAAGCCAAACTTTACCTGCGCGAATGGAAAACTAACAGCCCTCAGCTAGAACAACAACTACACTTGGACGGGGTTATAGCTGGAGAAAAGGGACCAGTCAAAATACTAGGATTGCATTGGGAACCTAAATCAGACTCCCTCTCATTTAACCTACGCACAGAAATCCAAGGCAGGGTGACCAAACGCAAATGTCTGAGTATGGTATCACAGCTCTTCGACCCATTAGGTTTACTACTACCAGTCACCATCAAAGCACGTATTTTCCTACAAAACCTCTGGAAAGCAAAACTTGATTGGGATCAGCCCCTGCCAGAAGTATTGAATACAGAATGGGAAGGCCATACCGCCGAGCTCCACAAGGCGAGTAAAATAACAATCCCTCGTGTGTTAACCTTAATACAGGAAGGAGACATGCATGTATTCGGAGATGTAAGTAATATGGCTTATGGTGCTAAAGTAGCACTAATCAAACCAGTCACTATCCCAAAATTATAATTAACAGCAGTTCTGTTGGCCGCTAGGTTAAGTAAATTTGTTAAAGATGCCTATGACGGTGTTATACTCTTCAAAAATATCAATTTGTGGTGCGATAGCCAGGTGGCACTTCACTGGATCCAAAGTAAAAAAAATATTACCTGCTTATGTAATAAATAGAGTAGAAGAAATTAAAACACTCATTCCAGTAAATCAAATAAGATATGTGTCTACTAAGGATAATCCGGCAGATCAGTTGAGAAGAGGTATTCCTACCGAAAAACTCAAAGAATCCTCATTGTGGTGGCATGGACCTCAATGGTTACCCCATCGCGATAAGTGTCCAGAGGATATGAAATTCAGTAAAATTGACAACTGCTCGGAAAAGGCTACGATACTTACAATAAATCCACAGCCAATAAAATTAATGGAATGGGAAAGATTTGGTAGCTATGATAAAGGTATGCGAGTATTAGCATGGATACTTCGTTTTAAAAATAACTTGAGCGCGAAGATCTCGGGTTCGGCTGTCACCACCAACCCGAGGTTGAACGTGAAAGAACTAAGAGCAGCAGAACTTGAACTGTAGAAATTGTTGCGAAAAGAATCCTATCCTCAAGAATATAAAGAATATAAAGATGATAAAATCTCCTATACAAATCTAATGTTGCAATTGGGACTGTACATGGAGCATGGTGTGATAAAATGTAGGGGAAGATTGCAATTGGCCACATTCCAAGATATGTTAAAATATCCTATCCTACTATCTGGAAAACATCATGTTACGCGACTCTTAATTCAAAGATGTCATGCGTTAAATCATTATCATTTTGGTACGAACAACACAGTCAGTTATATGCGACAGAAATGGTGGATCCCAAAAATGCGGCAAGTCGCTAAACAAGTATTGAGGGTATGTAAGATCTGTAAGAAACATGAAGGGAGCCATTATTCTCCTGTAAATTCACCACCACTTCCTGCATTTAGAATAACTCAGTTTGATCCTTTTCAAATAACAGGTGTAGATTACACAGGAGGTCTAAGGGTTAAAAGGCACAGCCAATGAAATAAAGAAAGCATACATAGTACTTTTTACCTGTGCTACCACTAGAGCTATTAATCTCGAAATAGTGGAGGAATTGACTGAACAAAGTTTCTTGTATGCGTTTAGGCGATTTGTGAGTAGGCAAGGTTTCCCTCAAACCATTATCAGTGATAATACTACCACATTCACTGTAACAGCCAAGTATCTGAATGACATTAAGAATGACCCAATGGTAACAGAACATATGAATATAAATCACTGTGAATGGATATTCATTCCAGCACGGGCACCATGGTTCGGCGCCATTTGGGAAAGATTCATTGGCACCGTGAAGGCCGGCCTGAGGAAAGTGTTAGGGAGAGTATTAGTCACTGTCGAAGAGTTACATACGATAGTAGTGGAGGTCGACTCTTCCATTAACGATAAACCTTTGACGTATGTTGACAGTGACGTGAAAGAGTTAAATGCTATAACACCATCTCAATTAATAAGAGGTCGCCGGTTGAGAGCCCTTCACACCCCTTATGATATAAATGAGTTGTCAGACCCCACCTATTGTACCACAAAATCTCTTCAGGAGAGAGTTCAATATACTATGACTCTTTCTAAAAACCTGTGGAAGAGATGGGTGAGTGAGTACTTATTAGCGCTGAGGGAATCAAACAAATGTTTAATTAAGGGTAATAATGATACTTGGCCAAGAGACGGGGACATTGTCTTAATTCATGATGACGGACCACGATCGCAGTGGAAACTAGGTAAAATCACCGGCCTACATGCGGGGAGGGATAGGTTGATTAGAGTTGCTACATGAAAGACAACTCTAGGCATGACCACTCGTCCCGTTATCAAGCTCTATCCTCTGGAGCAAGATTTAGCGGAGCCTGTTTCTGATACCACCGATGTCGTACAACAAGAGACGGCCTGTCACCAGCGTCCCTCTCGTCGGGCGGCAACACACTCCGAAGATCTTTGGAGAATGAAATTATCGCAGGGCTTCTTGTAATATTTGTATAAAATGTTTGTATATAATTGTGGTGGCGGAATGTGTCGAGACTAAACCGATATTAATGATCCCGACAGTAGATAGAGATGGTTTATGTTGATGTAAGGTCCGTGGAATTAATTCTAGAGCTGTTAAATATCCTTTTTTTTTTTTGTTTACTTATATCGTTATTTATTAATTGTAAATAATTATTAATATAAAGTAATTAATTAAGGTAAAAATAATAAATCCACATAATTTAAAATGAATTTATATCAATCGTATGGATCACTACCACACGTCATATGAGTCGTAGCGCGCATGCGCGAGATCACGCTCGAAGGAGTGAAGCGTGTGGAAAGGATTAGAGAGACGTCCTTCATCGTGAAGAGAACACCTTCACTAGTCCATCAAATCAACAGCTACAATTTTCAGTGCCAGCACCTCCCAGACTTCCTCAACAACTACAACATACACGCTAAGTCCCTTTTATACTATATGAATTCAAAATAGATATATTAGGGATCAGTTATAACTGTGTATAAGGCAGCATTCAAACAACCGGGGAGCAAGCTGGCGAAATTCTATGGTGATTATCGGAGGTTAGTCATCATATTACTTCTCTCAATCTAGACAAATGGTCAGCCACTTTATTTGCATATCAAGGAATATAATTTATATTGATATCAAATTCTGCAATTGACAACTGCCATCTAGCTATCCTACTATTGGCATTTGATGTAGATAGTAACCAGATGAATCGGCGATGATATGCTTGAACAAAAATTAGATATCCTAGGCACAAATATCTATTTATATAAAGTCCATAGACTATGGCAAGAGCTTCTCTTTCAATAGTACTGTAATTCATTTCAGCCTTATTTAATTAACTTCCTGTTAAAAAATGGTAATTGTCTTAACCTATCCATGTCATTCTTTTGTTGTAGTATCCCTCCTATTGCATTATTAGATTCATCAGTTGTTAAAAAGAATGATTTTGTAAAATCTGGAAATTTTAAAGTAACCTTTTGTGCTAACTGTTGTTTCAGAGTTTGAAATGCAGTATTTGCCTCTTCATTCCAAGTTATTTTGGTATTATTTTTCTTTCTTTCTACTTTCCCTGCAGTTAATTTGGTTAGAGAGTCTACTATCTCAGCATAGTTTTTCACAAATTTTCTATAGTAATTTGCTAGTCCTATAAATGATCGTAGTTGTCTTACTGTGGTTGGGGCTGGCATGTTACTGATAGCTGTTATTTTACCAGGCTGAGGTTTTAATCCTGATGCTGATATCACGTGACCTAAATAATTTACAATATCCTTAAAGAAATTACACTTTTTCAAATTTACTTTTAGCTGAGCTTCTTGTAAGCGAAGAAGGACTTTCTCTAAATTTTCTACATGATAATGTAAATCTGTTCCTTGGATAATAATGTCATCCATGTATACATGTGTATCACACCCTGTTAGTACTGCTAGCACTTGGTTAATAATTCTGCAAAAAGCTGGAGGAGAGTCTTTTAGTCCAATGGGTAGGACATTATGCTCATATAATCTTTCTGGTGTTACAAATGCAGTCCATGGTTTACTCTCTTCACTTAATTGGATTTGATGGTAGCCTTGCTTTAAATCAAGACATGAAAAAACTTTTCCTTTGCACAGATTATGCAAAATATTGGGAATATTGGGTAGGGGGTATGAATCATTCATTATATGTTGATTTAGATTTCTGAAATCAATGCAAAGTCTATTTTTTCCATCCTTTTTTACTATGGGTACTACTGGTGAGTGAAAAGCTGATCTGGAGGGCCTTATGATACCATGCGTTTCCATTATTTTAATTTGTTCTGCTACCCTCTCATAAAAACAAGCTGGTATGGGGTAAGGCTTTTTGGGCTTAGGCATGGACTGTAATTTTATAGTGTGATAGAAAAAAGGTGACACAGTTGGGGTATCATCTCCACTTGCAAAAACTGAGGGATATTTTGCAATTAATTTCCTTAAAATTTGATTTTCCTGAGTTCCCTCAGGATACATAGAATTTATAATTTCACAAGAAGCTATCATTTTTTTTTCTTCATTCCTTTCTGTTATAGCATTAACCCCATACTTATCATTTTCCTTTGGTAATGTTTCCTTTTCACATGCTTGCACATAGCCTAATGTTTTTTCCTGGCTCTATCTGAATGTGTTCCCTGGAGAAATTTATGTATCTTATCACAAATCTAGATTTTTTTTTTTTAATCCTTATCATTTTCTTGCCTCGCTAACCCTGGACACAAAAACTGAGCTCCTATAACTCCTGGGACCGGCTCAAATATAGCTTTGTTACTCTCAACTAAACTAGTTTCCAAAGTCACATAACCCACTCTCTCACCTTGTAATATTGATGCTTCAGCTACTGAACATTTATATCTGGGATTATCCTTTGAATCATTCATCTCCAATTCTGTTTTCATTTCATCTATAACCAATATTGCATGTTTCATAGGCATCCTTGCAATCACGATTTTCTCTACTTCACTGTACAATTGTAAAGGTTTGGTATTTAAATTCATATCAAGAAACTTCAATATCAGCATGAAAATAAAATCCTCACAACACAGAAAAACAACAATACAGTATCTTAACTCTATACATCCTAACAATATAATATTCTGTCAACTATTTCTTCCTTACACATCATGACACAAAAATTATTTAGACTGCATTACCAACATCAAGCTCCACTTACTGATACAAGAATGATTTTCTCCATGTTGCTGACTTCCATCCAGCCAACACCCTCAGCCCTCTTGGCTTCTCCTTATCTCCTCTCTCTCCTTCTCCATATCTCTCCAACCAACAACCAACTCCTTCCTCTCTAGTTACATATTATTTTATACTTCAGTTGCTACACATTTCCATCAGAAAACTAATTCTATTCCTAAGGTTGAATTTTCCATACTTTTCACATACT
>CM035176.1:4257055-4279935 GCA_020233015.1 Callinectes sapidus | reverse complement strand
TTTCACACCTCTCTGAGGTTACATCTGGTCCTGCCTGCATTAACACTCCCCTAAACACGGTCATATTTGAAAAGACCTTCCCATTAGTCCATCTCAACTTTCCTTTTCGAATACCCTGGCACTGTTTTTCTCTATTTTCTATTGCCTTTTCCCTTCTGTTTCCCTCAATTTTTCTTTTCTTATGCCTACTTTCTTCTGTGTCAGGATACCACATACCCCCGTCCTCAGTAGCGCGTCCCGCGCTACAGCTAATGATGGGGGCACGAGGTGTACGCTGTGTCAATCTCCTTTTTTCCAATGTGGGGGCCAACTGTGATCTGTGCAGGCACAGACCTTCCTAAGCTTAGAACAGCAAAGGGACGGTACATGTAGTGTGCTATCAGGCCTACGGCAATGACCCCGACTGGCAGCAAGATCCACAACCAATCTTCCCACTCCTGGTAGCTGAATTCCCTTGGAATAGATTGCTTCTGTAACAGCTGTATATGGTCAATATATTGGGGCACCGACCAGGGCTCCAGACCAAAACTGTCGGAAAGACTGATGTTAGTGGAATTCACAATTACAGAATGCTCCCATGAGGAGAAGGCAATTGGAGTGGAAAAGGGATAAGGCATTATAATCAGTGGGCTTCATTTATGAATGTGGAAGAAGCTGGTAAAGAAAATGTATCACTATGTATAGAACATCCTTGATTTACTTTCATAATTCCAGTACCATTTATAGTGTCTCTAGTTGTAGGAATAGAGGTGTTTTGACAAATCATGGTAATTGTTATGGCATACTTGTTGCATAATTCCAACCATGTGTTTGCTCAATAAATAAAGGTTCAAAAGTCTTTATAATTTTGGTGTTACATATCTTAGAGACAGAATGTTGGCGGTTGGCAAGGAGTGTCCCAGGTGCATAGAAACTTGTACGTGTGATTCCGGAATCAATATCTGACGCGTCAATTCTCCATATGCATTATGTGTGATTCTATACAATATATTATCTTCCAAGGCCAGTTCTGATATTTTTCATCTTTTTTATATTTTTTTTATTTACATTGTGCTTACTCAGTTCTTTTTTTATGTCCTCCTGATTCCTATTTTCCTGCAATATCTTTTTTCACTAACTTCATATATTCATGTTCATATTGCAATCTTATTAATTCCTTCAAATTCCAGTCCACTATACTTTCTCCTGTTTCTGATATCACCAATATTTGCTCATCTATATTTAGTGTCGGGACTAAACTGATATTAATGGTCCCGACAGTAGATTAAGATGGGTTATGTTGATGTAAGGTCTGTGGAATTAATTCTACAGCTGTTAAATATCCTATTTTTTGTTTACTTATATCGTTTATGATTAATTGAAAATAATTATTAATATAACGTAATTAATTAAGGTAAAAAAATAAATCCACATAATTTAAAATGAATTTATATCAATCGTGTGGATCACTACCACACGTCATATGAGTCGTAGCGCACATGCGTGAGATCACGCTCGAAGGAGTGAAGCGTGTGGAAAGGATTAGAGAGACGTCCTTCATCGTGAAGAGAACACCTTCACTAGTCCATCAAATCAATAGTTACAATTTTATGTGCCAGCACCTCCCAGACTGCCTCAACAACTACAACATACACTCTAAGTCCCTATTATACTATATGAATTCAAAGTAGATATATTAGGGATCAGTAATAGTTTCGTCCCGTCAAGTTCCGTGAATACACACCCAATTAAAAAGGTTGCAATTTTTGGCTATTCATATGTTAAATATTTTTTTTTATAGATAGGCCAATTTACCATCCGGATTTCGTTCTCAAGAAATTTGCGGTGCCAGGTGGTAGAGTAGATAACATCAGATCTACTGATAAGTGGCAGGCTCTGCTAAATTACAAGCCAGATTTAATCATTTTGCTGTTGGGAGGCAACGATATCCGCGTGGATATGGTACCACGTGACCTGGCACATTCTCTGGAGGAGTTGGTCCTCGAAATCGAAGCTCAGTCTGGCGGCAGTACACTTTTACTTAGTATTGAACATCGCACGAACCCACGTGGGTTGTCAGCCGTCAAGTATCGCCAAATTAAAAACTCGGTAAACCGGTGGATTCGTTCGTGTATCCCAAATTACTAAGGCGCGATATAGGCCTATTGGAACCCGGCAGACGGAGTTAGATTTCGACGGTGTCCATTTGGACCCAACAGCGTGCGAAAGACTCTTCCAGAGAATCGTAGGTCTGGCCAGAGACTGGTTCCTCCATCAGCAGGGTGAGGCGTAAAAAGCAATAGGCTAGTTTGCAAGGAAGGATGATAGGCAAATAGCGGAACGTGGGTTGTTAGATTATTTTTTATAGAAACTTAACGTAAATTAAAATCATGGAGGAATGAATTAAGTTGAAAAATACTAAGGCTGGAACGAAAGGTGGAATTACTGCTTCATGTCGTAATTTAGAGCAATTTACGACAAAAGCCACCAGATCATAAATAACAGCCAAAAGAAATCAAATAATTGCGTTACATGATCGCATAAATGTGCTGAATGAGAGAATATACGATCTAGTGAAACCAGAAGAGATTGAAGCATTAGTGCTGAAGGATGATGAATATGAGGAAATAATTCAGCAATACTAATGACATCAGTGATGGTCCCAAAGATCATAAATCTGGATTCAATTTACCCAAGCTTTCCCTGCCAACCTTTAGCGGAGATCCCACACAATGGGTGGGATTCTGGGATATATTCACCTGCTCAATTGATAAAAATACAGAATTGACTGATGTTCAGAAATTAACTTACTTAAGAGGACAACTAGAGGGTGACGCTAAGCAATTATTAGCTGGGTTTAAACTAGAATCAATCAGTTATGCCCCAGCTGTAAAATTGTTGATAGATCATTATGGACAAATAGATCGAATCAAATTAGCCATTGTAACCAATCTTTGCCAGTTGAACACTCCACGTAATAATATAGAAGATCTTAAATATTTCTATGCAGACTTTGAGAACCTGTATAAATCTGTGGAGGCTCAGGATATGTCCAGGAATGAATTTTGTGCGGTAATGTTGCTAAACAAACTACCTAGCCCCATCAAGGAGCAAATTAAACGTGACTTGCATGATAAAATCCTGGATGTCGATGCTATCCTGTCAAGGTTACAGATTGAGATATTCTCTATGGAGGGAGCAACTTATGCTCAATTTGCAGAAACACCATTCACTACCAGCACGATGACAATCAATCAGAAACAAGTAAATAAATATCAGTGTAAATTGTGTCAAGGCAATAACCACCTTTGGTATATATGTAAAAAATACCCACAAAGTGCGAGTAAAGTAAAAAGAGCTAAACAACTCAACTTGTATGTGGGTTGTCTAGATGCAAATCACGGAGTCCAAGGATGTTTAAACCCCAAAATAAATAATTGCCGTAATTGTGGCAACAAACATTACTATGCTCTGTGTACTGATCCCAAAAGGGTGATACAAAATGAAAAGGTGGATAATACTGAAGGAAGTCAAAGTTTCTCCATTGTCACCAATAAACACAAAGTAATACTTCCTACCCTACAGCTACCACTAAGGAGTATGGAAGACAAAGTAATAAATGTTTGGGCTCTACTGTTAGGAATTTAACTAGGCAACAATAATGCATAGTAATTATCGCAAAATGTTCAGTCGACTGTTAGCGGTTGCTTGTAAATAAAACAAGTATAATGCTTCCAAATAAGAATATATATGAATAAATATATTTAATAATGAATAAATAAATAGTAATGTTTCCTTAATATAATGAGACATGTAAAATCAAGTAGTTAATTAAGTAGTTAGAGTTTACGGGAAAATAAGACAGAGGGCGTTGGTGGCGCGGTATATAAATCACGACCGGCGTTCATCACGTCAGTTACCAGTACTCTGTACCCAAAGCTACAACACTAACTTTCCTTCTCCGAACTACAACTTCGGGCCGCTCAGGAGAATTTTACCTTGAAACCACCAACTTCTGCTACCTCAGGCTAAGTAGTATTGTTTTTTGGAACGTGGATGTGCTAGGCAATTTTGTTGCAACAATTTTGGGCCATAGGCATTTTTGTGTATTTGAAATTAGTGCTGCTTGGCTGGTAAGGGCAGTCCTGTAAACGACTGTAAAGTGCAGGTGAGGGTGGTTTCCTTTTTTTATGCTCTTGGGTACTGTTTAATGTGAAGGGTCACTGTCTTCTTTTATCTTTTCACAACACTACTTGACCAATGCTCACAAAGGACATTTGTACTTCGGTCAGCTCTACCGTCGTTACAGTGTTCTAAAGTGGGACAAGAAACCTTCCAATTAGAAGGATTCACCATAACTCAAGATAGTAAAACATATGAAATTGTATCTTTGAGTTATACTAAAAAGGGTAGAGTAAAAAGGATGAATGCTGTGGTTATAGACAAGGTACCTGGACATATTGCTTCTAAGGGTTTGCAAAAAGAACTTGTAAAAGTAAATATTAAGGGGTACAAGTTAGCAGATCCTAAGGTGACAACAACGAAGGAAATAGGCTTACTGATAGGAGCTGACTATTATTATGATATAGTACATCCTGGGTACAAAAAGGAAGGAGAGTTAATACTCATTCCCACTATCTGTGGGTTTGCTCTAAGGGGTAAATAAGAGGATAGAAACAATGATAAAACTCAGGTAGAAGTAGTTACTATTCTCAAGGTTGCAGTCAGTCCTATAGATGAATATGTAAGCAATATAGATTACACACCATTCGTTGATGATCTAAATAAACTATGGGAACTAGACCATATAGGAAAATTACCTAATGAAATATCTAAAGATGTTGATGTGACAATGAAGAGATTTGAAGATTCAGTCTCATATGATACTGTACTTGGGCAGTATAAGGTCAGTCTGCCTTGGAAAGATAATAAGGAAGATTTACCTAGTAATTTTGGATTGGCATTGGGCAGACTGAGAGGATTACAAAGGTCATTCGAAAAAAAATCCTGTATTTTGTAGTCAATACACTCAAGTAATTAAAAAACAGGAGAAAAGAGGTTTTTATTGAATTAGTACCGAAAGAAACAAACCATCATTATCTCTCACATCATGGTGTGAAAAAGGAAAGTAATACAACACCGACTAGAGTAGTTTATGATTGTTCTGCTAAGGTAAATTCAAAATCTCTCAGTTTCAATTATTGTCTATATACTAGTCCCAGCTTAGTCCCGATCTAACGCAAGTGTTAATGAGATTCAGATGTCAAAAATATGCATTCATCTCGGACATAGAAAAAGCTTTCTTAATGGTGCAATTGCTTGAAGATGATCGAAACTGTACAAGATTTTTATGGCCCAAAGATCCTTTAGATCCAGACTCGGACTTTCTGATTTACAGATTTAGAGTAGTTTTATTTGGATCCACATATTCTCAATTCCTTCTCAATGCATCCATAAGACACCATTTAAATAATCTGGATGAAGTAAATGAGATGATAGATGATATAAAGCGGGGTTTATATATTGACAACCTGCAAGGTACAGCTAGTCAAGAGGAAGATTTACTAGCATATTATTGGCAAGTGCAAAAACTCTTCAAGAAAGCCAATCTTTACCTGCGCGAATGGAAAACTAACAGCCCTCAGCTAGAACAACAACTGCACTTGGACGGGGTTATAGCTGGAGAAAAGGGACCAGTCAAAATACTAGGATTGTATTGGGAACCTAAATCAGACTCCCTCTCATTTAATCTACGCACAGAAATCCAAGGCAGGGTGACCAAACGCAAATGTCTGAGTATGGTATCACAGCTCTTCGACCCATTAGGTTTACTACTACCAGTCACCATCAAAGCAGGTATCTCTTCCTACAAAACCTCTGGAAAGCAAAACTTGATTGGGATCAGCCCCTGCCAGAGGTATTGAATACAGAATGGGAAGGCCATACCGCCGAGCTCCACAAGGCGAGTAAAATAACAATCCCTCGTGTGTTAACCTTAATACAGGAAGGAGACACGCATGTATTCGGAGATGTAAGTAATATGGCTTATGGTGCTAAAGTAGCACCAATCAAACCAGTCACTATCCCAAAATTAGAATTAACAGCAGTTCTGTTGGCCGCTAGGTTAAGTAAATTTGTTAAAGATGCCTATGACGGTGTTATACTCTTCAAAAATATCAATTTGTGGTGCGATAGCCAGGTGGCACTTCACTGGATCCAAAGTAAAAAAAATATTACCTGCTTATGTAATAAATAGAGTAGAAGAAATTAAAACACTCATTCCAGTAAATCAAATAAGATATGTGTCTACTAAGGATAATCCGGCAGATCAATTGAGAAGAGGTATTCCTACCGAAAAACTCAAAGAATCCTCATTGTGGTGGCATGGACCTCAATGGTTACCCCATCGCGATAAGTGTCCAGAGGATATGAAATTCGGTAAAATTGACAACTGCTCGGAAAAGGCTACGATACTTACAATAAATCCACAGCCAATAAAATTAATGGAATGGGAAAGATTTGGTAGCTATGATAAAGGTATGCGAGTATTAGCATGGATACTTCGTTTTAAAAATAACTTGAGCGCGAAGATCTCGGGTTCGGCTGTCACCACCAACCCGAGGTTGAACGTGAAAGAACTAAGAGCAGCAGAACTTGAACTGTATAAATTGTTGCGAAAAGAATCCTATCCTCAAGAATATAAAGAATATAAAGATGATAAAAACTCCTATACAAATCTAATGTTGCAATTGGGACTGTACATGGAGCATGGTGTGATAAAATGTAGGGGAAGATTGCAATTGGCCACATTCCAAGATATGTTAAAATATCCTATCCTACTATCTGGAAAACATCATGTTACGCGACTCTTAATTCAAAGATGTCATGCATTAAATCATCATTTTGGTACGAACCACACAGTCTGTTATATGCGACAGAAATGGTGGATCCCAAAAATGCGGCAAGTCGCTAAATAAGTATTGAGGGTATGTAATATCTGTAAGAAACATGAAGGGAGCCATTATTCGCCTGTAAATTCACCACCACTTCCTGCATTTAGAATAACTCAGTTTGATCCTTTTCAAATAACAGGTGTAGATTACACAGGAGCTCTAAGGGTTAAAAGGCACAGCCAATGAAATAAAGAAAGCATACATAGTACTTTTTACCTGTGCTACCACTAGAGCTATTAATCTCGAAATAGTGGAGGATTTGACTGAACAAAGTTTCTTGTATGCGTTTAGGCGATTTGTGAGTAGGCAAGGTTTCCCTCAAACCATTATCAGTGATAATACTACCACATTCACTGTAACAGCCAAGTATCTGAATGACATTAAGAATGACCCAATGGTAACAGAACATATGAATATAAATCAGTGTGAATGGATATTCATTCCAGCACGGGCACCATGGTTCGGCGCCATTTGGGAAAGATTCATTGGCACCGTGAAGGCCGGCCTGAGGAAAGTGTTAGGGAGAGTATTAGTCACTGTCGAAGAGTTACATACGATAGTAGTGGAGGTCGACTCTTCCATTAACGATAGACCTTTGACGTATGTTGACAGTGACGTGAAAGAGTTAAATGCTATAACACCATCTCAATTAATAAGAGGTCGCCGGTTGAGAGCCCTTCACACCCCTTATGATATAAATGAGTTGTCAGACCCCAGCTATTGTACCACAAAATCTCTTCAGGAGAGAGTTCAATATACTATGACTCTTTCTAAAAACCTGGGGAAGAGATGGGTGAGTGAGTACTTATTAGCGCTGAGGGAATCACACAAATGTTTAATTAAGGGTAATAATGATACTTGGCCAAGAGCCGGGAACATTGTCTTAATTCATGATGACGGACCACGATCGCAGTGGAAACTAAGTAAAATCACCGGCCTACATGCGGGGAGGGATGGGTTGATTAGAGTTGCTACATGAAAGACATCTCTAGGCATGACCACTCGTCCTGTTATCAAGCTCTATCCTCTGGAGCAAGATTTAGCGGAGCCTGTTTCTGATACCACCGATGTCGTACAACAAGAGACGGCCTTTCACCAGCGTCCCTCTCGTCGGGCGGCAACACACTCCGCAGATCTTTGGAGAATGAAATTATCGCAGGGCATGTTGTAATATTTGTATAAAATGTTTGTGTATAATTGTGGTGGCGGAATGTGTCGAGATTAAACCGATATTAATGATCCTGACAGTAGATAAAGATGGTTTATGTTGATGTAAGGTCCGTGGAATTAATTCTACAGCTGTTAAATATCCTTTTTTTTTTTTGTTTACTTATATCGTTATTGATTAATTGTAAATAATTATTAATATAAAGTAATTAATTAAGGTAAAAATAATAAATCCACATAATTTAAAATGAATTTATATCAATCGTATGGATCACTACCACACGTCGTATGAGTCGTAGCGCGCATGCGCGAGATCACGCTCGAAGGAGTGAAGCGTGTGGAAAGGATTAGAGAGACGTCCTTCATCGTGAAGAGAACACCTTCACTAGTCCATCAAATCAACAGCTACAATTTTCAGTGCCAGCACCTCCCAGACTTCCTCAACAACTACAACATACACGCTAAGTCCCTTTTATACTATATGAATTCAAAATAGATATATTAGGGATCAGTTATAACTGTGTATAAGGCAGCATTCAAACAACCGGGGAGCAAGCTGGCGAAATTCTATGGTGATTATCGGAGGTTAGTCATCATATTACTTCTCTCAATCTAGACAAATGGTCAGCCACTTTATTTACATATCAAGGAATATAATTTATATTGATATCAAATTCTGCAATTGACAACTGCCATCTAGCTATCCTACTATTGGCATTTGATGTAGTTAGTAACCAGATGAATCGGCGATGATCTGCTTGAACAAAAATTAGATATCCTAGGCACAAATCTCTATATATATTAAGTCCATAGACTATGGCAAGAACTTCTCTTTCAATAGTACTGTAATTCATTTCAGCCTTATTTAATTAACTTCCTGTTAAAAAATGGTAATGGTCTTAACCTATCCATGTCATCCTTTTGTTGTAGTATCCCTCCTATTGCATTATTAGATTCATCAGTTGTTAAAAAGAATGATTTTGTAAAATCTGGAAATTTTAAAGTAACCTTTTGTGCTAACTGTTGTTTCAGAGTTTGAAATGCAGTATTTGCCTCTTCATTCCAAGTTATTTTGGTATTATTTTTCTTTCTTTCTACTTTCCCTGCAGTTAATTTGGTTAGAGTCTACTATCTCAGCATAGTTTTTCACAAATTTTCTATAGTAATTTGCTAGTCCTATAAATGATCGTAGTTCTCTTACTGTGGTTGGGGCTGGCATGTTACTGATAGCTGTTATTTTACCAGGCTGAGGTTTTAATCCTGATGCTGATATCACGTGACCTAAATAATTTACAATATCCTTAAAGAAATTACACTTTTTCAAATTTACTTTTAGCTGAGCTTCTTGTAAGCGAAGAAGGACTTTCTCTAAATTTTCTACATGATAATGTAGATCTGTTCCTTGGATAATAATGTCATCCATGTATACATGTGTATCACACCCTGTTAGTACTGCTAGCACTTGGTTAATAATTCTGCAAAAAGCTGGAGGAGAGTCTTTTAGTCCAATGGGTAGGACATTATGCTCATATAATCTTTCTGGTGTTACAAATGCAGTCCATGGTTTACTCTCTTCACTTAATTGGATTTGATGGTAGCCTTGCTTTAAATCAAGACATGAAAAAACTTTTCCTTTGCACAGATTATGCAAAATATTGGGAATATTGGGTAGGGGGTATGAATCATTCATTATATGTTGATTTAGATTTCTGAAATCAATGCAAAGTCTATTTTTTCCATCCTTTTTTACTATGGGTACTACTGGTGAGTGAAAAGCTGATCTGGAGGGCCTTATGATACCATGCGTTTCCATTATTTTAATTTGTTCTGCTACCCTCTCATAAAAACAAGCTGGTATGGGGTAAGGCTTTTTGGGCTTAGGCATGGACTGTAATTTTATAGTGTGATAGAAAAAAGGTGACACAGTTGGGGTATCATCTCCACTTGCAAAAACTGAGGGATATTTTGCAATTAATTTCCTTAAAATTTGATTTTCCTGAGTTCCCTCAGGATACATAGAATTTATAATTTCACAAGAAGCTATCATTTTTTTTTTCTTCATTCCTTTCTGTTATAGCATTAACCCCATACTTATCATTTTCCTTTGGTAATGTTTCCTTTTCACATGCTTGCACATAGCCTAATGTTTTTTCCTGGCTCTATCTGAATGTGTTCCCTGGAGAAATTTATGTATCTTATCACAAATCTAGATTTTTTTTTTTAATCCCTATCATTTTCTCGCCTCGCTAACCCTGGACACAAAAACTGAGCTCCTATAACTCCTGGGACCGGCTCAAATATAGCTGTGTTACTCTCAACTAAACTAGTTTCCAAAGTCACATAACCCACTCTCTCACCTTGTAATATTGATGCTTCAGCTACTGAACATTTATATCTGGGATTATCCTTTGAATCATTCATCTCCAATTCTGTTTTCATTTCATCTATAACCAATATTGCATGTTTCATAGGCATCCTTGCAATCACGATTTTCTCTACTTCAATGTACAATTGTAAAGGTTTGGTATTTAAATTCATATCAAGAAACTTCAATATCAGCATGAAAATAAAATCCTCACAACACAGAAAAACAACAACACAGTATCTTAACTCTATACATCCTAACAATATAATATTCTGTCAACTATTTCTTCCTTACACATCATGACACAAAAATTATTTAGACTGCATTACCAACATCAAGCTCCACTTACTGATACAAGAATGATTTTCTCCATGTTGCTGACTTCCATCCAGCCAACACCCTCAGCCCTCTTGGCTTCTCCTTATCTCCTCTCTCTCCTTCTCCATATCTCTCCAACCAACAACCAACTCCTTACTCTCTAGTTACATATTATTTTATACTTCAGTTGCTACACATTTCCATCAGAAAACTAATTCTATTCCTAAGGTTGAATTTTCCATACTTTTCACATACTCCACATACACTAGTTACACCTCTTACATAAGACACGCCCATCGGCGTGGCCAAACGTGACATACCCAGCCTGGGTATCATGGCACTGGTCAATATTTAAAAGTAGACACACCCACTGCGGAATGTGAGGGCGGAGTTAAGACAATGCATTTTCAAGTTAGGCTTACAATGTCCCTCTCCTGCGGTTTAAGCTCCTTCAGGCTTCCCAGAAACAACGTCTCTCTTTGTGCCTTATCAATTTTTCACAACTCTCTGAGGTTACATCTGGTCCTGCCTGCATTGACACTCCCCTAAACACGGTCATGTTTGAAAAGACCTTCCCATTAGTCCTTGTCAACTTTCCTTTTCGAATACCCTGGCACTGTTTTTCTCTATTTTCTATTGCCTTTTCCCTTCTCTTTCCCTCAATTTCTCTTTTCTTATGCCTACTTTCTTCTGTGTCAGGATACCACATACCCCTGTCCTCAGTAGCGCGTCCCGCGCTACTGCTAATGATGGGGGCACGAGGTGTACGCTGTGTCAATCTCCTTTTTTCCATTGTGGGTGCCAACTGTGATCTGTGCAGGCACAGACCTTGCTAAGCTTAGGACAGCACAGGGACGGCACATGTAGTGTGCTATCAGGCCTACGGCAATGAACCCGACTGGCAGCAAGATTCACAACCAATCTTTCCACTCCTGGTAGCTGAATTCCCTTGGAATAAATTGCTTCTGTAACAGCTGTATATGGTCAATATATTGGGGCACCGACCAGGGCTCCAGACCAAAACTGTCGGAAAGACTGATGTTAGTGGAATTCACAATTACAGAATGCTCCCATGAAGAGAAGGCAATTGGAGTGGAAAAGGGATAAGGCATTATAATAAGTGGTGCTTCATTTATGAATGTGGAAGAAGCTGGTAAAGAAAATGTGTCACTATGTATAGAACATCCTTGATTTACTTTCATAATTCCAGAACCATTTATAGTGTGTCTAGTTGTAGGAATAGAGGTGTTTTGACAAATCATAGTAATTGTTATGGCATACTTGTTGCATAATTCCAACCATGTTTTTACTCAATAAATACAGGTTCAAAAGTCTTTATAATTTTGGTGTT
Source organism: Callinectes sapidus (assembly GCA_020233015.1). NCBI lineage: Eukaryota > Metazoa > Arthropoda > Malacostraca > Decapoda > Portunidae > Callinectes > Callinectes sapidus. The sequence continues at coordinate 4,267,802 of CM035176.1, read as the reverse complement.
ACATATCTTAGAGACAGACTGTTGGCGGTTGGCAAGGAGTGTCCCAGGTGCATAGCAACTTGTACGTATGATTCCGGAATCAATATCTGACGCGTCAATTCTCCATATGCATTATGTGTGATTCTATACAATATATTATCTTACAAGGCCAGTTCTGCTATTTTTCATTTTTTTATTTTTTATCTACATTGTGCTTACTCAGTTCTTTTTTTATGTCCTCCTGATTCATATTTTCCTGCAATCTCTTTTTTCACTAACTTCATATATTCATGTTCATATTGCCACCTTATTAATTCCTTCAAATTCCAGTTCATTTTACTTTCTTCTGTTTCTGATATCACCAATATTTGCTCATCTATATCATCTGTTTTTACTTCTCCCAATCTAGACAAATGGTCAGCCACTTTATTTACATTTCCAGGAATATAATTTACATTGATATCAAATTCTGCTATTGACAACTGCCATCTAGCTATCCTACTATTGGCATTTGATGTAGTTAGTAACCAGATCAATTGGGATTGGGTTTTGGAGTATTCTATATGGAGAAATTTGGCGTGGTTCTCGGCGTGTTTTTTTTTTTTTTTTTTTTTTTTTTTTTTTATGAAAGTAGGTGACCTTTGATTTTTCAGGGTAGGCGAGAATGCCCCATTTGACTTCCCATAAGCTTGTTGCTGTTATCTCATCCTGAATTTTGTCAGTGAGTCTGTCTAAATTTCTGGCACGGGCTAGTTGTTTAACATCATCAGCGTATTGGATAGTTTGTGAATCGTAGTAGGTCAGAGAGGGCAGATCTGCTGTGTAGAGGGTTGGAGAGAGCACGGATCCTTGTGGGACGCCTGCTTGGGGACTGAAAAAAGCCGAAAAGTTACCCATGTGGCGAATTCTGGTTTGCCTCTCCGCCAGAAAACTGCACAACAACTTTTGAGTGACGAGTGGTAGATTAGAGTTCTTGCAAATTTTGTAAATTGAACCAGTGTGCCAAACTGCGTCAAAAGCTTTCTGAAAGTCTTTGGTGACTAAGGCTTTTCAGAAGTTGGGAGAATTATTTTTTATGTAGGCTATGATGCTGTTGAGAGCGTCCTCGGTGGAAGCATGGCTTCGGAAACCGAATTGCTGGGGTAACAGCAATTCGTTACTCTCGAGGAACGTCTTCATCCGCTGATTGATGACACGTTCAAATGTTTTGGTAAGTGTGTCTAACAAGCTTATGGGACGGTAATTTTCCAGAAGGTGGAGGTTTTTTTTCCGGGCTTGGAGATTAGAATGATGTTGGAAACTTTGAATAATTTGGGGAAGTACCCAGAAGCAGGCGCTAAAAATGTCTATTAGGCTTTTAATTACTTCAGTGGGAAGATTCTTTGCAAAAGGCCAGGTGATGCCTGCGGGGCCGGCGCGCGCCGCGGTGTATGCCTGAGCAGCCGGGAGACATCCTCCTCCTCAACGGGTGTGGCAAGAAAGTGTAGAGGGTCTAATCTTGCTGAGAGGATTGCGTTGTGTGGTCGCATGTTGGGTTGGGCGTATTGGGCATGTTGTTGTTGTTGTGTCGGAAGGCTGTGTGTTTGCCGTTGAGATCTGCTAATATGTAGACAGGTAAGTTTGTGTGGTTGAGAAGGTGGTTAAGTTCGGTATTTGGTCTGCAGTATGTTGTGGCAACAAGAAAAGCTCCATGTTGAGTGTAGATCTTAGTTGCCAAAAAATAAGCTGAAGGCCAGTCAGTGATTTGGATGTGTCTTAGGGTACTCTTGACCATGACTGCCACACCGTCATGTTGGGTACCCCTTGTGTGACGTGTGTTGTAGCCATATAATCTTATGGGGTTGCGTGTTAAACCTGTGTGATTGAGGAGAACAATGTCTGGATCGATGGAGCGAATGGCTTCTGAAACAAGGTGCCTGTTGTTCCAGAAGCCGCGACAGTTTAGTTGCATTATTGTGATCATGCTTTAAGTTTTCTTAATCCTAGTTGCTGTCCTTGTTGGTCGGGGTGAAATGGGTCGAGCAGAGGGAGGAGGTCGTGTGTTGGTTGTTGTGGTGGTTGCAGTGGATGGGGGAGTAGTGGCTGACCCAGATGGGCCAGATGGGAAGGAGACTGGGGTTTGAGATATCCCAGCAGCTGGGACCTCGTCAGTGCTTGTGTTGTTTGGAGGTGTTTGTGTGGGAGTGGTGACAGCAGTAGATGTTTGTTCGTGTGTGTCTTCGGTGTTGTTTTGTTGGAAGAGTGTTTGGTATTTTTGGTAGAAGTTGGAGGGAATCTTTATTGTAGGGAGATTGTTGTCTTTCAGGATTCATGATGTTGGTCTGAGTCTCGAGGTCGCCGTTAGAGAGAGGGAAGGAGTAGTTGATGATAAAGTCATAGAGGATTTGTTTATCTGTGCTGGAGTCTGACTGCAATGGTGTGGTGGTAGGTGCATTGGTGACTGGGGTGACAGTTGTTGTGGCTTTTGCGTAAGAGGTGTATGTTTGGTTAGGTGCTAGTGGTGTCTTTGAATTTTGTTGCTGTTGTGCTGTCTTTTTGTTAGGGCATTTGAAGGATATCGACGTGTGATCTCCGTTGCAGTTGATGCATTTTAGAATATTTGATTGGCATTGTTTATAGTTATGGCCTTTTGTGGCGCACTTGGAGCATGATTCCTCTGTTTCCTTACATTGGTTTGTGTGGTAGCTGAATTGGTAGCATTTGTAACACTGAGTCACAGGGCGATACTCTTCGATGTTTATGTTGTATGAGGGGATGATTTGGGAAAATGCTTTGATGCCTTTGACTTTGATGTGGTCGGCCTGTTGTCGTGTCTGGAAGTGGATCTTTATCATGTATACCCTAGGGATGACATGAATGTCATCGATTGTCACGTTGTTCTTGTCTTGAAATTCAGCGCGAAGGTCTTCGGTTGTCTTTTTAAGAAGATAGTCGTCGCATCGTCGGGCAAGAATTGTCCGGGCAGATATTTGCTCTTGAGACTCTACGAGCTCAAGGCCAAGGAATTTAGGTTATCGGTTGCCGTTTGAGAGGTATATGCGTCGCGGGACGATCAGCATCGCTGGCAATGCCAACGATAACGTAAGATCCGGACACGAAACATTTTGTGTGTGGTACCTGTGTCTTGCTAAAGAAGGTGTTACTGAGGTCAGTAGTAAGTTAAGTAGTCAGTATTTTGTATCTTAAGGTCCGGTCGGGGGGTCGCGGAAAATCCATCTTAGAACCATAGGGCAAGGCCCTATGGTGCTCCGGCGGCCGAGAGACTACTATTAAGGAAGCTAGATGAACGCAGTGAAAAAAGCTCTGGAAGGGAGAAAAGGTTAGTCTGTACTCACTCTGAGAAAACTGTAGGGTTTAGGAAATTACAGTGGGGAGAACCTGTGGGGCGACATCCTACTCCTTGGTGGCTAGGGCAAGATGCGATGGTCGGCTGGTACGGGGCAAGTGGGAGATTAATAAGAGCGGGACGTCGTGCCTCGCTGTGTTGGGCCAGTAACTGCTGGCTCAGCTGGAGAAAAGAGCGAGAGGCCTCCGTGGAACAAGGGCATCCAGGGCCGGCAACAGTGGGAGAAGGAGAGCGGGAGGCTTCGGTGGAAGAAGGGCACTGCCCGGGGCCAGCAGGCAGGCAAGACCTCCGTACGTGACGAGGTCTGAAGATAAGTGATGGCTGTGGGAGGTGAAAAGAAGATTACCGCTAGCTAAAGAGAAAGTGGGGGTGAAGAGACGGGGTGAAAGAAAGTAGGAGAGTAACAGTTTATGGGCTTGACCACATTGCACAATTTTTATTTGATTTTGTTGCTTATTTATTTATTTATTTATTTATTTTTCATCATTTCTAGATATGCTGTTTATTATGAAGTTGTTATTGGTTCTGGTGGTTCCGTAGTTATTATAGTGCTACATTTGGGGAACCAACTATGTGTATTATTATGTTGAATTATGAGATTATTATATTGCTCAATTTCACTGATTCTTATGGTTTCCCAAGTTTTTAGGGCCTTGTGATAATTTGTTATATTTAATGGTGCAATGTTGTACTTCATATGTAAGTCAAATGTATTCAATTGTTCCTCCTCATTACAATGTATAAATCTTAGGGCTCTGTTTAGAATTGCTTGCATTTTTTTCTTCTGAGTCTTGGAAGCCATGAGTATTGGTATAGCAGGATATGTTATTACCGGTACTAGAAGTGTTTTTACTAATATGGTTTTAATTTTAGAGGTTAAGTTTCTAAATCTCTTTAGGTCTGATAGCACTCCATTCCCTTTATTTATTGTTTGTCTTATATGTGTAACGAAACCATTAGATGTAATTTTTAAGCCAAGTAGTTTACCTTTTTTACACGTTTCAATTTCTTTATCGTTTACTTTCATTATTTAAAATTTTTCTTCACTGGTTTTAATTTCCATAGTCTCTCAAATTTGTTGATTCTTTCTATTTCGCGTTCAACTTTTATTTGTATCATCTGCTTAGATTTACTTGGAGATGTTATAATCTGAGTGACATCATCGGCATACATAGTGTCAAGACAGCAGTGTGCTGGTGAGGGAAGGTCGTTGGTGAATAAGGTGTACAGAGTTGGTGAAAGTACACTTCCCTGTGGGACGCCACTTAATGAATGAATCACATTACTATATTCTGATCCAAAGTTTATTTTTGCTGTTCGTTTGTCTAAAAAATGCCATAATAGTTTTGCTAATATATGAGGAAGCCCCATTCTTACTATTTTATACTTAAGCCCGTTATGCCATACTTTATCGAATGCTTTGGCAACGTCTCTGAGAACCATATATACTTGTTTTTTTTTTTTTTTTTTTCTCCGCCAGAGCATTAGCAATTGTCTCATAAATAGTCGTTATGGCAGTATGTGTACCTTTATAAGCTCTGAATCCATATTGACGTTCTTTGAGAATATTGTTTTCAGTTAAAAAATTATTTAGTCTGGCCAATATAGTTCTTTCAAATATTTTTCCCGGTACTTCGAGCAAAGATATTGGTCGGTAGTTAATTGGGTTTGTGAGGGCTTTATCTTTTTTTGGTATAAATTTTATGATGGCTTCTTTAAAGATATTTGGGAAGTAACCGGCAGCGTAACAAGCATTTAAGATATTTTTAAGTTGTAGTAATGCTTTATCAGTGCATTTCTCAAGTATTATTTTATTTAGCTTAGTGGAGCCTGGAGTTTTCTTTTTAGATCTTTTTATGAATGTTTTTATTTCTTCTACTGTTATTTCCCTCGAAAGGTAATTTTTATTATTTATTCTAGTTGTATTAGCTGTAGGTAAGGGATTAACTCTTGTCACTGAATAAATCTATGTATCTATCAATATACTCTGAATGTTCTTTGTCAAATCTGTTTTCCTCATCTTCTGTAATTTTAAACACATTTTTCCATGTCTTTTCCATTAGGTTGCATTTTTCATTGTCAGTATAAAATTTATTACCATTTTCATCTTTCATGTAATTAGTATGGGTAGTGTTTTTACCTTTTAATATTTTTATCTTGTGGCAAAATCCTTTACTGTTTTTACTGTTCTCAGATATATAATTTATTTGAGCTTCCCAGCTTTGATTATACGCTTCTCTACAGCAGACTCTTAATTCGGTTTTAATTTTTTGGTACTCTCTGTATGTTTGTGGTGTCCAGCCAAAGTGTGTGGCGAACTCTGTTAATGTTTTATATTGACTTCCTAAGTTTTAAATTTCTGGAGTGGTTTTTAGCTGAAAAATATATTGATTTGATTTAGGTATAGCTATGTTCATGGCATCTTTTATTGCTTTAATCCCGCTCGAGGTTGGATCTTCCAGTTGCTGTAAATTTTTGCCATCAAGATCCACAATGTTCACTTCCCGATCAAGTTTTTGTTGGAATACTTCCCAGTCTGCTTTATGTCATTTAAATACCTTTTGTTTTTCTTTCAGAAATGGCATTATAGAAAGTTTAAATATGATAGGCAGATGGTCTGAGGTAGTGATATCCCCTGACTCGCAAATACAGTTAAGATAGTGATGCTTATTTGCAAAAATTTTGTCAGGATTTGATGAATTTTGTGTAAAAAACGTAGAAAAATGTGGTCCCAGGTGGATCAGTTTACCTTGATTGATGAGATTAATTAAGCTTCTGGCAACTGTATTATTATTGTCTCTATTACCAAAAGAAGTATGTCTACCATTAAAATCTCCGACAATATACGTCGGGATGGAATTGCTTACGGCATGTGCATGTCTGTGTATGGCAAAAACGGCCGTCTGGGGGGTAAGTAGGTAGTAGCGATTATGATAGGACCAAGACTAGTATCAATCTGTACTGCCAGGAAATCAGTGTCGAAATCATAGAGAAGTTTGTGCTTTATTTTATGTTTAATAGATATAGCAGAGCCATCAAAATTATTCTCACTGTAGTTGACTTTGTAAACTTTATAGCCAGGTATCTTAATTTCTTCGTTAGATTTTACTCCAGTACTTTCGAGAAGGATTATATCATGGTTGTTTGATATGTAATTAGGTATAAGATAGTCTTTGTTAGTTTTCCAATTCAGGAGATTGTACTGTATAATCTTTAATTTGTAGTGGAATAGTGTGACGACTACTTATTTAAGCGTCGGTCTGAATTTTCTGCGGGGGAACGATCCTGAATAAGGCCACTTCTTATCTTTCTGTATTCATCGTTATCTGTTAAATAGAAACATTTGTTTAGTATGATTTCCCCTCTGCTAAGTTTTCTTATGATGTAGTCCTCAGAATAGCTGTCATCCTTTTACTGCCATTTATATTTATTGTTCTGAAGAGCTTTGGCTAGATCTTCAGTGTTAAAGTTTGTCGGCCATCCTTGTTCTTTGGTGGTATACATTTCTAAGCCAAGATTATTGGAGTCGTTTCTTTTCTTTAATAGATTATGTACTGTTCTCTGTGCTTAATCTGCGTCTTTCCTTAGGTTCAGGTTTGCTTTGTTCAGTGGCCATATCTCCTTTTACTATTTCCATTCGACTGCTTTCATTATTATCCTGAGGCTCATCAGGATAATAATTGTAGGTAATTTATTTGCCTTCAGAACTTTATTTAGTTCAGCTTTGTATGTGCCTGGGTTCTTTTGATCTTTATTTTGAGCATGGACAACACAAAGATGGATTTTAAGTATTTCCTCTTTAGTTACTAGTGGTGTTGTATAACTAGGCATTGTGGCTGGAGGAGTAGTTTGAGTAATACTGGCATATGACATGTTTTGCCTTTCTTTTAGTTGATTTCTTTTTTCTTTTATTATTTGTTTTCTTTTACTGCATTTCATAGGTAGGGCATTATGTGGTTCATTGCAGTTTAAACATTTTTCCTGTGTTTCAGAGCATTAATGCCAAATATGTCCAACTTCAATACATTTAGAGCAAACTATAAATTATTTAGGTTGTGGAGATTCATTAGTGTGGTGTTCTTCCAGAGCGTACATTACATACAGCATTTTATGGGGATAAATGTCTCTTGTTTTATCTCGTCAGGCGGGATGCTGATATTAAAAGCTTTGAAGCCTTTTTCAATACATTTTTCTGCTGTTATTGTCTGGGTAAATGTTAACTTTAAAGTTGGTGAGTTGGGAAATTTATACACATCACTATTAATCCAGGAGTTTTGTTTTTGTATCGCATCCCCAATGTCGACTATTTGCCTCTCATAAATTATGTCATCCACTCTGGGAATGATGACAGATTTTTATACTTCGAGCTCTGGTGGCATATATGGAGTAAATCCTTGGGCCTCGAGTTCACGCATAACTTCACTTTGGAATATACTGTCAGCATGATGTTCTTTTATGGTCAGCACTGCAAATCCGTCATTAATTGTAATTATCCTGCTTACCTCGATATCTCTGGTACTGAGAGTCTCTATCAAGCTCAGCTTCTGTTCTCTGTTATTAGGTTTATATTTATTTTAATCATAGCCATAGTAACTACATTGAGTGGACGTAAACATAAGTCCAGCCACTCCCTCTGACGTGCAGGTCAGAGCAGGCCAGTACAATATATAGAGAACTATGCAGCATGGATGCTTCCCTTGGTGGAAACCGGAGCTCCCGGGGTAAAACCACCCCTGCTGACATGGTAAAAAGGTCACAAGTCATTGGTTCATTAGGATGTTAAACGCATAGGATGTTAAACGTTAAAAGTTTCATCATTGTGAAGGGTCTTCTTCGGGGGATGCCTGCCCCTTTGGGGTCAGCAAGTAGGTGGTCTTCGTTAGGTAGGTCGCGGTAGGTAGGAGGTGTCGTTGGGTTCCGGTTCCGGTATGTTCCCCAGGGTGTTGTGCCTCCGAAGCTCAATCCTACTTCCAGAAACTCTGCAGGCTTGCCCGTATGCCGCGGTACCCCTTGTTGAGACGCAGGCCAGCGTCCCAACAACCCAGGGCGCAGGTTGAGGTGGATAACACGTTGGGGGGAACGATCCCGGACCCGCCAACGTTGTCGCCCTGTGGTTGACGTTCTCGGTTCTGTCAGATCCCTCGGTTCATCCGCCATCGGGTGGTAGCTCGTCTGATCACGGGCAGAAGGGACAGACACGTTCTCGGACTAGTGGTCTGAGCGGGTCGGCAGACGCTGGAAGCTCTGTTGGATAAAACGAAGGGCAGTAGTTTGTTCATGGTGGATTGGAATAAATGGTTGTTATTACAGTTATTGGAAGACAAGGAAAAGAGAATGGTAACTTTCACCTGCATCTGGGCTCAGGGGGGTTGTTTTCAAGTCTCAGCAGGCTCCTCGGAAACCATGCATGTTGACGCTGTGGAACCTCCTCATGCATGGTCTTCAGCACCAGGTACTGGTCTCATTCCTCATCCTCCATCCGTTGCCACACCTTGCCTGCCATCTCGTGGAGGCGGACGTTGAAGGCTGGGATGGACGCGGCCTCGTGGAGCGATTCCGAGCTGGTGAACTCGTCCCATCTGGTGCCGAACGCCCAAGCCCAAGGTTCCATACACGGTCGAACGCCTTGCTCACGTCCCGCAATAGCAGGTTACAGTGGAACCCGTTTGCCTGGTGCAGTGCCATGGTTTCGGTGGCCAGTGCAATTGCGTGTACGGTGCCTCGACCTCTCCGGAACCCGTACTGAGCAGGATGAGGGTGGTTACTGGTCTCCAGATATGTACGTAGTCGTGAGTTGATAACCCGTTCGAGTATTTTCCCAGGAACCTCGAGAAAGGAGATGGGACGGGAGCTCTCCGGTCGAGTGGGAAGCTTGCCGGCCTTAGGTATCATCCGCATCTCGGCCTGTTTGAACCCGTCTGTGAAGTAGCCGGCAGAGGGTGCTGCATTGAGAATAGCCCGTAGTCTGGAAAGAACAGAACCTGGAAGATATGAAATTATAGTTTTGTTTATCTTACTTCCTTCTGGGCAGGTCGGTCTGCCGCGTTTTACCGCGGCAGTCAGCTCACAGGAGGAAATTAGACAGTCCAGTGGAGAACAGCTTGTGAGACGGACAGGGTCTGCGTTGTCATATGAGTAGATTCTGTGCACGGCATTAGCCATGTAATCCAACACCTGGTCGTTGTCGTCAATGTCATTGTCATAGTCTTTGCTGTACACACGGTCCCATATATTGGTAAAAATCGTTCCTTGTCACTGTTGGTGTACAGCATTTTATTTGTGTAGTCTATCAGGTATGTGTCTGGTCCCGTCGTGCGCCCCGAGAGACGCTTAACCTCTCGCCAGAATTTCTTGGATTCACGGTAGTTTGCAGCCAAGCTAGCCAACTTCCTGCCCCAGTGTTCTCTGGCCTCAGCCTGTCGTGAGTCATATAATGCGGCTTTAAGCTGGTTGTACCGCCTGAAGTCGTCTCGAGTCCATCCTCTCAGTGCTGCCCTATCCCGCAGTGCCTGAAATTGTATTCTGAGCAGGTGCGTGGTTCGGGAAGGCCTTGGCGCCGACGTTCAGCAGTGGTCTTTATAGTAGTCATCCAGTCCTCGAGTGCTGCGTCAATTTCCTCCAAGGAACCGTAAGTGACGTCAGGGAGATTAGGCATTTAGAGTCGTCGCTTTTAAAGGCGTCCCAGTCTGTCCTACTGAAAGATAAGGATGGAGGGGTGGGAACCAGAATAGGGGAGGTGGAGATGTCCGGGATAACAGATACATGGTCACTAGTCGTCAAGGGTCCCGGGAAAAGAGAGTAGTGGAACAAATTGGCACTGTTAGTCAGAACAGTATCAGGTGAAGACGAAGTCTGAGGGTTGAAAAAAATGGTTGTTGGTGGAGTACCCCAGGTAGGTGTGTCGTGCATTCAAGTCTCCCACCAGGAAGGCTGGGGTCTGTCTGCGTAGGATGCGTAGAAAATCACGATGAGGTAAGTAGGGTCGTCGGTGGGGGGGGGGTGAAGTGGCTTGTAGCAATGAGGAGAGGTCCGTCTTGTGTGTCTGTCTCTATGGCGAGAGTCTCAGATAAGAAATCGTCCTCGACTCTTTGATTAAGATGATACTTAACCGCAATGGCTACTCCGTCGTTTTGTTCATTGGTGTAATTTTGCTGGTACCTTCGATAATGGGGTATCTTAAGTCTTTTGTCGACACTAAGTCCATGGCTGTTTATGAGAATTACATCAGGGTCGTATTGTCGGTAGGTGTTAAGTAGGTCAAACTTACGGTTTTCCCAGGAGAGGACATTGTGTTGGATTACGAGTAGTCTTGGCATTACTTACGTGTAACAGAGAGTCTGCCGCAGAGCATGTCCACGATAATTTGCTGGGGGTTGTTTCTTGCTCTTTCGTGGTCTTGGTTGGAGTAGGTGATCCAGTTGG
>CM035176.1:4228202-4256555 GCA_020233015.1 Callinectes sapidus | reverse complement strand
ATTATTATTATTATTATTATTATTAATATTATTATTAATAGCATTATTATTACACACACATACACACACACTCTTTCTTCTTCTTCTTCTTCTTCTTATTATTATTATTATTATTATTATTATTATTATTATTATTATTACAGCAGCAATAATAATAATAATAATAATAATAATAATAATAATAATAATAGTAATAGTAGTAATAATAGTTTCCAGTATAAATAGTCAATTAATTCACAGTTTTTGAGTTTCTTTTTTTTTTCGAAAGTCACACAAAAAATACTTTCACAATAATTAATTAATATACCGGGAACAGTATCACTTGGGAAGGGAGGTCCATCGCGCACACCCTCTCCCCCTGACGTCCCATCACACACTGTCTTCTTACTCCAGTGCTGCCAGGTCGAGTTGCCATATTACCCTGTATTCCCCGTTAACATTACCCTGTTTGCTTTGAAATTACCCTGTTTGTTTTCCTTTATAAATAAACAGGTGATATATATATATATATATATATATATATATATATATATATATATATATATATAGAGAGAGAGAGAGAGAGAGAGAGAGAGAGAGAGAGAGAGAGAGAGAGAGAGAGAGAGTATATCTACGACATATATCTGGGCAGCAATAAAATAACTTAATATAACAAATGTATTTCATCACGAACAGATTTGGAATGTCTTGTTTAAGAAGAGTTGAAAGGGAGTTATTTACCCCCATCATCACATTTGCACCGTCAGCAGCAAAGCCTATCATATTTTCCTTGTATGGTATATCAGCATCTCTGAACACAGACTTAATATGTTCATAAAGGCTGGAGGCAGTGGCACTTTCCAATGGAACAAGCGTTAGAAACATATCCTTCACACCGTTCACTGCTGCTACCCTGGCTACCAAAGCTAGATGTTTAATGCAGCCACGATCTGTTGATTCATTCGCTATCAACGAAAAGCAACTGTTTCTTAGAAGATCAAGCAAATCATCTTGCTCCTTCCTACCCAACACATTCTTCACAATTGCCGAGCATTTTGTCTTACCACACTTGAATTTTTTTGCTACGACAGAGTCAGGACACATTGCCTTAATCACAGGAAGAAGGCGATCAACGGCTGTAAAAGGGAGATTAAGTTCACTGACAACAGCCGCTAACCTAATTTCACCTTCTTTCACCAGTTTTTCTGTCTTACTGTACCCACTTACAGATGGCATATCTAGTACGCTCCTTGTATTCTCCAGTCTTTCACATTGTTCACATGTTTTACTGTTGCAGCATGTCTTTCAATTTCTGATTTTCCTGCTTTTCCATCATAATTGCAAACTTTGCAATGGTAAAAAAGTGATCCTTTACTGCTTTTACTTAGCCAGCCCTTGAATTTCACATCGTCCTCCCACTTTTCACTGTACTTTTGACTATAGGGCGAACGTTTACGCTTTGCTGGTGGCGTGGTGCATGGTGAGGCCATGGTTGTAACGTTAGTAAGGCCGAACACAGCAACTTCGTCTGAGGACTGCACAGTGCACTGACTGACTGACCGTCACTGACGTGTGTGTGACTGCCGCGTGAAGCCTTAGTCCGGTTACGTACTGGTCGGTGACACGTTCAAGACGAACTTTAAACGGACCCGTGGCGGTGCAGTACCTCCCCCCCCCCCGTCTCTCTCTCTCTCTCTCTCTCTCTCTCTCTCTCTCTCTCTCTCTCTCTCTCTCTCTCTCTCTCTCTCTCTCAACATGTAAATCAATTTCATTGGGTTTTGCATTTTTTTTTGCCTAGGCCTATTGCGCCTGTATTATTCGGGGCCTGAGATTGTCGGCCCCAACCCGTTTATGACGAAATTACCCTAAAATTCTGTCTTTTTCTATACTTCTACCCTGTTACCCTGATAGCACTCAAATTACCCTAAAACAGGGTAATTACCCTGCACCTGGCAGCACTGCCGCTGACTGAGGGAGAGCGGGACAGCTTTTGTGAGAGAGCAGAATACCGCGCTCTGATTCGCTAGAAGCTGTGACGTCAGAGCGTCATGCAGCCTCCCATTGGAGGAAGTGTGACGGGAGCGGCAGGAGTGAGATAATTATGTCCTTCTGCCTGGGCGCTTCTCTGGCATTGTCTGCCTAGCGTCAATAAATCTTATCATATACTTGTAAAGAATAGAAAATTGAGCCTTATAGAAGTAAGGAAGAGGGACGTAAGTCCATGCAAGCTATCCAAGCTGCAAGCTGTCCATTTGAGCTATCCATAAATATTTCCTCTTACTTTACATTACTTTTATATATATATATATATATATATATATATATATATATATATATATATATATATATATATATATATATATATATACACACACACACACACACACACACACACACAAACTTATACACTGGGAACAACACATTTTTCAGTTTCGCACCATATAAATATATATCGCACTCGATGTAAGAATGACAATAACACTTTGATCTGATGATCATTCCCCATTACCCTCTTCTAAAACAGCTTAATGACTATAAGTCCACAAATATGAATCACCGGTGTTGTGCCATCCTAAATTATTAAGGAGGCGCGAGTGTGGGAAGTACACAATAACCAGCAGGTGAATGAGTGAATGAATGAATGAATGAATGAATGATGATGATGATTAAGGAGCAAATAGAATGGAGCAGGTGGTAAGAGGCATAGTTAAGTTGAATAGTGTTTGTCCGATAATAATTTTCTTGAACCACTACGAGTTATTTACTTATTTTGGATGGTGTTAATTTACTGTTCGAGTTCAATAATTCGTAAAGCTGAATACCTCTCAAAGCCTTTGTTTCCTTCATTTTTTTTCTGATGCAGAGTAGCTCATATTATACATACATAATCCTGAAAAAAAGAAATAAAGAAAGAGTAGCCTCGTCCAGCCGGAGGGAATGCACCTGGAGGAGTTTGAGTCAACCTATAAATTTTATCATTTGTAGTTGATATTCGATTTGAAACAACACTCCCACAGGAAATAGAGTTAGTTATGATGTTACTTAGTATGGGTGCAGTTTGATTGAGAGAATGCCTCTCTACGTGGAAGGATAAATAAAAAAAAATATTGAATAATAATAGCCTATACCAGCTTGTCGCGCACCTACTACACTGTATGGTGAGCTCAGCTGTGTGGGCAAGTGGATCCTTGGAGAGCGTCATTGGAGACATTGCCACCGCCGTCGCTGCTGCTGCTGCTGCTGCTGCTGCGAAGATACTGACTTTAATCTAGTCAAACACCTTGGGGGTGGGGGGGGGGGAGACTTTGCCTCCTCTGCTGGACTAACCCTGACGGTCAGGGGGGGGGGGTGCACTTCTCTTCTAACTTGTTTAATATTTTAGATGGACATAATAGAAATGAGAGAGAGAGAGAGAGACCACTTATATTGCAGTGTGTGACTTCTCTTCTAACTTGTTTAATATTTTAGATGGACATAATAGAAATGAGAGAGAGAGAGAGAGAGAGAGAGAGAGAGAGAGAGAGAGAGAGAGAGAGAGAGAGAGAGAGACCACTTATATTGCAGTGTGTGATGGGGGGACTTCTCTTCTAACTTGTTTAATATTTTAGATGGACATAATAGAAATGAGAGAGAGAGAGAGAGAGAGAGAGAGAGAGAGAGAGAGAGAGAGAGAGAGAGAGAGAGAGAGAGAGAGAGAGAGAGAGAGAGAGAGAGAGAGAGAAGACCACTAATATTGCAGTGTGTGATGTGGTCTAAGCCCTACCCAAAGATCGGTCAACATGAGCTCTGAGCTCGCTCCGTAGGGAAAGGCTGGCTGGCTGACCAACAAGCGACCGAGGAGGTGAATAACTAATAGACACTTTTTTTTATTAATATTTTAAAATTTACATTGTACAAAAGACATGAATAAATTTTGTTGGTGAATAAACTAATGTTTGATATTAAGATTGGAGAATAGAATGTATTTAAAAAAAAGTAACTGCATACTATGGTGGTTCATTCCTTATCGCTAACCTTAAAAAATCTCACCTTATTACGTAACCTAATGATTTTTTCTACACACACACACACAGAGAGAGAGAGAGAGAGAGAGAAAGAGAGAGAGGGAGACACACACACACACACACACACACACACACACACACACACACACACACACACACACACACACACACACACACACACACACACACACCCAAACCACACACACACACACACACACACACACACACACACACACACACACACACACACACACACACACACACACACACACACACACATATATATATATATATATATATATATATATATTACTGTTGTAGAGACATACATAGTAAATAGTAAAGTAAATAGTACATAGTAAATAGTAAACCCAAATAAGTAGGTCATAATCTGCTTTCAGGATCTACTGAAGCCACTGTAAGCAGAGAGGGTGTTCATCATGTCTGCACTGTCTTGTTGAGCGCCAAGTGAGTGGAAGAAGTCTCCATGCCTCAAAACCACTCACCAGCGTTGAGGAGAGCAGCTCTAGAGTTCTCAAGGATTTAAGAACTTCCGTATAGTTATTGGGGCCATGGAAGGTAAAATGTATGTATACTTTATAGTATTTGATTTTGTGCTATTTCTCTGTCCTCCACATTGATAACACATACATATGGTGGCTCGTATATGGCTAGTGTATATTATGATGAGTTGAAATACCCCTTCTTTTGTGTACAGGAACCCATGTTGCTCTTAGGGCCCCCCGACTGTTGCCGAGGCCTTGTACGTCAACAGAAAAAGATATCACTCCATGGACGTATGTATATCTCGTCTGAATGGAGTGATCCTCAGCTATTGTTCTCAAGATTCCTCCGTATTTTACTACTGTGATGCCAGTTTACCTAGGCATTGGGTGTAATCAACACAACCTAACAACAGGCATTTTTTATACGATTGCAGTATGATAAGCCTTCAGAGTATATATAAATAACAGTTTAGTTGATTGAGGTAAGTCATATTCCCCTTTGACAAACTTTTGTATATACATATTTCTCTATGTATGTATTTCTCGTGTGGAGCAACAGTGATTTGAAGGAACGATTAACAGAGGGGAGTTTGGGGAGTATTTGCTTATTGGTGAGTACTGTACTGTACCTACCTTCAATACGTAAAACAGTCTATGAGTATTTGTGAGCCGTATGTGTCCTATGATAATAGCCAGAACACTCATCACCCTGTTGTATTATATATTGCTTTTATATATTAACTTAGCTTAACTTTATATATTAACTTATATATTAACTTAGTAATTACCTTCAAATTTCCATCACAGGAAAACTGTGGCACCACACCAAGCCTACTTACTTCATAATTTAATCATAAATATTCTGAAATGTTATCTTAATATTGCAGGTGATAGTGGGTACCCCCTCGAACGTCACCTCATGTTGCCTGTAAGTGACCCATGCACACGAGCAGAGCACACATACAACAACAAAGCTCACTCCAGAAGAGTCATTGTGGAGCAGACAATACTGGCATGCTCAAGATTATATATTGCTTTTATATATTAACTTAGCTTAACTTTATATATTAACTTATATATTAACTTAGTAATTACCTTCAAATTTCCATCACAGGAAAACTGTGGCACCACCCCAAGCATACTTACTTCATAATTTAATCATAAATATTCTGAAATGTTATCTTAATATTGCAGGTGATAGTGGGTACCCCCTCGAACGTCACCTCATGTTGCCTGTAAGTGACGAGTCATTGTGGCGCAGACAATACTGGCATGCTCAAGAGTCGCCTTAGGTAATGAGAATAATATATCTCCCGTTGAACAGATTGAAATAATATAAACATCTGTTTATAATACTAAAATCACTGTGTTTATGTGCATATCTTATTATAAAATTGGAATCCGTTCTTTTAGTATAAAATCATATTTCCATTGGTGTCTGCACTCTTCTGGAAGTGTACTCCAATATAAACCTTGGAAGTGTGCAAGAATAATACATTCTTGTATACTCCTACATTATCGGTGGATGAAGCGTGGCATCCTTGTTCCTGCTGGTGCGTGTACTTGTTGAATTTAGCAAAGTCTATTCACGAATGGGACATCATCATGTGTCCTGAGTTAATGGGAATAGACATATAAAGTCATAACCTTATGAATAATTTCATAACCCATCAAAATGGTGGTGTTGGTATTTATACTAGCGAATATCCTTTTTACCCCATGTCAATTACTGAAAACGCTAAAATAATTAAAACATTATAAAATATGGGGTCATCAGGAAACTCAGAGATAGTTTCTTAGAATCATGCCAGGTATATAAATATTACATCTAGAATTTTGAAGAGGATTATGGTTTATTAAAATAATGCCCTAAACTGTTCTAACCTAACCTAGCTAACAATAGCCTAACCTTACAGAACCTAACGTAAGCTTACCTGACCTAGCCTGAGCAACTCTAGCTTAACCTAACCCAACATAACCACAATATTATTATCACAAAACTCTGTTTCAATACTTTACAGCTCATAGGAGAACACGAAGTGTCGTGGAGAGAGGAATTGGCCGATGGAAGCGATGATTTCATGCATTCCACAGTGAATTTTGTCCTACTCCTTCCCCCAAAAGTGTGCAAAATCATTTTTCTCTGTGCTAAGTTGCACAATAACTATGCAAAGACAGAAATATTTATATACTTCTGGAAGATGATGCGGGACATGGCCAACCGTGGTATAGTGGAACCGCTTGCACTCTGAGGGCCTTGGGGTCCCCGAGCGCATAGGTGGTTCGAATGCTGACTACGGTCTGAGTGGAGATTGGGCGTCCACTCGGGGTAACGGTCCACAAGTGAGTGGGCTTTCAGATAGGTCTCCAATAGGTGATCTTCTTTAGCCCATAAATTCACATTAAAAAAAAAAAAAAACTCAGATTGTATATAAAAAAAAAATAAAAAAAAAACTAGCAGAGTACATGTAGATGGCTGAAAATGACAATAATGATGATGACGGTGACCATCTCCAGCCTCTCCCTGCAGGTCGTCAAGGCCGTGATGGATTGGTCTACACTCTACAGGGAAGAGGTGGCCAGACTCCCTCTCAAGGAATTCAAGTGAAAGGACTTTTTTTTTCTAAAATCCCCGAAACTAACAAAAATGTTGTTAAAAGGACTTTTTAACATTTGGAACGTAGTAATCAGTAATTTGTATTTTGTGGTATAATTGAAATATTCACTTATGACATTAGCAATCATTTGCCAATACATGTTGCTCTTCCAAAGATTCGCTATGAAAAGAGCTCCTTCCATGTTGTTGAGATTGTGACTCTTAATTGCCCGGTAGGAGATGTAGCGTTCTCCCCTAAGCTGTTGCGGCGCCTAATGGAATAGTTTCTGTTTCACCAGTTTGGGCGATGTGAGCCTTTAGGTGTGGCCCACAGTTCTTGAAGTTGTCTGAATAAGTTTTGTCACCCACACCAACCTCCTCACATTATACTGTAGGTGCGCGAGAAGCTGGTATAGGCTATTTCCAAGAACTTTTTATTCTTCCGTAGAGGCTTTTTTATTTATTTATTTATTTTTTTTTTTTTTTATTAAACTGCACCCTCATAACTTTACTTCCTCTGTGAGTGTTTCAAATCGAAAGATCAACTACAAATTATCAAATTTATAGGTTGAGTGAAACTCCTCCAGGCGCATTCCCTCCAGCTGGATGAGGCTTCCGTTTTTTTTTTTTTTTTTTTTCAGGATTGATTGTATATGAGCTATTCTGCATCCGCAAAAAAAAAAAAAATAAATAAATAAATAAATAAATAAATAAAAAAAAAACTGAGGTTTTCAGCTTTACAAAATTTTGAACTCAAAGAGCACATTGACACCATCCCCCCCAAAATAATAATAAATAAAAACAAAAAAACTCTTAGTGGCCCACAAGAAAATGATCGGACATACACTATTCAACTTAACTATGGTCCCTTGCCACCTGCGCCATTCTGTTTCCTCACGAATCATCATTATTCATTCATTCACCTGCTGCCCCTTGTATACTTCCCACACTCGCGCCCCCTTAATTAATTGTGGATGGCACAACACCGGTGTTCATATTGGTGGACTTCTGTACTTTTGCTGTTTTGAAGAGGGTGATGCGGAATGATTAACAAATCAAATTGTAATTGTCGTATATATATATATATATATATATATATATATGTATATATCGCTCTGGATACTACAATAACAATTTGATTTGTTAATCATTCCGCATCACCCTCTTCAAAACAGCAAAAGTACAGAAGTCCACCTATATATATATATATAGATAGATAGATAGATAGATAGATAGATAGATAGATAGATATATAGATAGATAGATAGAAATAGATAGAGATAGATAGATAGATAGATATTTGCTACGAAACTAAAGTGTGTTGTTACCAGTGTATAAGTTTGCCTATATATACACCAAGTAGTCAAAAGTAAGAGGAAATATTAATAAATAACTAAAATTAAGCTATTTGTGTGCAATACATGGGTGGTGGATTTAGGTTTACCCTTAAAAAAAAAAAAAAAAAAAAAAAAAAATCATCCAATTAATCATTTTGATGAATACAACAGTTATGTTTCAAGCACATATGGCCAAGTAGATCCCTACACAGACACACAGTAATGGGATGGGGTCGCATAATGTATAATATATAGACATTAAAGTTTGCTTAGTAGGTTGATGTCTAATCCTATACACTACTGTGTATTTTAGAGAGGTGCAAGTTTACTGCTTTATGTGAATACTGAAGAATTTGATGTCCGACTCTTTATAATATATTTCCATCCAGTTTTAAAGGTGGAATTTGCTATTGTTGTGTGGGGAATCATCTGAAAATATCGCAGAACGTCCCACTTGAAACCGCGACTAGCCGTGACTGTGGTGGCGGAGAGGCGGAGCTTACGTAGGCTATGGTTTAATTAATCTTGTATTTGTATTTTGCGAAACTGTGGCTCCTGGGTTATGTCACAAACAGATATTATATGAAAAGAGGTACTTAGCCAACACAGATGAGTACAAAGTTCATCAAGAGAAAGAAATGTTTAAAAGACTTTGTAGTCGAATGTAATGAGAGCAGGCATTTGTTGGACTCCCTGTTGTAGCATGGCTCCTATTCTCTTGGGTAAGGGATTAAACCTTAACAGTTACTTTATATATATATATATATATATATATATATATATATATATATATATATAGAGAGAGAGAGAGAGAGAGAGAGAGAGAGAGAGAGTTAAGATTTAATTCCTTATCCAAGAGAACTGGAGCCATGCTATAACAGGGAGTCCAACATTACGCTGCTCATATCACTCTGCTACAAAGTCCTTTACACATTTCTTTATATATATATATATATATATAATCCCTAGACAGACACATAGTACATGAGATAGGGATAGCATGGAGAATAATATATCGATATTAGAGTTCCCTTAGTAGGTTGTACAGTAGTAGGTTGTCTTATCCTATACACTACTCTACATAAGAGTTTTAACTTTACTGTTTCTATTTTCATATATAATAATCTATCATTTTATATGGCTGACTCTTTATATTACATTGCCATCTAGTTTCAATGGTGTAATTTACTAGTGTTGTGTTGGGAATGGTCTGCAAATATCGCAGAACGTCTGGCTAGTGAGCGTGTCAAGCCCTGACTGATATACAGTACGTAGCAGGCAGGTGGAGCCTATGCTAACATTATTCGGTATGGTTTAATCGTGCATTTGTATTTTACGGAGCTGTCTCTTGTGTTATGTGACAAACAGATATTGTATAAAAGGAAGTACTCGGATAACATGAGTGAGTAAGAAGTCTATCAGGAGAGAGAAATGTTTGAAGGAGGGGCAGAGTGTATCCAAATATCTCTTGCATAGGGAATTAAACTCAAAAAGTTCTGCTGGCCACTGTATCCTTCTCCACGGGTTGTTACCAGTCTCCTGGCGACGCAGAACACTGCAGTACACGAACCATATGAGGAACCCATACATTAGTGCCTGGTGTAACAATATTCTCGTGAGCAGTCCTGAAACAGTACATGTAATTAAGGGAAGTAATTAAGTAAGGAACGCTTGATGGATTCCGGGAAAGAGAAGACAAAAGATAATGAAGCCTAATGCTGTCACCAACATCATCAACATGAGGTTGGTGGACAAATGTTATAATTATGATGATTGGATTCATCATTGACTGTCTCAGAAAAGGCTGTAAATGGTATAAGAAAGCTTTCCTCCATATCATCGACATGTGTATGCTAAATACATACATACTTTACTACAAGATACAGGTCTGTGTGCTATCTCAACATTCTCTGGCATGGCACTGTTCAGTGGGACTGTCATCACTGTCATCACTTGAGAGGTTCCGCTAGGTGACTGACTGCTCAGACTCCAAGACGACACTTAATAGATGCACTTCCTCACCGACTTCAAGCACGTGACTACCTGAATATGCACTATATAGAGCTTCTCCCTCCTACGGGATCCAGGAATGTGGGCTTAGGACGCTGTTATGTGCGTAGCCACTCCTCACGTAAGCCAATTGAGAGGAAACAAACCAGTAATAAGTATTATGAGTGGAACGTGCCTCTCTGCATTGTACCTTGCTGTGTTCCGAGAGCACCACATTTCCAAGACATACTGGTAATATAAATGTCTGTGACAAGAACCATGAAGTGCACCACTTTATCCAACTCCAGCCAACTGTAGTAATCACACTCTTTGTAATCTAAAAAAATAAAAACAGCATATTTTTGTTTTTCTCTTTCCTTTTGTTACACAATGTGACTACAGCATTCTGGCGTGGATGCTAATTCATTGCTAAGTTTCGCATGTAACGCTAAGCATTGATTTTTACAATAAAACTATAGTTGAGCCTTTGTATGGATGCGTTTCACATAAACTCTAATATATATATATATATATATATATATATATATATATCTTTTATGTCCGAGTGATAGAAAAAAGTACATTTGTCAACAATAATGTGCATTCATACTTCCGACTTCACAATTCCGTACTCGTTCTACTAATGGTCATGTAACGTTCAAATTGATGTCAAAGAACAGCTGAAGGTGTGTATGACAGCGTTTACAATGATATGTACTTCATTAAGTAACGTGGGTTCAGTAGGAGAGAAGGCACATGAGGTGGTGGAAGAGAGGCATAATATAGTATGTTTTTGCGTGAATATGATGATGCCCAGTGTATAGGAATAGAAATGCAGGAATAGGACCTGTGGCAAACTGTTTTAGTGAAGAAGCATCATAATGATGTATTTGTAGCAGAAATGACATCCAAAGTCAGGTAACGCAAATAAAAAATATATAAAACCGATCAGCCTATGCGCTGTTCACACCAAGTAAATCCCCAACTAAATCTCCAAGCAATTTGCTCTTGAATTAACAACCTTCACTTATTTGATCACGGCCAACTATTTACTAGAACCTTACCAACCTAAGTATGAGATGCACTACCATAATAAGAGTGATCCATCCATGAGGGGAGGGGGGGGGGGGATGACGATTATTATGGTTAGGCTAATGGAGGATCATCTCGGCTGTAGGCTGGCTACACTGTAGTACCAGCCCTTCTGAGAGGAGGCTGTTTATCAATCAGACTGGATCCGTAAGAAGCCTCATAACTACTACCTCTAAGGACGAGTTTTAAAACAAATAATGAATTTCAAATGTTTAGGTTTAATAATTGGGTGAAACACCTCTCGATACGCGAGGTGCGTAAGCTTTACCAGGAACAACGCATACAATATATATATATATATATATATATATATATATATATATATATATATATATATATATATATATAGATAGATAGATAGATAGATAGAGAGAGAGAGAGAGATAATGTTGCGAAACTAAAAACTGTGTTGTTACTTGTATAAAAGTTCTCTCTCTCTCTCTCTATATATATATATATATATATATATATATATATATATATATATATATATATATATATATATATATATATATATATATATATATATATATAAAGTAAGAGGAAATATCAATGAATAACTATAATTAAGCTATTTGTGTGAAATACATTGGTGGTAGATTTAGTTTTATCTAAAAAAATCATGCATATAATGATTATTTTGATTTAGGCAACATTTATGTTTAAGGAAATCTGCCTGGACAGACACTAAGTAATGAGAGAGGGGCAGTATGGTGTATAATATATCGACATTAAAGTTTGGTTTGTAGGTTTATGTCTGACCCTGTACACTAATCTACGTATTTTTGGGAGGTATAAATTCACTGCTTTATATGAATACTGATAGTTACTTTATATATATATATATATATATATATATATATATATATATATATATATATATATATATATATATATATATATATATATATATATATATATTCCTTTGATAGACACACAGTACATGAGATAGGGATAGCATAGAGAATAATATATATCGATGTTAAAGTTTCCTTAGTAGGTTGTAGGTTGTCTATTAAGGTAAACATGGTCACTGAAGAGAAGAAAACATATGAAACGAAAACTGAAATACAAGTAATAATTAATTGCCGTGAAGAAAAGAATGGTCTGGATTACTTCTTGCCCTTCCGAACGCCAGCCGTGCTCCGAGACACTTCAGACATCGCTAATACACGCCCATTAATAAACGCCAACATGTACACAACAGCGCGCCGCCCACAACACTGCTTCACTCACTCACTCGCCTCACTGCCGGCTGCTGCAATGAAAAATATGATTTAACTAATTAGTATCACATTAAATGCTTTGTTCAGGATTAAGTAAACTTTAGGAAAAGAAATAAACATGGTGATTTAAGACAAGGAAAACACGTGATATGAAAATAAAAATAAGAATAATTTTCCAGATTTCTTATACTTTGTATAATGACAAAATAAGGCGCTATTTGAAGCCAAGTCCCAAAATGTCCTTCTCCATCTTTAATAGTAAGTAGGAAATGTAATAACTATATCGGTGATATATTTATTTATATATAATTTAATACACCCACACCCACACCCACACACCACACACAGAGAGAGAGAGAGAGAGAGAGAGAGAGAGAGAGAGAGAGAGAGAGAGAGAGAGAGAGAGAGAGAGAGAGAGAGAGAGAGAGAGAGAGAGAGAGAGAGAGAGCAGACCTTCGCCTTGTCCTCCAAGGAGACACACTGACTTCTCAGGATGAGGACGAGATGCTGGGGGTCACATATGACAGTAATAAGCTGACCTTCAGATCTCACATAGGGCAGCTTGCCAGGGAGGCCTCAGGGAAGCTGGCATCACTGAAGAGAATATCACATCTCCTGAACAGCCTGATTGTCATTTATATGAAATTTGTATTTAAACATTTCGAGAGTGTTGAATTAAAATATCATCACAGATTTTCCTTACCACGTAAGGTTTAGGCCCTCATTTGTAGAGCTTATTATATATTAAAGGACTAAATAAAATAATAGAAAATTTGCCTGATCGTTTATATAGAGAAGATTGAATGAAAGAAATGTAAATCAGACTTATGAAAATGTACTCTTAACTGTTCTTTATAATTGTAAAATCAGAATCCTTTATTCTTGTCTTGAAAACTACGTCTGTAGCCTTTACGTTTATAGGCATTTAGGCTGCGTTTACACCAAGCGAGTCGAGTGAAGGCGAGTCATCACGCGTCATGAATCGCCACCCCAGTCTAGCATTAGTTTGTATGGATCTTTGAAAAAACCGTTTACACCGAAAGAGTCGAGTCAAGTTAAGACGCGTCGCGTCAAGTCACATATAGGTCTGGATCCATTTTTTGCATCAGTCACAGCGAGTCCGTCGTGATGTGATCACTGATCATGCAAGTGGATTTCCTAATCAACTTAGTTCGAGAGCGCCCTGCTATATATGATCCCAGTGACCTCAGCCACCGGGATCGTGATGTCATAGCTGCCCTGTGGAAGGAGGTTGCTGCTGCACTTAAGTGTACAGGTAAGACAACAGTTTTATTCAGTATGAATTTTACCTAAAACTATGAAGTGTACACTAGCTTTATTTACTATGAACTAAACATTAGGCTTATTCACCATGAAATATACATTACTAGATCATTCTGTCTTGCCACTCAAGGGCTCCACCTGGGGAAACAAAATATTCTTTCAAGATATCACGCACTGCCATAGCTTCTGTTGTAGGCCTTGTGCTTCTTGTTTCTGTCAGGCTTGAGTTTGAATAATTGGATTGTGTTGCATCATGAACATCATCACTTGGAGAGTAGTTGAAATTGTTTTCAGGTTGAATGAAATTATGAAGCACACAAATACTTTTCACCAATGATTTAGATACTTCAACACTAGTCTCCATTGATGTCTGAAGTACACCAAATTTCTTAGCTAGCATTCCAAAGACACATTCTACTGTTTTTCTAGCTCTGCTGATCCGATAGTTGTATACTCTTTTGGAGTAGTCCAAGTCCTTCCTAGGATATGGTCTCATTAGATTAGGCTTCAGAGGGAAAGCTTCATCTCCCACCACAAAGAATGGTATTTTATTGGCAGTATTTGGTATTTCACTTGACTGTGGAATACCTAAATATCAAGAAAAAAAATTATTACCTCCCCATATTTGATTCGGTGAAAACTGAACTGTCACTGTTTCGTCCATATGATCCTACATCAATCAATGTGAAGCAATAGTTGGCATCAGCAATGGCTAAGAGAACAAGATAATGGCTATTCTTTATAATTATAGGAAAGTGACCCAGCTCCAGCCGGACATTTCAGCCGACAGTGTTTGCCATCAATACTCCCAATACAGCAAGGAATATTACATTTGTCGAAAAATGTTCTGGCTATTTCTTCCCATTAGTGTTCATTAGGTACTGGCAAATATTGTGGTTGTACTGTTTCCCATAATATGGCATGACTGGTTTCCTTGACAATCTTGTGTACTGTGGCCCTACCGACACGAAACTGGTAACCAAGGGAAGCAAAAGTAACCACGTCTGGAAAAAAAAATACAATAACAAGCGTTAATTAAAATTTTTATAGTAAATAACCGTTCAGTAAAAGTCATTACCATATAATGATTGTGATCTTATACCTTACCACTATACTTTAATATAATATAATATATATATATATATATATATATATATATATATATATATATATATATATATATAGATATATATATATATAGATATATATATATATATATATATATATATATATATATATATATATATATATATATATATATATATATATATATTTTAGTAAATAACCGTTCAGTAAGTCATTACCATATAATGATTGTGATCCTATACCTTACCACTATACTTTAATATAATATAATATAATATATATATATATATATATATATATATATATATATATATATATATATATATATATATATATATATATATATATATATATATACTATATATATATATATATATATATATATATATATATATATATATATATATATATATATATACACTATAATGATACACAATGCTGATATAATGCTGTATGAGCCTAGGAACATAAAATTTATAATTGAAATATATTGTGTGTGTGTGTGTGTGTGTGTGTGTGTATATATATATATATATATATATATATATATATATATATATATATATATATATATATATATATATCTATATATATATATATATATATATATTTTTTTTTTTTTTTTTTTTTTTTTTTTTTTTTTTTTTTTTTTTTTTTTTTTTTTTTTTTTTTTTTTTTTTTTTTTTTTTGTAGTAAATAACCGTTCAGTAAAAGTCATTACCATATAATGATTGTGATCCTATACCTTACCATTTGTATCATTTGATAGAGGTACTGATGTGACCTTCTGCTCAGCATTCCATCCAATCACACAACGTATTATATCTTTACAGCAAGGGACGATTAACTTCTCTGCAATATTGTGAGGTTTCTTCTCTTGTGCAATTCTAAGTGATACCATGTAGGATTCACGCAACCCAGCTTCATTTTGTTGACTGAAATGCCCTGAACGATCAAGACGTGCTCGCTTCAATCCCTCTTCTTTTTGCTTGAAGAAAGCAGTACTCTGACTTTTAACATTTGGATGACAACTGTTTAGATGGCGTTTGAGAAAGCGAGGCTTCATACACTCCACTGATAAAACCTTGTGGCATATGACACACTGTGGAAATTCACAGCCATTTTTGTCGATGGCAGTGAATCCATACTGAATGTAACTTTCATCATACTGTCGTTTCTTCGCTGATGAAGCCATAACGATATCTGAAATTGTAAAAAAATAAAATAAAATAAAATAAACCAAAGAAAAATATATGATTTGACAAACAGGTATATTATCGATTATGCCGTTATAAGAATATTCATTACACAAGCAACATGCATATAGTACCTCATTTAGGTAAACAATGTGCTGGAGACAGGCAACAACTACTATGTTCATCAGTGCCTGGCGGCGGCCAACTGACTGACTGGTCGGTCAATCAGTCACTGACTCCTCGCAACCGTCCCCTCCCTACACCCTACAGTGGCCTACACTCAACCGGAGCTCTGTTTGAACGTGATCTGACATGACGCACCCCCCCCCCCCTCTCTCTCTCTCTCTACGGATTATTATTATTTTTTTTTTTCGTCAGCCATCCAAGTACCCCTGGAAACCTTCCTGCGAACCCCAGGTTGAGAACCTCTGTTTTAGATGAATCATGAGGATTCTCCATTCTTCAGGGTTGTAACATACACCAATTTTTTCTACGAGTCCTTCGGAATGGTACAATACACGAAGTCATTTTCCTGGTCAAAATAAGGAGTGAATACTTTCTCACGATGACGATACCAAGAATATGATGTGCCATGAGCTAACAGATTCTTAGATTTAAGTCTTGCGCTTAAAAGCTGTGCTGATTCCTTTGCCAGTCCTAGATCCCTCACCAGATCATTTAATTCACTATGACCAAACACTTGAGGTTCATTGTTCTTATCTTCATAGCAGAAATCTCATTCATCATCAATGATGATTTCGGAGCCTGAATTAAGTTGTACATCGTCCAGATATGTTGGAGGTGATGGGACTGGCACAGCGGGACCATGAGGAATAGGTAGCAATGCTGATGGAAGATTCGGATA
This sequence comes from Callinectes sapidus, assembly GCA_020233015.1. NCBI lineage: Eukaryota > Metazoa > Arthropoda > Malacostraca > Decapoda > Portunidae > Callinectes > Callinectes sapidus. The sequence goes on along the minus strand of CM035176.1, from coordinate 4,239,395 downwards.
GGCAATATTTTTCTTTGTCTTCGAGCTATACCCTTTGACTTTGTATGTGCAGAAATAGCAATCATCACTTTTTTTTTTTTTTTCTGCTCCCCCCCATATCATTGGAACCTCGTAGCGCATGGACTTCTTACTTTTTGGCCATTGCCCCAATTCTTCCATACACATTGAACAAACTATATGAGGAGCCCAGTCCTTCCTTATCTTGGTCACCCAGCTTCACTCCAAAGTATGCCTAGTATGTTTTTTTTTTTTTTTACGGAATCCGTAATATTTCTTCCTTGCTTCTGTGCAACAAATTCTCCACAAACGTAACAGTAGCTATTCAGACTTGTTAAGAAACCTCTAGAAGCCATCTTACATGCTATTCTTTAATATAAGGGAACATAGTTACTGAGCGCGTTGTGGGATTTCACACTACGTTTAAATTCAATCATTCGCTAACAAGGGGGTTTAGCTCAAATCTCATAGGTGATATTTTTACAATGCATAATTATACGAGGTTTACAGAATGAGGAGACAAGGGGAAATAAGGCAAATTAAATTCAAATTGAAATGAAACTGTGCGGGGGACACACTCACACAGCCAGTTCAGCCCACCAATACTCGCGCCACTAGGCTACGCTTGAAAAACTGTCCAGTCCCCCGCAAATACTCAGGACTCATAACAATAGCAATAATTAAGAATAAAAACCGCATAAAACGAAGCACATAAGCGGCACATTGTAAAAATAATAACGAGATAATAAGAGAAGGTATGTATACTGAGGCGAAGGGAGTTAGTTCATGGGAGGCAGGATCAAAGGAAATAGAAAATTGAATATTCTGGAAAAAAAAAAAAACTTGATGTGATACAGCAATTTCACTGGTAAATTTGAAATCAGCTTGTTATAAATTTTAAATTTCACCTAGTAAATTTGAAAAAAAAAAAAAAATGTTGATTGCAGGCCTGAGCTATCATACAACCAGTTTTGTGCATGAGGAAGCTGCAAAAACTATTTTATTAAAAGACATGTTTCTCCATGCAGCTTGTGCATATTGATCAATGAATTCATTGATATCTATCTATCTATATCTATATCTATCTATCTATCTATATATATATATATATATATATATATATATATATATATATATATATATATATATATATATATATATATATATATATATATACTATATATATATATATATATATATATATATATATATATATATATATATATATAGTATATATATATATATATATATATATATATATATATATATATATATATATATATATATATATATATATATATATATATATATATGAGAGAGAGAGAGAATGTATGTATGTATGGCCGTCTTTCCTTATAAAAAGTAATTTTTTCTTTAAGCAAGAGATATTAGACTAGATGCCTGATTTTTTTTTTTTTTTTTAATATATATATATCCACCAACCATATATTGAACACAAATAAATAGCTTAATTTTAGTTACATTCATAAATATTTCCTCCCACTTTGTATTAATTGTATATTTAGACACAAACTTATACTCGGGTAACGACACACCTTTCGAGTTTTTCAGCAAATACATATCACACGCGATGTAACAATATCAATTTGATCTGTTAATTATTCTGCATTGCCCTTTTCAAAAACGGCATAATATATTGAGGTCCACAAATATGGAACACCGGTGTTGCACCATCCACATTAAAGGGACGCCAGAGTGGGAAGTACGCAACAGCCAGGTGAATGAATAGCTGTGTTGAAGTCACAGGAGGATGATTCGGGGGTAAATAGGACAATGTATATAGGTGACCATTGTTATTGCTGAGCTGTTGCGTTGAATAGAGTATACATTAACACCGAGAGCACAACCAATCACAGGGGAGGATCCGGCTTCCGCCAATCAAAGCCCGTTCAGCCAGGAAGACCTGCGGCCTGAGACGCCAACGCGTATAATGCTGCCGTGTCTTTGATTGCCCGATTCGATTTTCGATTCGATTCTATTCGATTGCCTGTAAATCTGGTCCATACATCATCGTAGGCTTAGCCAGCGATGCTGATCGAGATTCCCATACGACACCTACGGCAACAGAGAACCTGAAATACCTTGGCTTTCAGCTTGTCGAAGGACAAGAGCAAATTTCTGCCAGGACCATCCTAGCCCGCAAGGTAGACGATTACCTACTGAAAAAGACACCCGAGGACCTCCGCGCAGAAATCGAGGAAAAAAACAATGCAAAAATTGATGACCTTCGCGTTATCGCAAAGGTGCATATGATTAAAATAAAATTTTGCTCTCGCCAGCAAGCCAAAACAATGACACAGAAAGGCATCAAACTCTTTTCCCAGATCATACCGTACTACAACATAAACATTGAGGAATACCGTCCAGTCACACAATGTTTCAAAGGTTATCAGTACACCCACCGCACTAACCAATACAAGGAGATCGAACTCATTTGCTCTAAATGTGCAGACAAAGGACACCCCTTCCAACATTGCCAATCCACCTCTCTCAAATGCTTGAACTGTAAAGGAGATCATCCAGCAGTGTCTTTCAAGTGCCCAGATAAAAGAAACGCACAGCAACAACCAAACTCCTCATACGCAAAAGCCGCCACATCATCAACACCCCCTGCACCCACACCTCTACCAACCTCCACAGCACAAAACACTACCACTACCACAGACAAACAATTCCTCACAAATCTCATAATCAAATATTCTATTGAACTCTCTTGCGGTGTCCTCAAAAAACAGACTGAGCTAATGAACTCTCTCCTGTCACACAATGGATGCCCTACTGTTTCTTTCCCACCCAACTGCTCCCACGAAAATCAGGAACACTTCCAACAGACACAGGAACAACAGCAGCAAACTCACGCAAACACCCACACATCCCAAACCTCCACACTTCCTCCTCCCCACTCCTCGCCTGTGAGCGTGGCTAGTGGTGGGGACGCAGTCACCGGTGACCCGGTCATCGATGAGGAAGCAACCGCCGGTGACCCGGTCGCCGGTGAGGACGCGGCCTCCGGGGAACCACAGCCCCTTAGCCATAGCCCCCCCTCCCACCGGACCCACCACCACCACTCTAACTACACTCCATGGTACTACAGTGGTTAAACGACACCTAATAACACACCCCAGAATTCCACAACAAAGACTCACACGCAACACCATTAGGAAAACAACTAATACATGATCACATTCGTACAACTGAACTTCTGGAATAACAGGCTGTTAGGAATTTAACTAGGCAAAAATAAAACAAGTATAATGCTTGTAAATAAAACAAGTATAAAGCTTACAAATAAGAATATATACGAATAAATATATTTAATAATAAATAAATAAATAGTAATGTTTCCTTAATAAATGAAACATGTAAAATCAAGTAGCTAATTAAGTAGTTGAAGTTTACGGGAATATAAGACAGAGGGCGTTGGTGGCGCGGTATATAAATCACCACCGGCGTTCCTCACGAAAAATCCAACATTGTTCTGGAAAGAAATAAAAAGACTAAGAGGGAACACAGACAACAGATCGCCCTACATAATAAAAAACAACAGAAAAAATTACAAAGAGGAGGAAAAAGAACCTATATTTAGAAATATCTGGGAAGGAATTTTTCAAATAAGCCCACAAGAAAACATACACTTTGATATAAACAACGAACATACAGTCAACAACTATCTCACAGAACACCCACACCAATACACGTATTACATCACCTCTGACTGACACCATAAAACTAGACACACACAATTACCTAACAAGACCAATCACGACACTAGAAATCAATAATATAATAAAAGAACAAAAAAACAACACACCTGGCCCCAGTAACATAAACAAAATGATTATGAAGCAGCTACCAGAGGAGGCAATAGACACATACAAAAACATACTAAATCACACACTCTCAATGGGATACTTCCCCCAAAAATTCAAAGAAGCGAAAATAATACTGATACCCAAACCCAACAAAAAAGGCACCGACCCACGGGATTACAGGCCGATCTCACTTCTAGAAGTCCCGGGAAAAATTTACGAAAAGAGTTTAAACAAAAGACTTAGACATTATCTAGAAAGTAATAACATGTTCCCCCACACGCAACACGGCTTCAGAACTAAACGAGGTACATACAGGAAAAAATAGCAAACACACCGGCCAACAAACACCAATGCTATCTAGTACTAAGAGACGTAGCGAAGGCCTTTGATAAGGTATGGCACAACGGTCTCCATTACAAACTTGCAAATACACAGCTCCCAGACTTAATAATCAAGACACTAGGCTCCTTTCTAACGCAACGCACCGGAAAATTAACAATAAACAATACATACACAGGTCCCTCATTCCCAATAAGGAGTGGCGTGCCTCAGGGCAGCTCGCTCTCACCAACACTGTACACCATATATACAGCAGACATCCCCCAAGACACACCAGGATCCCTCAACATGATGTATGCAGACGACATCACACAAATCATCACACATCCCAGTAAATCAAAAAACATCATGGCTCGACACGCCTCAAGAGAAATTGTCAGGATAAATAATTACGAGAAAAAGTGGAAGATCAAGACAAATACAGCAAAATTCAAAATCATACCACTAGCAACAAGGACCACACACCCAATAATAATAGACGGCCAAGTAATACCCTACACCAATGAAGGAACACTTTTAGGTTTACATGTAAACAAACAAGGTTTTTCAAGTCAAGCCAAAATTAATGTTAAGAAAGGGCAAGCAGCACTAAATATACTACAAAGCTTTTCAGAGCTACCAACCGATATCAAGCTACATCTAGTAAAAGCCTACCTCACCCCAGCACTCACTTACCCATCCTACCCACTAAACTGTTTATCAAAAAGCTCACTCAGAGAGCTGCAGAGAACTCAGAACAGGGCACTCAGATTCGCATACAATGACAGATACCCATACCAAGAAAACACACGGACATTGCACCTACGAGCTAATATGGACACTATAAACATAATACTATACAAGAGAGGACAGAAAACAAAGGAAAAATTAGAAACAACACTACAAGACAGACACTACACTGACCTTCTACAAAACTACACAGAAAGAGAACACGGATGGTTTAGGAAACCACTTAAAATACTAAAAAGAAACGAACCAGAACCTATATACACATAACAAATCACTAATACACACACACACACACACACAAACACGCACGCACGCGCACACACACACGCACACACACACACACACACACACACACACACACACACACACACACACACACACACACACACACACACATAAATAGATAACAATAGACCCCCCCAAAAAAAACAACTAAAGAAATAAAAAGAAGGGGGTAAAGATACAAAATAGAAAGTTACAACAAACAATATACTACCACGAACGAGCATAGTGAGTAGAAAACTAAATTCTTAAAAATAGCAAGGGGGTTTGCCCCCCACCTATAGTCCTTAATCTATATTTCTTTTTTTTCACCCAACCTTTATCTTACACTAGCTAGTAATAGCACCTCTTCTTTCACCCCCACTGTCTATCCCAGCTCGGATCGGATCGGATTGAGGCACGGCACATCAGTCTTCACCCAGACTCCGACGAGGAAGGATCCAGCGCTGTGCAGCCGCTCCAGCCAGCTCCAGTTGACCGCCAGACCCTGACACAGCCGTGTCTCCTCCTCCCAGCTCAGGGAAACGCCAGCCAATCAGCGGCCAGTAGCCGGCCCCGTCTTCTCGCCCCTCATTCTTCAGTCGGCTGCCAGCAACCGCCACAGCAGCATCCTTTTCCTTGCTCTCGGCCGATCGTGTGAACACGTGCGCAGCCACCAGGCTGCCCTGCTGTGTATAAAAGTGCCGGTGTTGTGCTTGCTGTGTGCTGTTTGACGTGCCTGAGCACCGTAGGGCCTTGCCCTATGGTACAAGGATGGCTGTCCCTCGCCCCCCTGACCGGACATTAAGGTACCGGATAAAAACCGCCTATCTCCCGAACGACCTCAGCAACGCCTTTTTTTCAAGATCGCAGATTGCCCACACTAAATGCTTCAAGTCCGGACCCTACATCATCGTTGGCCTAGCCAGCAATGCAGATCGCGACAGCCATATGTCACCCACGGTAACGGAAAATTTGAAACTCCTTGGATTTGAGCTTGTCGAAGGACAAGCACAGATCTCAGCCAGGACAATCCTCGCCCGAAAAATTGATGAATACCTCTTGAACAAGACCCCCGAAGATCTCTGTGCAGAAATGGAAGCAAAAACCAATGTGGCAATCGATGACCTTCGCATTATCGCAAAAGCCCACATGTTGAAGATCAGATTCCGCACTCGCCAGGAAGCACAGACAACCATCCAAAAAGGTATGAAACTTTTCTCACAAATAATCCCACACTACAACACGAACATAGAACAGTACCTTCCAGTCACACAATGTTACAAATGTTATAAGTTCACCCACCGTACCAACCAATGCAAGGAGAGCAATCTCACTTGCTCCAAATGCGCGGCAAAAGGACACGGCTACCAAAACTGCCAAGTCACCATCCTCAAATGCATTAACTGCAATGGGGACCAACCGGCAGTATCCTTCAGATGCCAGGTGAAGAAAAATGCAAAGCAACAACACAAACAAACAATTCCTACGCAAAAGCCACCACTCCCTCCACCCCTACGCCCACAGCACCACCTTCACCTCCAACGCAAAACACCACCACTACCACTACCACTACCACAGACAAACAATTCCTAACAGATTTCATAATTAAATATTGCATCGAGATTTCTAGCGGCGACCTCCAAAAACAGGCCGAGGTAATGAACACTCTTCTCCAAAATAACTGCCCGCCAATTTCATTCCCACCAAACTTCTTTCAACAACACCAACAACACTTCCAGCAAACACATGAACAACACAAGAAAACACCCACACAGCCAAAACCTCCACTCTTCCTCCTGCCCACAACTCACCTGTGAGCGTAGCCAGCAGCGACGACGAAACCGGTGACCACGTCATCGATGACGACACAACCACCGGTGAGGAAGCAGCCTCTGGGGAAACACAGCCCCTTAGCCCCTGTTCCTCTCCCACTACATACAACACCACAGTAACCACACTCCATGGCTCAAGCGACATTTATTGCCAAACCCAGAAACTCCACACCAAAGACAAACACGCAACACTAGTAAGAAAACAGTTAAAATATGATCACACTTGTACAATTAAACTGTCGCGGCTACTGGAATAACAGACACCTTATTTCAGACGCCATACGCTCTATCGATCCAGACATTGTTCTCCTCAACCACACAGGTCTACCCCCTAAACCCATAAAACTGTACGGATACAACACCATATACACAACAGGAACTCTCCATGATGGCGTAGCTATCATGGTAAAAAACACTCTAAGACACACACACATAACAGATTGGCCCTCAGCTCACTTTCTGGCAACAAAGATACACACCCAACATGGACCCCTTCTTGTTGCCATGACATACTATAGACCTAACACTGGGCTCCCCCTCACAAGTCTTAACACCCTTTTCAATCACACCAACATACCAGTCTATATCTTGGCTGACCTCAATGCACAACACACAGCCTTCAGGCACAACAACAGCAACAGACACGGACAGGAACTCCTACAACTAACACAACTAAAACGTTTCCGTTTCCTTGGACCAGATTTTCCAACCTGCTTCACTCACAATGGAACAGGAAGACCAGACCTCCTCCTTTCTAACCGACAGACCTTACCCTTCCACCACCATGTCTCCCATGGCCCGCTTTGCGGCTCAGACCACCTTCCAGTTATCCTTAAGATATCCTCCAACCCAATATCAATCCCCTCCCCACCCACCCCTGACTACCACTTGACAAACTGGGACGACTTCAAAAACACACTTACAAACATGCACCGACCAGTATATCTCGACGGGAAAGACTACACAGAAATAGACAATGCCCTCGAGCGACTACAAGACGACATACTCACAGCAGCCGCCAGACACACACCAAAACGACAACACAAAATACACATAGACTTCAGACCTTCTATACGTACACAACGAGTACTAACCTGCTACAGAACACGTTTCCTGACAAAAATGAACAACCACTTACCAATCTTCCGAGACTTACACATTCTTCGCAGACACATTATTAACAGTCTTCAAGACGATCACAACGCCCACTGGAAAAGTCTAGTCTCCCGTCTACACGGAACCCGCTGCCGCAATCCCACTCAGTTCTGGCGGATGATCCACAGACTGAGGGGATGCCCGCGGGAGAGCTTTGACTACCTTGCAGTGGACGGAGTGCGCATCACTGACCCAGCACAGGTGACTGACGTCTTTCGACAGCACTGGACTGACACCTTTCAGACCCACCCTCTTCCCCAACCCAGCCCAGTGTCACACACATAAACTACATCACAGAACACATACAGCAAAACCATGAAGACGTAACACCACACAACAACATTCAACTAACACGCCTGGACCCACACCAATACCTCATTTCACCCATTGAGGAGGAGGATGTCTCGAGGTTGCTCAGGCACACCCCACGACGCGACCCAGGCCCATCAGGCATAAACTGGCATATGGTCAGGAACTTACCCCCCGAGACCATATGTAACCTGACAAAGATCTCCAATGCTTCACATGCTTCCGGGTACTTTCCAAAATTAAAAAAAAAAATCTAACATCACTCTCATCCCTAAACCCGGAAAAGCTACCGCCCAATAAGCTTGTTGGAAGTTCTCGACAAGACCTTTGAAAGAGCTATTAACCAGCGGTTGAGGGCACACCTCGACAGCGAAGAATTACTGTCGCCCCAGCAGTTCGGGTTTCCCAGTGGCGCTTCGACCGAGGATACCCTCAACAGCATAATAGCCTATCTAAATTATAATAAACTGTACACTAAAACAACCCTGGTGACAAAAGACGTTAAAAAAGTTTTCGACACTGTATGGCACATTGGCCTAAAATACAAAATTCGTACAAACTTCAACCTCCCGCTCCTTATTCAAAAACTTTAATGCAACTTCCTGGACGACAGACAGGCCAGGATTCGCCACCAGGGCACACTCTCGGCACCCTTTGCCTTTCAGGCAGGTGTCCCACAAGGTTCGGTACTCTTCCCAACTCTACAACATGTACACAGCCGACATGCCATCCCCACTTCACAATGACTCACTAACAATTCAGTACGCAGATGATGTAACACAATTGGCCCACGCCAGAATGTTAGATAATCTGACAGACAAAATTCAACAAGAACTGACAAGAAGAAGCTTATGGGAGCTACAGTGGCGTATCATTTCAAACCTGGAAAAATCTAAGGTGACATACAAAAAGTCTGCCGCCCCCCGGCAGATATCACTGTACCCAAACTTTCCAAACCCCGTCCCCATACCAATAAGCAACACAAACAAAGTACTTGGCCTCACCATTGACAAACACCTTAGATTTAACATACACATCAACCAAAAAGCAGCCATAGCATCTCGGGCCCTGAGCAACCTGGAGAGATTCCGCGACAGCAACACAAAAACAAAACTACACCTCTACAAAGCTTTCATTCTTCCACTACTAACTTACTGTCCCCTCGCCCTGTCTCTCTCTGCTCCTACTAACCTCCTTAAGCTTCAGAGAATCCAGAACCGAGCCATTCGTTTCGCCCTTGGGACGAAGCGGTTCGACTTCAGGACCTCTCTTTCCACCCATGAGGAGACCAATATCTCCCCTATTAACATAACCCTCCATAATAGAACCCAAAAACAACTAACCTTATTCCACGTCAAACTCCCACACTCCTACAATCTAATTAACAACCTGCCCCGACCTTAATGCCACCTTCCTCACACCAACCTCCTTGACCCCCCAGACGAGCCCCCTGATCCTGTCTTCAGATAATGGACTCCTCCCTCCCTCACCATCTTTCCATACTATCCGTCTCCTTTCCCCTCCTTTTTTTACCTAGTATCCGTACCACTCAAGGTGTCTGAGTGGCATCACCGCCGCTAACCCAATCGAGGGACAGACCCGTGTGTCAACGCTTAGTGGTTTTTTTCATATTTTTTGTCTTATGGCTTTGTACTCATATTTTTTGTTTTTATATATTATCTTTCTGTCTCGCAGCCTTGGTACTAAGGGGGCACAGGACTGTTCCTGGATCGGGGGTGCGACAAACAACACCCACATTCTCATACCGTACCCCCATCTGAGGTAGTGCGTTCGTTTGTCAACACCCATTGGATTTTGTTCGTTTTTTTCTTATGGCTTTGTATTCCTATTTTTTTTCGTACATTATTTTTCTGTCTCGCAGCCTGGGTCTTAATGGGGCACCGGACACTTTCCAAAGGGGGGGGTCAGCACTACCACATCCCTTCCAACTGTCGACACGGCAACGGGTCCCACGGGCGTCGGCATGACGTTCCGTTAGAGGCAGCCCCCCCGATGTCTGTCAAGGAGCGGCCAGTACTGATGGTGGGGCGGGGCTCTGGAAGCACGTGCAGAGACTCCCATTCATCCCCCCCACAGAGGTAATTGGATGTGGTTAGGGCTAGACAGGAACATATCGGCACTCCTCCCAGCTGTCGGCATGGCCATGGGGCCCGCGAGCCCCGATATGGCGTTCCACTCGAAGTACCCCCCCCACATGTCTGTCAAGGAGAAGCCAGGACCGATGACGGGGCAGGACTCTGGAAGCAACCATGCAGAGAAACCCCACTCACCCCCCCCACAGAGGTAGTTGGGGGCCGCGAGTGTCAAATGTGCTTAGCCACATCCTGTCGTCACTTTACTCACTTTCACAGCCATCATCATACCCCCTAAACAAATTACCCTCACATATCATCCCCCATCACGTCCCCTTTCTAATCACACAGCGGAGCGATCTTTCTTTCCGCCCAACAGGGTGCTACCACAGGAACCAGCGCTCCAACCACCATCAACAGCAGAAGACAGGGGCGGAAGAAAGAGATCAACACCATCATCCCCACACACCATCCCTCTAATAACACCTCTCCACTCCATATCACCATTCTTTTTACTAACAAAGTGGTTCGAACACCACGAAATAATGGCGGTCCCTCCACTATACGGAGTACTTCCTTCAAACTTGTCTCTCTTTCTCTAAAATAATAATAAAAACCACACAAAAAAAACTTTTCACTTTG